>CM031242.1:840539830-841139830 GCA_018340775.1 Taxus wallichiana var. yunnanensis | reverse complement strand
TTGGACTATGTTGATATGTTGCTGTCATTTGTAGCATTTATTATGTTTTCGGATCAGATGTTTTGCTGGCATGGATATCAACCTTTACCCTTGTGTAATTGACAATAACACTTTTATTAATAAAACATAATATATAGTACAATACTAATTGTGCAAGGAATGCAACCACAAATGACAATCACAATATTAAGCTACAAAAGCCCTCTAGAATCTGTCAAAATGGCATCCTAAAAATTATCCAAAATCAAGATTGTCACTATAACATAAACTTAATAAAAAAATTCAAATTAAAAACTTATAAATCCAAGGAGTCATCAAGGAAGCACAAACAACCACAAAAAAAAAAAAAAAAAAAAGGTAATTAGGCACTAGAGGCGAACATGGTGGCTAGAGGAGGAAGAGGAGGGGGCTAACATGGTGGCTAGAGGAGGCAGAGGACGAGGACATCTCGAATTTTCCGAAACCACTAATATGTAGAGGGTCCACAATGTCATGTGTGGGATCCCATCTTCCAAATTATGTTGCATGTCTTCGGTTTCCTTAACATGCCATGAAAGATAAATTGCAAGAGCCAATGACGGAAAATTATATCAAAGGAGAAACATCCCAACTGCTACCTACAAGATGGTCAAACACACCAGCACATCATAGAGGCCAAGGTGGTCATGAATGAAATTATTTAATGTATTTGGATATTTTAAAATTTTTCTTCCGTATAAGCTATATTATTTTTATATTTTAGAAAAAAATAATAAATATGAATGTGTAATTTTTTTATTAGATAAGGTAATAAAGCAGATTTTGAAGGGATTGGGAACCCTATAAAACCAAAAGATAAGCATCGAGACACAAAAATAAACATAAAAAAAAAAGGCCCCACAGCCCAAGGAGAAACAACCAAATAAGCCAAAATGAGAAACAAGAAAACACTAGAAAGGAGAAAGGGTACCAAAAAGTAGACCAAAGAAAAGAAACTTGACACCCTACCCAAAGAGCAGCCCTAACTACCTCGGTATTTACCTTTATGAGATCTAAGGCTTATCTCTTGAGAGGTGAATTTCTAGTTCTTCCTTTCTTATTTTTGTTCACAACCTTCCAACCATCCCACCATTAGGATCTACATTCTCGTCCGTGGATAGAAAGAAAAATTTCAAGAAGCTCCTTTTTTTAATTGTGAATTTACAAGGAACCCTAGGAATGCAATGATAAGGCTGCCCTTTCTTACTGAACTCGTTGTGAGTCAATATCCGAGTTTAGTAGAGAGGAGACAGCCTCACCCTTCTTCTCTTCCCGACTACATGTATGACTAGTTGAATCATTATCACTTTCACAATACTCATGAGGATATACCACTAGATTATTTGGATTAAAATCTGGCTCGCCACAAGACCTACCACCTTAATCTGCTTCTTGACAATATGGCAATCAAAAGCAAGATGTCTAAGGGAAAAACATGTTCTCGCATCTAAAAGGGAAACCTTCATAATCCAAGTTTTGTGTCCATATTGTATCCATGACTTTAAGCTCCATGGTGGCTAGGAATTCAAGCATTCATGTCCGTATCCACCAAAATACGGGAATATGTGGTATGATCGAAAGATTCACCATAGGATCTACAACTAAGAATTTTCCTAAAACATCCCACATAGCCCTAAAGCTATCGTCACTCTAGAATTGCAAAGGAAAATAGGGCAACCTTATCCACGTAGGTCCGATAGTAAAGAGATAAACTAAATACGACAAAACAATATTGAAGAGTAATGCTATCACAATCAATTTATGACAATGTAACCATTCTAGCTAATTCTCTTATCCTTAAATGCCCATAAGGGTCCACATTACGACATACACCAAAATAATAATAACCAAAACACAATGGAGTAATGATGTCCCACACATCTTATTAGCATGATAACTAGAATAAAGCAAAGAAGGTTTACGTTTATAAAAATTCGTAAATAGCGGTAATCATGGTTCATTTAGTGTTGAAGAGAAGTGTGCATTATAGGTGGACTCTAGTTGTAGAACATCTCTTCCAAGCACTTGAAATTAAATTCGACATTCTTAGAAAGGGCTTGTATCTTCATACACTCCAACGATAACATAATATATTTATCATTTATAACAAAGTTAGAATCAATTATACTTTTACCGCAAAATAGTTGAGTTTATATATTTTAATAGCCGTAATACAAATAAATTCCATGAAGAATAAAAATAAAATAATGAGTGTATTCCTAGCAGACAATCCCCAAAAAAAAAAACATACACTAAGGAAAAGATTATGTACAAAAGGGGTAGAATTTTATTTCGGATAAACTCATAAACGGAGAGTTTTGCCAGGGTCCATATCCTATTACATACAAGGATCCAAATAAAATGTTGAGAATTTCAAGAAACGAAAAGGTACCAAATGAGAACAAACTAAAGCATCTTGCCCAAGGGCAGCTAAAAACTAGGATTAAACCATGATGAAATGTGTACTAGAACCAAAAATAAGGGATGCCTAAGTTTCGCATTAGTGTCTTGGCTCCTAGTCAATTTCAAGGGTGACATAAGGAGCACATCATTTTCTTATTTATAGTCATCCATCCATATTCCCCTCATGTGCAAGCTGAGATCTCAACTTTACCTAAACTTTTGAAGTTCATTAATATTATGTTTCTACCAAGTGTTTCAAGGGGATCCACTTTTTTCAAATTAATTCACCTAAATCATTAATGTTTTATTCCACTAAGATTACATCGTGGCTATACTTGTCAAATATGTTGATGTTGTGCTTCCCAAATCTTTTGGTTGTGGTATCATAAATGTCTTGCTTCCCAAGGCTTCAACGCATTTATTGGCATTTTCCCCTATATAATCCATGTTCAATATTTTAGGCAATATCTTCTCTAACTTTGCCTCCTTCTCGATGTGATTTCTGCTATAAGTTCCTTCTCGTCCCAAATTTAAATTGGCCTCCACGTTACTAATTTTTAGGGCCACATTTATGGTTTCCACATATGTTGCACCCACTGGCGATGAGTTTTGAATGGACGGGATTCCATCATCTTTCAAACCATTGTCTCCAAATGTCGGGCTTCAATTTGACATGTCAACAGAGGGAGACACAATTAGTAGATCCTACTTGGAACGATATTGAACCGTTTCTTTGGCCTATAGTTTTAAATCAACCATTATTTCGACTCCATTTACTGGGAAACCATCTGTCATCGATCCTTTCTCCTCTTCATTCCTTCTCTCGATAATGATGTTGTAGTCGGGATTTGTTTTCCATTGCATCCAAATTTCCCATGTCCCGCCTCCCACATTTACTATAAAATGCTTTGGTGAATATTGATATATGAGATTTTGCTTCCAAATCCCATCTCTAGAAACCTAGTTTATAGTCTCCAAATGAGAATAACTAACAACGACATTTATGCACATCCTTGTGGCAATGAACCCGGACACGGTTGCTTTGGTTGGATCTAGTGCTAATAAATCCCCAATTACTTTAGTTATTCCATCCAAAACACAAATTTCCCATAATTCGAGGGGTAGCCTAGGAATCCTTACCCATACCGAACAAATCAATGAGATGTGAGTTTTAGAACCTAGTTTTCATCTCGATAATGGTAAGAGTGGTTTTTCCATAAAACCACAGTCCACACTTCATAACATGGACCAGGTCTTCTCTAAGGGAGAAGACAAACAAAAATATTTTCTTAGATAGGGAAAAAGTATTGAATTTCTCCAAAATATTCTATTTCTTTCTAATCCAACTTTTAACTCAATAAATATTAGGTCGAATCCCCGCAAAACACCCTAACAAAGTGAAGCTAAATCTCCTATGAGATTTATACACTACCGAGTTTGGTACCTTCAGCCATGCGGATTCCTTCTTCCATTTGGGAACCAACTTCTGTAGTGGCTCCTTCTGTTATCTCTTTCCATTAGATATGTTGCCTATGACTCCATCTACCCATGTTTACGAGAGAGGGGGAAAAATAGACCCAGCAGTAGTTCTCTAGGCATGTATGTTCTTCCCGGCTCCTACTCCACCCTCTCCAACTACATCCAACTCCTATTCAAGGGTAGAAAATTATTATGATTCTAGTTCTAGATAAATCGATATCCAAGGCAAAACTAGAATAAATTCTTACATATTTTAAGGAAAGCACGTGTTAGGTATGTAGTGTTCAACATGCTAGAGTAGTTTGATTCTTTCTTTGGAGGAAAGCCCTAATGTATCATGCAAAAATAATGTGAGATAATTACAACTTTGTTGGAAAGATTTTATGTCACTTTATATTTTGATATATGGCCCAATGGAGATAGTATAGAATATGCAACCGTTACGGAAATTCACATATTGAAAGGGTGATGATCCTTTACATTTGAAGTGAAAATCACATACATCAAGTAGATAAGTGATGTTTATAACATCATTCAATTATTAAGTATTAAGGTAAATTTTTATGATTGAAGTGAAAAAAACCATAGGTAGAAATGAACACATAAACAATGTATTATATTCATTAAAACTAAAGAACATGTGTACACAAAGTTACAATGAACTCCTTTCACATATAAACAGAAAGAGAGAGAATCAAATCCTTTAAATGACAAGGAAGCTCATATTTATACTTTTATGCCATAACCACATAGTAACCATCTTCTTGGTAAGAATAGAACTTTTACCTTTTTCATTTTCAATTAATTTATAAGTATAACATAACTTTTACAAAACCACTTTTGCTAACAAAAAAATGACACATAAGTGACAAAAACCCTTTTCCTAATGGAGAAATATAAAGTTACTCAAATTAAAAATTGAATAATAATAATGAGTTCTATCCATGGAGGTTTATTGTTTGATTCAATCAAGCATTTTCACCATCAAGACTTGTATCCTGGATCCCAGAACTGTCTTAATACATTCTTTTCCCTCGGGTTGAGAGTTTTTCCTACTAAATTCATTTGTGATTATGAAGCATAAAAAATCATAAATAATACATGTTAGAATTAATTTGTTATGTTTTATTAATAAGGATAATCCCTCTCCTTGATATAATCCAATACGATGGAATCTTTCTAGTATAAATTTAATTTGATATTTTTCATCTCTCGATAGCATTGTCAATATGTATATTGTGATGCCCACTAAAACAACCCACTTGAGACCCATGGAACAACCTAGGATTAGATAGGAAAATTATGATTTAAAAAAAAAAAAAAAGAGTCTACAACCGTGTTACAAGATAATAGTTGTCACTAACAAGTTCCATCTCAATTCTAATCCATTAGAATATACTTTTCTTTATTAACAAAATTTAGGGTTAGAAAGTTCAATCAGGTTAAGAGGGTAATTCCTCACCATACCCACTTTCTAATAGGCTTTAAAGATTCAACTTGATTTTTCTCAAAGTTAACGCATTCAAAAATTCCCTAAATCATTCAAATTGGATATAGGAATTTTTCTCACCTTTCTAGTGATATAAAGAGGTCCTCCTAACTCCTCATATTTCTCAAGTAAGTGGCCAGGGCCTTGGGGTGAAAATTTTCTCCAAGAGTCGGCTTGCGCACCGGGAGAATTTTTCCTAGGGGCGGGTCGGTGGGCCGCAGGGAGAAAAATTTCCAAAGGGGCAGAAAGCCACCTCTGCACTCACACTCCCGCGAGTCCGCGAGGGACACAAAGTGCCTCTTAAGCCAACGCGGTAAAGTGGATCGGTGGGGATAAAATAGTTTTAACGCCATGATGGTTATAAAGGGTAAGATTCACCCGCGCCTCCACGACACCTCACAATGCCACATGGAAGGTCTTGATTGGATGTGGCTAGCGGGGCGATGGGGAAAAATTTGGAAAAAAATTCCAAATTTTTTAGAAAAGAAAAAAGGCAAAAAGGGAACCGCTCCTCTGCCATTGCCTCGCGACACCACGTGGCATCGTCTAATTGGTCATGGTCCATGGCGGGAGGTGGGGAAAATTTATAAAATTTTCCCAAAAATTTCCAAAGCTCTAACATAAAATTCAGGTCCATGGGTCCGCCACGAAAATTTTTACTAATGTTTTTTTTTTTTACAGTTAAAATTATTTTTTCGACCTCAAATGAAGAAAAACTTCAGAAGGCCATAACTTTTGATAGAGAGCTCGGTTTTGGGAAAACGAGGACTTTATAGAAATTTCTCAACGTTCTCTTTACATAACAATATATAAATTTTTATTTCGATAAATTTTAAGAGGTCCATTTCGTGAAAATGTTCTGCAGGCTCTTATAGTGCAAACTGGTAAATTTTAACTTATAAAATTTTGTTCAATTTGAACTTCTTTCTCTCTTAACATGGAAAAAATACATGGAGAATTGTTCTTAGATGGTTTTAAGAAGGATTTGAATATTCAATTGGTCTTTTTGAGTTATAATTTGAAAATTTACAACTTTGATAGAAAAACAACAAGAAAACGGTTTGAGCCAATTTCGCTAAGTTTTCTAAGAAATTCCTTAATTATTTTGTCCAATTAAAATTCATCCATACCCTATCCTATTTAATTTTAATGTTGCATTGCTGTTTCCTAATGTGAATTTGAATTGTACATTTTTGGGTAAAGCATTTGCCGCTTTGATGTACAAAATCGAGATAAAATTCAAAAAGGTTTATTTGTCTTTTTTTCATCTTCTAAGTATTAGGATTCATTCCATTTCTAATCTAATAAATTTAGTTGATTGAATTTAACTATTCAAAACTAAAATACATCTCTGATTTCCAAATTTTACGTATTTCAAAAGACAAAGTACTACACTTCCTTCATACGTATTTCTTTCTTACAAACAAAGATTACAACCCACATTTAGATGATCAAATTCAATACAATGATGCAATTTGAGGAAGGTAGTGAAATTCCTTATTAATTTCAAATGCAACATTACAAATTTTTATTTCATTCCTCAAATTCTTGATACGAATACAATTCTTTCACATTCCTTCAAACGCTGACAACAGAGTTTATCTCTTTCACATTACAATATACAACTTTCAAATCAATACAACATCTTTCCATTACGAGATTTACAAGTTCATCCACTTCATGTGGGAAAGGTTACAATAATATTTCATTTCACAAGGGATCACAAACCGTCTTTCTCTCGAGCTCCAAGACAACAACATGCATATTTCTCATTCTTCCAAATTGTGATCACAACAAGACTAGGGGAAAGAAAATGCTCTCCACCCAACCAAAACATCCAATGAAGAGGAGAATTCATCCTTCTTCATTGACCCTCGAGCCCCAACCACAATGCATTAAAAGATGTGATCCAACTCATGGCAACAACAAGCTTCCAAAAACACACAAGAAACATTTTCACAATAAAAACATAGTCCAAAACAGAATGTAGTTTACAACTACATTAAAAATTGTTAGTGCAAATCACAAAGACTTCCCAGAGTGTCTGCAACTCGATGGGTTGAGACTCTCAGTGCGATTGCATAACATGGAGCTTTTCCCAAGTGTGGGACCTTGCGAAATCAAAAGCTCTCCTGATGAAGGCCGGTTCCTATTCCTCTGTTCAGATGCACACAAAAAAATGCAGAGGGCTTACTCAAAATCTAATCTAACTTGCCAAGGAGATAGGGTAAGAATATGCATAAAAATAAGCCTAAACTAACAAAGGTGATGCACCGAGGAATGAAGAACACTTATCTCATCAATAAACAGAAACCATTAAAATGTGATGCAAGATCATGCACAGATAAAAACATTTGTAGTGAAAGATCAGGAGGATGCAAATGAACACAGAGAGGGTTGAGAATCATCCACAGACATGCATTACTTGCTCCAACGATTGATACAATACACTACAAAATGCCAAGAGGCAAGGTTGCATTACAGTTTTAAATGCGAGGTTTGAACTCCACAAATTCACCTGCCAAAGAGAAGAAGGGAGGGGCAAAACAAGAATGTCCAACGCTTAGAAAGAAGCCCCTCCTTACAATTTATAGGAAGAATGAGAGAGGGAAGAGAGAGGAAATCCAAATCTACCCCAACCACCTCTAGGTTGCATTTAATCATCTCATTATGGTGGTAGGTGAGAACCCTAGCAAACTTAAAAGTGGCAAACTGTATTTTGCATTAAAGCTGGTTGTTGAAACGTCACTTCTGGCCATTACCACGTGCCACAGACATTTCTTGATTTTCTCTCTCCAAACTGAACCAAAATGCAAGATTGACCCCAGAATCATGTAGATAATTTCACCAGCTTTCCATTGATATAAAGAATGTGAAAATACGAGCTCTGGATCGAAAGTTATGGCCATTTGAAGATTTAGGGCAAAAACAGGCCAAAATCGGATCGGCGGGCAAAAATTTGAAATTTTGACCCATTTTGGTCTTTGGAATTTTTTTTGAATTTTCCGCACGCTCCACCACCCAAGTGCCACGTGGCACGATTTCATTAGACGTGGGCCCTTCCTGACCATTTCCCTTTGTTTTTGCCTTTGGAAAATTTTTCAAAATTTTCCCTCGGCCGATGAGGTGAAGACACGTGGCGGGCGCTGATTAGACGCGGGCCTGTCTTTCCTAAATTTTCCATGGGTCGCTTCGACATTTTGACTTGGACACATGTTAAAACCCCATTGGATTTGGGTTTGACCCTCCAAAATTTCCTTGCGGGCATTTCCAATTTCTAGTGCCACTGGACACGTGGCACGTTCTGATTGGTCCGCGGGCCTCCTTGTCTCTTTTGCGGCCTTTTCACCTTTTCGCGTCCCATGGTCCCTTACGTACTCTTGTCCCAACTATCCTGCATCGGTCCTGGGACAAATATCTCTGAACCGCCCGAAATGGACTATCTTTTGGCAAACCGGTCAATTCGCGCCCCACGCGTGCATCGCGTACTTTTGTCCGGATGTCCCAAACCGCATGAAAAAAAGACTTAGACAATTTTTCTTTGTTTATTCGGCCATTTCAGCTTTTTCCGGCGTCCCGACGTCCCAACTTTCTCGCGGACCGCCCGGGACAAAAATGTCTTACTTAGCTGATTTTCTTGCTTTTTCGGCCCCAAGCTTGGTACGATGAACCTCAGTACGACCCGAACCCTTCAGACCCGAAATGCTTTAAAATAGTCCTGCAACCTTATTTTTTGCATTTTTTCCTTTTTCTCTAGCTCGTTGGGATTTCTTCTTTGATGGGAGAGTTAGAAAAATGCCGAGGGGACCCCGAAAAACATGATTTTGGGCCTCGAATCAATCTACTTGCTCGGGACTGAATAATTTGATGCACGTTATCAAAATTACCTTGAGGGGTGAATTTTGGATAACAATTTTGGCGACTCAGTGGGGTCATCTCGCATACGGATGAAGTTACTGGTTTCTCGAAGCATCCATTGGGCATGGATTCATGAGTTGTAGCTTTGTAAACTGATCTCAACTTTGAAAACCTCCTCTCTAAGCCACTTGAAACCCCGAAATGGACTATGCAAGAGCAAGACGTCCAAAGACCACAAAAACTATGTACAAAACTGAAATTCATACATGCTCCAAATGGGACATGCGAGTGTGCACAAGCACTTGGAGGAATGAAAACCTAAGCTAATATTTACAAGGTGGAGAATTTCCCTTTAGTAGCAATGCTTTAGATAGATTTCATTGACTGGAATCTAAAGTTCTTTGCCATCCAATGAAGATAATTGGAAGGCATTGTTGTCCTTACACTTTATGACCATGTATGGGCCACTCCAAATGGCATCAAATTTTGAATGCCTTCCCGGTTTCTCTCTATCTCGCATCCCATTTTAACACTAGATCTCCAGCTTGGAAAGATCTACTTTTGGCCTTCCTATCAAAGGTAATCTTGATCAAATCTTGATCCTTCTCCATTGCTTGGGATGCCTGATCTCTGATCTCTTGGAGCTCCATCAACTCTGCATATCTCACCTCCATGGGCCCAAACTCTAG
The DNA here is from genome assembly GCA_018340775.1 of Taxus wallichiana var. yunnanensis. Classification (NCBI taxonomy): domain Eukaryota; kingdom Viridiplantae; phylum Streptophyta; class Pinopsida; order Cupressales; family Taxaceae; genus Taxus; species Taxus wallichiana. Next base: position 841,129,894 of record CM031242.1, on the reverse strand, counting down.
CAACTCTAATTGCTTCATGAGTTCCAATGTTGGTAACTCAAGTGACATGGGCAAGATTGTCTCTCTTCCATAAACAAGCCTGAATGGAGAGTTACCTGTGGATCTCTTGGGAGTTATCCTATCAGCCCATAAGGCTGATTTTAGTTTGGTATGCCAAGACCTCTGATTCTCATCAAGAGTCCTCTTAATGATCCTCAACAAGTTCTTGTTTGTAGATTCAGCCTGGCCATTACCCTGAGGGTAGTAGTTTGATGAAGTACTTAGGTAGATCCCGTTCTTGACAGCCCACTCAGTCACCTTGGATCCAATGAATGCTAACACATTATCTGAGATTATTGTAGCAGGTATGCCAAATCTGGTTACTATCCCCTCATAGAAGTCTAAGATGCTAGACTCATTTGCTTCCTTGAGTGCTACTGCTTCGGTCCATTTGGTGAAGTAGTCTGTGGCTATCAAAATCCACTTATGCCCTTGGCTTGAATTGGGATTAATGACTCCAATGAAGTCTAAACCCCATTGCATGAATGGCTGGTCAACTGAAATTGGATGCAATGGGAGGGCAGCAAGCCTCTCTTTACCTATGAAGAATGCACAATTCTTGCACCTTTTGATCCATGCGAAGCAATCACTAAAAATATTGGGCCAATAATAACCAGCCTTCATGATTTTTAGGGCTGTCACTCTTGGTGTAAAATGACCACCAGCTGGTCCACCATGGAACTCTTCCAACACCCTATGAATCTGATTTGTGTTAATGCATCTCAGCAGCACTCCATTCACATCTTTCTTGAACAAAACACCGTCTACTATGGCATATGGGACAGCCTGCAATCCAAGTATCTTATTTGGGTTTTTTTCATCTCTCGGAGGGCATACGCCCGTGCTTAGGAAGTTCATTATACCTTGGGTCCAGATGAGGAGTGGGGACAACATTATCCTCTTCTCGAGTCCTACCTTGCACATAGTTGTCTTGAACTATCAAAACAGCCTCTTCTTCATTGCATACTCCCTTTTGCTTGCCCAAAATTAGCTGCTCACACAATCCTTTTCCTCTTACCAGCTTGGTGACCTTGATCTCTATGTCATACTCCATGACACGAGTGATCCAACCTGCTCTTTTCTCATTCAAATCCTTGTTGAGGAGGAAGTCCTTTACTCCCGCATGAGAGACCAACAACTGAACTTTGTTGTTTGAGACTAGATGCTTGAATTTCTTCAAGCTTCTGATTACTGCAAGTACATGCTTCTCAATAAAAGAATATCTCACCTCATAGTCCTCCAGTGCTTTGGTAAGAAAGAAATTGGCTACTCATCATTGTCCTTGTTCTCGCTGCACCAAAATGGCGAAATGGTATCATTACCTCCAAATGCATAGGGGTAAAAGCACAACAAAATGTCCCACTTTTTGGTATGTTTTGTACCTTTATAAACATGAATTTTCAGTTTCATTGATTTTCTAAAGGTAATAGCCACAAAACCGTACACATTCATGAAAAACCATGAACTAAAGAAATGTTTTGTTTAGAGTGTAGAATACATGTATATTTTTAAAAAAAAAATTCACAAAAAATATGGTATTTTTTAAAATTTTATTTGTATGTTTTTTCTTATGTTATAAAAGAGGAATGAATGTCCCCCAGTGGTTTTTTTAAATGAAAAGTTATTTTTTCACCATGAAATTTTAGATATATGTTCAACATTTGAATTTTGAGGTCGTGTCAAATTTTTCGTATTTTTTATTTATAGTTTTTTTAAAAATTAATTATTTAGTAAAACTATTTTCAAATAAATGGCGTACATATGTCTATGCCAATAAATTTTAAGATTTTATATTGAAATTGAATTATTTTTTCACAGGTAAGAAGAAGACTTAAACAAAGTGTAAGTTTAATTTTTTCAAATTTTTTTGATATAATTTTCTATTTTTTAAATTGGGTTGATTGTGTATGATCAATTGTCCTAAAATACCATATGTTAGCAAAAAATAAAAATTAAATAGTAAAAAAAAAATTTAAAAAGAAAATTATATGTTTAGAAAGATGATAAAATTATGTATTTTGTGTTAAATTTTTGTAATTTTGCTAGTTCGTTAACCCTAATTACATGGCACCTAAGTGGCACATTTTGGCATAAAATCATCTTCCAAATGGATTTGGTGCCAAAATGTGCCACATAGGGGAATTCGCGCGAAGGGGGGTTCGTGTGAAAGGGGTGTTCGCACAAACACCCCTAATTTCTCATCCCACCCAACCTCTTACTCACTTTTTTGGGACACAAAGTGGGACATAGAATTGTGCTTTGACCTATAGAGGATGAAATCCTTGGAGAAATCCAGAGTTGATGAGAGTTGGTGCTTGGGAGATGGCTTCCTTGATTGCTTCAAAACCCTCCTTGCCTTCTATTCTCCACTTGAAAGCCATGCTTTTCTTCAACATTTTGGTGATAGGTTTGATAAGGGCTGCAAAATCTGGGACAAACTGTAACGCCACAAAAAGACGACGCTCGCTCACGATGATGATGATGACGACGATGACGATGCCGCCGCGCCACAAACATTCAACCCGAAAATGTGACAATTTTTTTAAAAATTTCTAGGGTGAGTCCGCATACAGGCTCGAAACTACTACAATCACGATAATGCTTCGAGGTCAAAGAAGTTTGATTTTATTTCAATCAACGTTTCACAAAAGATGAGAAGGGTCGTCCTTCGAGTTAACTAGTCTAAGGTCTGATAATATCGAGATAACAATATTTCTGAAGGTTAACCCTAGAGTATGATATAATTTATTTTGAAGTGAAAACACTAACCACTCAATTTTTATTTTATTATTCAGTTATATTACATTATCTCCTGATTTAATACATTATAACACACACACACACACACACACACACACACACACACACACACACACACACACACATATATATATACAAGGGAATTACACATTACGGTATATACTTGACACTGATTTATTTTATTGCATTGTATGATTTTAATATGTTTAGATATACATACTACCTTATTTATATCTAGTATGATTATTATATGAAAGTTTTGTTACATATCGTACCACTTGTTATCTTATATAGTATTTAATACTTAGCTGACCTAACTAGATATCCCTATTTTTTTATTAACTTGCAAAGCCCAGCATTTCAAACTTAGCTTAAATGTTATGGTTGGGGCGGTGGGTGGCCCAACCAACACCTGACGACCATGAAGACTTTCTCCCCCTCCTCCTCCGTGCAAACTTCTTCCAACCGGCGCATCAAACATTCATTCTCCTAGATTTGCAAAACTCCAGCTTGCACAGTTGGCCGGCCATTTTATACTGTCCTGGCCACGTAGCTTAATGGTGGTGGTTGGAAAAGAAGCTACAGACTGATGTAGCAGGCGTAGACATTGGTTTAATCGCCCAGACCACGCGAGCATAAGGGAGGGTGTAGGAGACGCTACAGGCGAGGGAAAGAAGGCGTATTGACATGTTTTTGATCGATCCTAGCCACGCGAGCAAGAGGGAGGTCGAAAATGCAATGACAGTGTGTGGGACAGTCTCAACAGGAAGATAAAAACCCTGTTGAGTGCTTAGAATGAGCAGTTTGTCCAACTATGTTGTTATCTGTTGAGTATCGAAACCAACGTCAAATCCGGGAGCATCGACCTCCGCAAAGGTTCCCGTTCAGGGTGTGAGAGCTCCTAGCTTTCACAAGAGGAGGTGGATTTGTGTTTTAGGTGGGGTTATTTATTTATTTTTTAATTTCTAAAACGCTTTTGCCACTGGCCGCACCTCTGCTGGGTCTGACTTTCTCTCTTCCACAGCATGACGAATCCCAAAGAAGTGATCCTATCTCGATCTCGACTCAAGCGATCGTGGGTCGTTTCACCTTTCATAGAGAATGTCATATTAATCCAGGACATATCATCCTCCTCCTGCGCATTGTGTACAGCCTCCTGTGGTGTGAGAGCCAACACCAATGCCCTCAGTTGCAGAGAACCCATATTTTCTTGCAAATTTTGTGCAGCCTGAGAGTTGGGGTTCTTGGATGATTCATTTCCACTGCCACCTCCCTTTGGAGAGTGAATCTCATAGAGGTGGATCGGTTTCATATCAGAATATTCATGAAGCCCACTTTGCTTTGCAAATTTTAAAACAAACATCTTCTACGTGGGTTTGTTGCAGTCGCAACACTGACTAGTGGGTGCTTTTACACAGATGTAACATCATCCTAATTGTTTTATATTGTAAGGATGTATGAGTTCAGATGTATTTAAACACCGTTTGCTTTGCATAGAAGACCAGTTCATACGTAGGTTTAAATTGCAGGCTTGTTACGGCCAAGCCATAGGTCTTCTTAAAATTATGTTTAGTTTTATCTACTTGGCAATAGTTTATCCTAATATGCTCTTATCAATATAAAAGAAAAATTGATAATATATTGATAGTAATGTGACTTGATAATAATAATTTCAATAATTTTAGCATTGATTTAATAGGAATAATATTTAAACATTAGTTTCCTCTTTAAACGTTGAGGACATGTGTGAATGGTCTTGATAAGTTTTTAAGTATTTGTATTAACATTTGTTTCTATCCATCTTTAATAGACATTGCATGGGGTTTTAAGTAAGTTGATTTCATTTCCTTCTATACTTGCCAATAATTTTACAATGGATCCATAAATAAAGAAAGACATAAGAGAGCTAGAGCTTAAAATGTTTCATTGTCATACTAAAAGCCATTTGAAAACTTAAGTCTTTCCATCAAGTATAAAAGAAGGGATAATGCACTATTTTTTTCCAACCTTTCCAACACATCACTTTCAAGTACCCAAACAAAATTTTAATATATTTTCTTTTGTAATTTCTTTCCAACATTCCACAAAATAATTCAACAACATTTCCAATAAATTTTAGAGTAAGAAATACTATCATTTCAATGCAACTTTCCTTAAAAATCTTGTTACAACATATCCTACTTCATGTGGAAACAAATTTACAATAATGGAAGCTAAAGAAAGCAAAGCAATATTACATTTTTCCTCCACTCAAGGTGGGTAAATACATGGTGTTTTTACATTGTCAACAACAAGGTTCTTGTGCTCCAAATATCAACAAGGTGGCTCCTCCATAGTGCTTGATTCACAACAAAATAAGGGGAGAGGCAACGCTCTCCTCCCAACCAAATACCCAATGGAGAAGAGAAGCCATCCTCTCCATTGGCCCCCGAGCCCCAACCACATCACAATGGGAGAGAATCCAACTCATGGCAACTACAAGCTTCCACATAACTAAACATAACATTTCACATGCATTCCATATTCCTTCAAAACAAGAGAATCAATAATCACAACAAGAGGGAAAACAATCACAACAACAAGTCACAAGGCTTACCAAGAAAGCCACAAGAGTAAGACATATGGGGAAGCCACTTATGCCTCCCAATGGGAATGGGTGCCACCTAAAAGCCTCCAATGCAAACACAATACCCCTAACAACTCTTATGCCTCCCTCAAGTACCCCTTATCCCTCCATTCACTCTTATGCCTCCCTCAACTCTTATGGCTCCCTCAAAGTAAAACAAGAAGAAATGCAAGCATTTCTCTTACAAGGTGGACACCCAACCCAAGCTCCCTCCTTAAGCACATGATCTCTTACGCCTCCCTCAATTAAGCTCCCCATAGTCTCCTCTCACTCCCAACTTAGGAATTCTACCCATTCCCAACAAGCATTTCAAACAACAACATTCAACACAACATAAAAATCCATTCATATGACAAAAGAAACATAATGCAACAAAGGGGAAGCTCCTACCTTTCCATGGTAGAGCTTGCTCCAAATACATGGTGTTTTTACATTGTCTCCAACAACAAGGTGGCTCCTCCATAGTGCTTGATTCACAACAAAATAAGGGGAGAGGCAACGCTCTCCTCCCAACTAAATACCCAATGGAGAAGAGAAGTCATCCTCTCCATTGGCCCCAGAGCCCCAACCACATCACAATGGGAGAGAATCCAACTTATGGCAACTACAAGCTTCCACATAACTAAACATAGCATTTCACATGCATTCCATATTCCTTCAAAACAAGAGAAACAATAATCAAAATAAGAGGGAAAACAATTACAACAACAAGTCACAAGGCTTACCAAGAAAGCCATAAGAGTAAGACATATGGGGAAGCCACTTATGCCTCCCAATGGGAATGTGTGCCACCTAAAAGCCTCCAATGCAAACACAATACCCCCAACAACTCTTATGCCTCCCTCAAGTACCCCTTATCCCTCCAATCACTCTTATGCCTCCTCAACTCTTATGGCTCCCTCAAAGTAAAACAAGAAGAAATGCAAGCATTTCTCTTACAAGGTGGACACCCAACCCAAGCTCCCTCCTCAAGCACATGATCTCTTACGCCTCCCTCAATTAAGCTCCCCATAGTCTCCTCTCACTCCCAACTTAGGCATTCTACCCATTCCCAACAACCATTTCAAACAACAACATTCAACACAACATAAAAATACATTCATATGACAAAATAAACATAATGCAACAAAGGGGAAGCTCCTACCTTTCCATGGTAGAGCTTGCTCCAAATATGAAGTGTCAAATCCCTCCAAGGATCAAGAAAGCATCCACAAGCTCCAACAAATTTCTCACAAGTATCCACAAGCTCCAAAATTCAGAAGCTCCTTCCAATTCCTCTCCTCCCAAAATACACAAGACTAGAAAAAAAAATGAAACTTCCAAAAACCCCAAAACAAACAAGAGGATCAAATAAATAGAGAGAATAGAGGAGGGATGATGTGGCTCCAAGTAGAATGCCACCTCCTTTTCCCTCCACTCCACATCATTTGGTCAACATCAAATTCCAATGCACCATTAATAAGTGGTTGGAAGAAAAACAAGCAACTTACACACTCCAACTAAGCCCACTCCCTCTAAGGACAAAATTAAATTTGAAAGAAAGTGCAATTAATATTTTTACCCTTTTATCCCCCCAAAACACCTAAAAGACCCTAAATTTGGCCTTCCAACCCATAGGTAGGGTTGGCATGGGGTTTTAAGAGGTGTGGGACAAGTTTGACTTGTCCCACAAGCTTTGAAATTTGGCCTCAAAGGCCAAATTCGAGTTTCCCATGTGGGGTAGAGTGTGCTACACTCAAACTCAAACACACATCAATCCACACAAAATCCAAAGTAAATCAAGGTTAATAAATGAACTCTCTTAGGTCACATCTTTTAATTAGTTTAGGACAATTTTCAATTTAACTTAATTAACCCACTACAACCCATGGCTAACAAAGGGGTAAACTCCAATCCAAGAAATATGAATAATAACATAAGTAAAAATTTCACTTACTAAGAGCAACACATACTAACATAGTAAAAAGGGAAAAATTAAACAAAACAACACATGATCCCTAGGTCACAATTTTCCCTTTTACCAGATAATTCTAACACACACACAATTACTTGTTGCCATGGTGACCTTAGCTGGATTCTTCTCAAATTCCGATGTGGTCGGTCTCCACTCCCCAATTTGTTGTGAATATAATATACCTGCAGAACAGAAAATACCTCCTTCGGCCTGTTGGCCGCATTAAAACATTCATGCCAAATATACAATATAATCTAAAATAATCAACACCTGATTTACTATCATCTATGCAAGTACGATATCACTTAACACTTTCTAGCACATTCTTATTCCACATTTCATTTATATCAAAATGATCATCACATTAGTCAAATTATCAAGTTCTACTCAATATGATTAAATATATCCCATGTCAGAATTAAGATGAATATCCCTGTCAAAAGTATACAAATATCATCATCAAATGTCCACCAGTAAACCATATGCATCATATAAAGATCAAATCAATAACAGTCCCATGTCAATGATATCTACTAGCATGCTAAAACAAGAGGTCATAATAATCCATAGTGAAGTAATCAGTCTCAAAAACAACAAAACAAAACGAAGTCGAAGGGAAGTGGGCACTACATCCCCCTCCCCTTAGACTCGAATTCCTCCTGGAAGTCACTGGAAAAGGTGTGGAAACTATCCTCGTAGCAAAGTAGCATCCTCCCAAGTAGCTACAGTCTCATCATACCTGTCCCATTGGACCCGAACCTGATCAATCTCTCTGCCGCGAAGGCCCAGGGTCCTGCGATCTAAAATGCACATGGGCTCCACCATCACCTACCCCTGATCCTACACCTGCAATGCAGTCCAATCTAGCACATGAGAAGGATCAGAAATATATCTCCTAAGCACAGAAACGTGAAACACATCATGGACGCATGATAAGCTAGGTGGCAGTGCTAGACGATAGGCTAAGGGGCCGAGGCACTCCAAGATCTCAAAGGGACCCACAAATCTAGGAGAAAGCTTAGAACCTTTTCCATAACGGATAGGGCTCTTATGCGGTCTGACACGAAGAAACACCTTCGTGCCTACCTCAAAACTGCGATCTGTCCTATGCTGGTCTGCATACTTCTTCTGTCTATCATGCGCCTCCTACAATCTCTGTCTGATCAAGGTAACCTGCTGCTCCATATCTTGTAATAATGTTGGCCCAAGGGAAACCCTATCCTCAATCCTATCCCAACTAAGAGGTGTCCTGCACTCTCTACCATATAATGCCTGAAAAGGAGCCATGCCTATAGAACTCTGGAAACTATTATTGTAGGCAAACTCCACCAAATACAGATACTCCTCCCATCTCGACTGATGATCCATCACGTACATCCTGAGCATATCCTCCAAAATCTGATTCACCCTCTCTGTCTGTCCATCTGTCTCATGGTGATAAGTTAGCTGAAATTAATCCTCATCCCGAGGGCATACTGCATGGTGGTCCAGAAATGGGAAGTGTACAAAGGGTTGCGGTCGCAAATGATCTTCCACGGAATCCCATGTAATCTGACAATCTCATCAAGGTATACTCGTGCCACAGCACTTGCTATATAGGTGGTCTTTACCAGAGAAAAATGAGCTACCTTCGTCAATTTATCCACCGTGACCATGATGGCGTCGTGATGGTATCTCGACGTAGGTAACCCAACGATGAAGTCCATGGAAATGGTGTCCCACTTCCACTCCAGTATGGCGTGAGGATAGAGAAGGCCAGCTGGATGCTGATGCTCGGCCTTCACCCTCTGGCACTCTAAACAATGGGATACAAATGAAGCTATGTCTCTCCGAAGTCCTCTCCAAAAATACAACTGTCTCAGGGTGGCGTGCATCTTCTTCACCCCGGGATGGGCTGAATAAGGTGCACGATGAGCCTCTGTCAAAATGTCATGTCTCAAGCCTCCATCTCTAGGAACATATATCCAACCTCTGTGTCTAAGAAGACCATCTGCCTCTAATGAAAATCCATCAAATCTCCCCTCAAGGGGTCTCTGAGACTCAATCTCTACTCTAGCTGCAAGGTAGAAACTATCATGAGGAAGCTACTGCAAGATCCTACTCCGTAAATCTGTGCCCACTGAGGTGGCCATAGCCACATGTCTCCGCCTACTCAAGGCATCTGCAACCACATTCTCCTTCCCTTTCACATGCTCTATCTCCATGTCATACTCACAGAGTAACTCCATCCAACGCCGCTGACGAGCATTGAGATTGGGCTGCGTGAAGAGGTGACGAAGACTCAAGTGATCAGTCCTGAGTGTAAATCTCCGGCCAAGAAGAAAATGTCTCCACCACACTAAGGCATGTACTACTTCTGCAAGCTCAAGGTCATGGGTCGGATAATTGATCTCATAATCTTTGAGTTTGCGAGACTCAAAGGCAACTACTTTACCCTCCTGCATTAACACACCTCCAAGTCCTGCCAAGGAAGCATCTGTGCAAATGTAGAACTCACCCTGAGGATCTGGTACTGCAAGAATAGGTGCTCTCGTGAGGCATTCCTTCAGTGTACTAAAGCCTGCTCACATCTATCTAACCATAAAAACTTCTTCCCTTTCCGCTGAAGAGAAGTGATAGGGTGCGCAATCTGAGAAAAATCCTGAACAAACCTCCTGTAATACCCTGCTAGACCCATGAAGCTACGCACCTCGGTCACACTAGTGGGTGCTTGGCCAATCCATGATGGCTCGAATCTTGGAAGGATCGATTGTGATACCTTCCCTAAAATGATGTGGCCCAAATACTACACCTCAGGCTGAAAGAACGCACACTTCTCCAAGTTCCCGTAAAGGTGCTGCTCGCGAAGACACTGAAGAACCTGGCGAAGGTGCTCCTCGTGCTCCTCACATGTGCGTGAGTAAATCAGAATGTCATCAAGGAAGATGAGCATGAAGTTATCAAGGAAGGTCTTGAATACCCCATTCATTAAACTCATAAATACTGCGGGGGCATTCGTCAAACCGAAAGGTACCACTGTGAACTCGTAGTGGCCATATCTCGTACGGAAAGCTGTCTTGTGAATATCTGTCTCCGCAATCCTGAGCTGATGGTACCCTGACTTAAGATCTATCTTAGAGAAAACTGTAGCCCCCTTCATCTGATCAAATAAATCATCAATGCGTGGAAGGGGTAACGATTCTTGATCGTTACTTTATTCAGCTGACGGTAGTCAATACATAACCGAAGAGATCCATCCTTTGGAAGACTTGTCTCAAATGAGAGAGGTGGTCTGCTACATTCTTTGAAAAAATAGTGATATCATCAAGGTATATCAGCACCACGTTGTTGATCAAACCTTTGAACGCCATGTCCATTGCTCTTTGGAAGGTAGCTCCAGCGTTGGACAGCCCAAATGGCATTTTCCTATATGCATAAGTTCCCCATTTGGTTGTGAAGGCTGTCTTGAACTGATCTTCTTCCTTCACCATAATCTGATTGTAGCCCGAGTAGCCATCAAGTAGTGAAAACCTCTCGGAGCCAGCCACCACTTGCAAAATTTTCTCCATAGAAGGGAGTGGGTAATGGTCCTTGAGAGATGCTCTATTCAAGTCTCTGAAGTCAACACACAATCTAATCTCTCCACTCTTCTTTCTGAATGGAACTAAGTTGGCAACCCAACTAGAATGCTTGATTGGGAATATGATTCTTGACTCAATCAACTTGTTCAATTCCTTCCTCGTGAGAGGTTCCATGTGTGGATTGACTGGCCTTTGTTTCTTCTTGATGGGCTTAGTATTTGGATCCAACTCAATGATGTGTTGAGCTAACTCGGGATTGAAACCTTTCAATTCTTCATAGCTCCAAGCAAACACATCAGGGAACTCTTGACACAGCTGTATGAACTCATAATTTTCTTGTTCAGTTGTCATCTTTCCAATTTGCAATGGTTTGTTCTCTTCCACCAAGATGGATACTGAATCTTCTCTCTTGACCTGAATGTTTGCTTTCTCTTTCCTAAACTGATCATTAGGATTGAAAATGGACTCTAAAGTAATAAGTACCTTTGGTAGTTTGTTGGTTCTCAGCGCACCACTTGGTCACCATCTCTTTGTTCCAATTTTTCCTGATTTTTAGCTGAGAACTTAGCTTCTTCTTGCAAGAAATGGATGATTTGCTGGTCATTCTCAAACACTTGCCAACTTACATTGTTATCCGGCACTGAAGGCCTCACAATCACATGGATGTTTGGCTATACCTTGTCCTTTTGAATGCTTTCCACAATATCAAAGTCTGCCCCACTAATGCCTGCAAGCTGCCCAAAGAGCTTGGTTCTCTTTCCTAGGAATTGATTTGATGCCAAAGCCCTAAAAATCTTAACTGAGGTCCCACACCCTATTCTTGTAGCACTTGAGTAGATCATTCTTGGCAGCATGCTACCCTTTGACCTGATTTACAATCAATTCACTGTCACCAAAGACTTGCAAGTTCTTTATCCCTCTCTTTATTGCCCAATGCATCCCTTGCACCAAGGCTTCATATTCAACAGTGTTATTGGAGCATGCAAACTGAAATCTAAAAGTTGAATAGTACTTTACTCCTTGAGGTGAAACCAGCATGGCTCCCCCTCTGGCACCTTGTCTACTCCTTGATCCATCAAAAAATAGCTGCCATACCTCATTGTCATCCTTGTGGTCTGGCTTGGTGATGCTAGGAATGGGCTGATCTTTTTCATGTATGTAATAGAATCCTATCTCAGATTCTTCTACTTTTTGATAAGGATCAAAACCATGCACCTTGTTTGCCCATTCATCAAGAGTTAGATCCGGATGCTTCCAACCTTGGTGTCGCTTCACAAGGTGCTTGGGTGATCTTCCGATCAAATGCCGAACAGTTGGCATTGATTTGACTTGGAGTGTAGGGTTTAATGTGGAAGTTTGCAATAGATTCAGACTTTGATTGTAGCTTTGGTTCCATACCTCGTTCGAGCAAAGATGTGTGACCAATCAAGACAAATATCCTCCAATCTTGGTGTGAAATCTCTTGACAAACATAGGGCAAAGAGTGGTGGAAGGTCTATAACTGATATATCTTGTAAAACAACAACATTTGGACATGCATGCAATGTAAGAATCAAGTTTCTAATCACTCCAACTGCGTTATTCTTGCTGTCCCATCCAACCGCACTACCCCTTTGGATATGGTTTCATATTGAAGTCCTAGTTGATCAACTATTTGCTTGGGCATCACCGAGCTACTTGCCCCGGAATCAATCATGCAATTGTGCACCAATTGGTTTCCAATGATTAATGAGACATAAAAAGGAGGGGCCTTCAACATTTTACCTTGCTGTCCTCCATGATTCCCTTCACGTTGAGCAACATTTGTGAGCACCTTCTCTTGCATTTGGACTTGCTAATTCGAAGTTGGCTAGTCCTTCGTGGCAGCTTGTAGCAAATCTCTCTGGCCTGGGATAGATAGGGATTCCCACATTGATATATTTACGTTTGTCTTCTTCATCTAATCAATGATACTAAATGGTGATGAAGGATCTCTTTGCTGTCCCTTGGTTTGCATATTCATCACTTGCATGTGGGCAGCAACAACTAGTATTTGAGTTAGTTTAGGAGCTGGTTTGGGTGCTCTTTGCATGTTTGGGACTACATTTTGTTTTCCAAAAGCTTGTGGAGTGGTAGAAGGTTGTGGATTACTTGGATCCAATGGCTGTCCTTCACCTAAATTTCTCCTTTTTGACCTTGTGTTGGAAACAACACTTTGAGAGGGTACTTGATTCATACCACAGAAATCTTCAGCCTGCCAATTGACAAGAGTAGTTTCATTCGTAGATGTTCCTTGCTGAGGTGCTTCTTGCTGCTAATCCTCTTCGTGGTTGGATTCTTGCGACCCACCAATGATTTTCACCATAAGAGCCTAATTTAATGCACTGTTAAAGCACATTGATTGGTTATGTGGCTGACCGCACGGGAAACACCAATCATATTCTTGGGCCATGTTATTCTACACTGGTACCAAAGCTTTGGATGTGGATGCAACATTGGGGTTATCGGGCTAAAATGGTCTGTTGGCAGGAGGCCTTGCTTGATTCTGATTTGCAGCTAGATTGGGTGGTCTTTGAGGCTGATATGGCTTCCTGTTAGGCTGAGCTTGAGGCTGATAAGAAGGTCTAAAACTTTGGGCTTGCTGCCTCTTGAGTGTAACCAGCTCATTGCCTAGATTTTGCAATTGCTTCATGACTTCTTGAAGCTCGTTTGAGGCACTAGAAGATGAAGTAGAAGCTTCATTTGAACTCTGATTTCTAGGAGTGGGAATAGAAGCTAAATTAGGCACTTGGCTAGTACTTGGGCTCTCTAAACTTGGATATAATGGCATTGGAGGCCTAGGAGCTAGCTTTCCAGCTTGAATCAAACAATTTTCAGCCCTAATGGCAATGCTATAAGCCATAGGGATAGTTATGCCTCCCATGGACTGAATCAACATAGAAATATCAGAATTTAAAGCTTTAAGGTAATATAGAAAAGCACCTTCTGCTGTTGGCCTGACTGCCACTTGAATTCTCTCCCAAGTCCTTTGAAATTTGAAATTAAAATCAGTCAGCTGCTCATTGGGAGCTCTTTTGATAGTTGTCAGCTACTCCAAAAGGGACAAGTTGTCTCCTTTTCCCAAATTGCTCATGGAGGGCTATACATAGCTGATTCCAATTTTGGATAGAACTTGAGGCAAAGGTCCCAACCATTGTACATCTTTCCCCTTGAATGAGGATGCGGAATTTGACAAAGAACTTGCATCTCATTGATTTCATGAATTGCACAAAGGTTGGCAATGTCTTTAACATGATCACCAGGAGTAGTCTGGTTCTCTCCAGTGAAGTATGGAATGTTCTTCAATGCTGCAACTGGGATTGGATGTTGTGCATTGAGAGCAAGTGGGCTGCTGCCAGTGAAATTGACATACGGATTCGGTGGTTGCGCCATTCTGATTGGCCTGAGAACCCTTGTTGATTAGATGAAAGGTTTACTAGGTGGAGGTGTTGACAAGGTTCTATTAGGTGGAGATGGAGATCTTTGAGCTCTTCTTCCCCTCTCTCTCTTCCCGGAGATAGGTGTAGATGAAAAAATGATCCTTCCTCCCTATTTCTTGACTTGGTCTGTATTCTTCTCATAAATTTGCCAGGCTTGGACTGCTGAAACCAGCGGATTATGCTTCTTTTGGAGTCGCCAGATGTGTGATTTTAAGCTCCTTCAAAGCTGGAACTTACAACAAGTGCACATCAATCTTGTTGCAATAAAAGTGAAGACCTCTAAGGTCCCACCAGGTGTGCCAAAATTGTTAGTGCAAATCACAAGCACCCCTGAGTGTCTGCAACTCGATGGGTTGAGACTCTCAGTGCGATTGCATAACATGGAGCTTTTCCCAAGTGTGGGACCTTGTGAAATTGGAAAATCTCTCCGGATGAAGGCCGGTTCCTATTCCTCTATTTAGATGCACACAAAAAAAAATGCAGAGGGCTTACTCAAAATCTAATCTAACTTTCCAAGGAGACAGGGTAAGAAGATGCATAAAAATAAGCCTAAAATAACAAAGGTGATGCACCAAGGAATGAAGAACACTTATCTCGCTAATAAAAACAAACCATTAAAATGTGATGCAAGATCATGCACAGATAACAAAATTTACAGTGAAAGATCAGGAGGATGCAAATGAACACAGAGAGGGTTGAGAATCATCCACAAACATGCATTACTTGCTCCAAAGATTGATACAATACACTACAAAATGCCAAGAGGCAAAGTTGCATTACAGTTTTAAATGGGAGGTTTGAACTCCACAAATTCACCTGCCAAAGAGAAGAAGGGAGGGGCAAAACAAGAATGTCCAACGCTTAGAAAGAAGCCCCTCCTTACAATTTATAGGAAGAATGAGAGAGGGAAGAGAGAGGAAATCCAAATCTACCCCAACCACCTCTAGGTTGCATTTAATCATCTCATTATGGTGGTAGGTGAGAACCCTAGCAAACTTAAAAGTGGCGAACTATATTTTGCATTAAAACTGGTTGTTGAAACGTCATTTCTGGCCATTACCACGTGCTAGAGACATTTCTTGATTTTCTCTCTCCAAACTGAACCAAAATGCCATTTGAAGATTTAGGGAAAAAGAGCATGAAAATCGAGCTCTGGATCGAAAGTTATGCCATTTGAAGAATTAGGGCAAAAACAGGCCAAAATCGGATCGGCGGGCAAAATTTGAAATTTTGACCTGTTTTGGTCTTTGGAATTTTTTTGAATTTTCCCAGCTCCGCCACCTAAGGGCCACGTGGCATTATTTCATTAGACGTGGGCCCTTCCTGACCATTTCCATTTGTTTTTGGCTTTGGAAACTTTTTCAAAATTTCCCGCCGGGCCGATGAGGTGAAGACATGTGGCGGGCACTGATTAGACACGGGCTTGTCTTTCCTAAATTTTCCACAGTCACTTTGACATTTTGACTTGGACACGTGTCAAACCCCCATTGGATGCGGGTTTGACCCTCCAAAATTTCCTTGCGGGCTTTTCCAATTTACGGCGCCACTGGACACGTGGCACATTCTGATTGGTCCACGGGCCTCCTTGTCTCTTTTGCGGCCTTTTCACCTTTTCGCGTCCCACGCGTCCCTCGCGTACTTTTGTCCCAACTGTCCCGGACTGCCTGGGACAAATATCTCCGAACCGCCCGAAATGGACTGTCTTTGGCAAATCAGCCGATTCGTCCCACACGTACCTCGTGTACTTTTGTCCTGGCTGTCCCAAACCGTGCGAAACAAAAGACTTAGATGATTTTCTTTGTTTTTGGCCATTTCAGCTTTTCGTGTCCCGACGTCCCAACTGTCCTGCAGACCGCCTGGGACAAAAATGTCTGACTTAGCCAATTTTCTTGCTTTTTCGGCCCCAAGCTTGGTACGACGAACCTCAGTATGACCCGAACCCTTCAGACCCAAAATGCTTTAAAATAGTCCTGCAACCTTATTTTTGCATTTTTTCCATTTTCTCTAACTCGTTGGGATTTCTTCTTGGATGGGAGAGTTAGAAAAAGGCCGAGGGGACCCTGAAAACATGATTTTGGGCCTTGAATCAATCTACTTGCTTGGGACTGAATAATTTGATGCATGTTATCAAAATTACCTTGAGGGTGAATTTTTGATAAAAAACATGACAAACAATCCTAAGGCTTCATCAAGCAAGGCAAAGGAGTAAGAAACTATCGGGGACGCTTCTTATGCCTCCCAAAAGGGGAAATGAGTATCACCACCTTGAATTACAAACCGCCAAATTATAGTCTATCAAATCCCCAAATTCGTTATTCCTCCCCAAGTACCCCTTATTCCTCACATTTTCTTATTCCTCCCCAACCTCTTATGGCACACCATTCGTAGGCCATCTACCCAACAACCCATAAATATTCCAAACACTCACACATTAACATTTACATTCATAAAAGAAGAGCATTTCAAGATCCAAGCTCTTACCTCTCCATGATGGAGTTTCCCAAGTTCCAAACAACAGTTTTTTCTAAGCAACAATCCAAAAATCCACCAAACAACAAGCATGCAACAATCTTCAAGCTTCTCCAAAAGCAAGAGCTCCCAAAACAGCAAGGAATTTGCCCAAGAAATGGAGTCTCCAAAATGAAGCAACCCCAAAACAAGGCAAGGAATTCGAATTTAATAGAAGAGGGAAGGGAAGAGGATGAGGTGGGTCCATGTAGGATGTCACATCACACATCCTCAACTCCAACCCCCAAAGTCAACTTCATTCTCCAATGCATAATAAATAGGTGGGTGAATAATATGATAGTTTACTTACACACTCAAATCCAACCCACACCCCAAAGGACTGAAATTAAATCATGTAAGAAAAGTGCAATTAAAACCTATAATTTTCCTTCTCAAAAAGCATTATAAAAGTCTAATCTCAACTCTCCAACCATAGGTATGGTTGGTAATTAAATTTAAGAGGTATGGGACAAGTTTAACTTGTCCCACAAGCCTCCAAAATCAGCCTCCAAGGACAAATTCGAATTTCCAAGAAGGTGGAGTGTTTCACACTCAAAAGTTAACTTACACATCACTTACACATCTCTTACAACACTTTAATTCAAGGCCAACAACTCTATTAATTACTTTCTTATGACATATTTTAATTAATTAACTTAACAAAATTATTACTCATAATATTACACATCATTTAATGAATAATGAAAGGGTCAATGCACCACAAAATAAACACATGCAAACATTACAAAGGGTCCAAATAACGAAATACACATAACCCCTTGGTCACATTCAATGGTGATCCTCCCATGGGAATCCCTAACACAAACAAATACAAGTTTCTATGGTTACCTTGTTGAATTCATCTAGAATTCCAATGTGGTTGGTCTCCAATCCCCTGATGTTTGTTGTGATATTTTAAACCTGCAAAATAAAAATACCTCCTTCGGCCTTGTGGACATATCAGAACATCCAAAATTATAAATATAATTCCTAAAATCATTCAAATATATGAATCACAACAACATCAAAGCAATCTAACCATATCATTTACAATTTTATCAACAACTATATCATCATCCAATAATTTCCATTTCTAGGTCTACTCACACTATCCAAATATCACATCCCCCGAACAACATCCATAATATCACCATGTCAAGTAGTTTATCATCATCAACATATAAAATGTCTCTAAGATTGTCATGCATCATAACGAATCAAAATAAACAATAATACATGATCGAGCATCTAACATCATACTAAATAAAACTATAATAATGTCCATGATATAGTCGGTAGTATCATGATCGATGTCAAAAAGGCGACAAAGGGAAGTGGGCACCACATAGATCATGGCATGCATATTTGCTTGGGTTCATTTGACAATCACGAAGAATCTAAAAATGCGGTGAATTTCCGTGTTGTGTAGTATTCTCAATTGAAGCTCTCATTTTCATGAATGTTAAGTGGATGTCAATTACACCATTTCATTAACTATTCCTACAAAACATGTTTCAATAAAATCATTCTTATCAATTGTGTAATTTCATTGATATATCCAATTTAAATTGACGTCCTATCATTCATACCGTTACAACTTCTAAACTATTCTCCAATTCCCTCCTAGAAGATAAAATTCTTCTAAGGTGACGTTCATAACAGTATTTCAATGTAAGAAAACTCGTAATAAGTACGAATAGTGATAGGTCAACTCCAATATTAGTATATCTTAAATTTCAATACGGAACAATCTAAAAAAAAATGGGAATTCATATCCACGACTTAGCTCTTGTTGATATGTGCAATTTTATTTAATGTCGTCACAAAAAGAAATGTTCAATGACACACACGGAAATGAAAATAACATTTGGCGCTCAAAAGAGGTGGTATGTTTATGTCTTGTATTGCATGAACATATGACCTACTCAAACGCGCTTTCACTTGGTCCTTAATTTAACAACCATAATTATTATTGATCAAAACCCTTCATTCTTACTCTCGCCATGTTCTAGGAGTTTGATGCAGTCGGGAATCAATGCAAGCGACATCATAAATTAATATATAGATATAATTTTTAATGGATTTGTTCATCCCTATCACCTATATATATCCCCACATAAGCTAAACATTTCAGCAATGCTTTTTGGTCATTATAAAATGGCAGCCTACAAACCACAATTACAATGGCATACTTTTTGGCTCCCATATTTTTAGTGATGTTATTGCCCAAAATAAGTGCAGATCCAGATCCATTGTAGGATTTGTGCGTAGTCGATACATCCTCCTCCACCATTTTTATGAATGGTCTGCCTTTCCTTAATCCCAATCAAGTTTCTACAAAGAACTTCACCACATCTATTATGAACAACACTGGAAATACATCAAGGACTCCATTTGAAGTGAGTTTGAAAACCACAACAACATAGTTCCTCCCTGACATTAACACATTGGGAGAAATTATCTTCATCTTAGAAGGGACTCTCAACTTTGGCTTCAAATCGACACCACCATCGGGGACTCTCAACTTTGGCTTCGTCGATATAATCTGTGGAGATAAAAAAATGGGGGATGTGTTCGTGTTTCCCAGGGGTATCATTCACTTTGTTCACAACATAGGAAACACGCCTACGTCTGTCATAGCCACTCTTAATAGTCAAGCTCTGGGTAACTCTGTAATTTCTTTGGCTACTTTCACCTCCAATCCGCCATTCCCAACTAAGTTTTGGTGACATCATTCTAGATTAATGTCGCGGAGGTTGATGAAATCATAACGAATCTCAGGTGGCATCCGAGTGATTGTTTTTAATTATTAGGGGTTGTTTTTCATAAGAACTTCACTAAATATCTGTGTTTCAAATGTAGTCTATTGGTAGGAAGTTACCATGGCTTCCTCTCTACCCACCAGCTTGTAATTTCTCCATTCATTAACAATTTTCATTTTTTTACAATATTTTATTCTTCTAAAATTTGATTATATATTTTATTTGTCATTTCAATTTATACTTGATTTATTATATGGTAAATTTATTTGTATTAGCTTAATTCTTTATTGAATCGAATGTGATAAAATATAAATAGGTGTCATTTGTATACAATTCTTTGGACTATGTTGATATGTTGTTGTTATTTGTAGCATTTATATAGTTTTCGGATCGGATGTTTTCTTTGGCATGGAAATCAACCTTTAACCTTTTGTAATTGACAAAACACTTTTATTAATAATACATAGTATATAGTACAATGCTAATCGTGCAAGGAATGCAACCACAAATGACAATCACAATATTAAGCTACAAAAAGCCTCTAGAGAGTGTCAACATGGCATCTTAAAAAAATAACCAAAATCAAGATTGCCACAATAACCTGAAATTAATAAAAAAATTCAAATAAAATACTTATAAACCCAAGGAGTCATCAAGGAAGCACAAACAACCACCAAAAAAAAAGGTAATTAGGCACTAGAGGTGAACATGGTGGCTAGAGGAAGAAGAGGAGGGGATAACAGGGTGGCTATAGGAGGCACGGGATGAGGACATCTAGAATTTTCTCAAAACCACTAATATGTGAAGGGTCCATAATGTCATGTGTGGGATCCCATCTTCCAAATTATGTTGGATGTCTTTAGTTTCCTTAACATGCCACGAAAGATAAATTGCAAGAGCCAACGACAATAAATTATATGGGAGGAGAAACATCCCAACCGCCCCACCGCTACCTACAAGATGGTCAAACACACCAGCACATCATAGAGGCTAAGGTGGTCATGAATGAAATTATTTAATGTATTTGGATATTTTAAAATCTTGTTTTGTTATCAGCTATATTATTTTTATATTTTAGACCAAAAATAATAAATATGAATGCATAATTTTTTTCATTACATAGGGTAATAAAGCAAAGTTTAAAGGGATAGAGAACCCTATAAAACCAAAAGATAAGAATCAAGGCACAAAAGATAAACATTGAACAACAAGGCCCCACGGGCCTATGGAGAAACAACCAAACAAGAAAAACAAGAAACAAGAAAACAAAAGAAAGGAGAAATGGTACCACAAAGTAGAATCATACAAGAAACTTGACACCCTACCCAAAGATCAACCCCAACCGACTTGGTATTTCCCTTTATAATATCTAAGGCTCATCTTGAGAGGTGAATTTCCAGTTCTTCCTTTCTTCTTTCTTCTCGTAACCTTCCAACCATCCCACCATTAGGATCTACATTCTCATCCAAGTGGACAGAAAGAAAAATTTCAAGAACCTCCATTGTTTTTTTAGTGTGAATTTGCAAGGAACTGAGGAATGTAATGAAGAAGCCTTCCATTTCTTACAACTTTGTTGTGAGTTAATATCTAGTTTAGTGGGAGAGGAGACAGTCTCACCCTTCTACTCTTCCCGACTACATGTATGACTAGTTGAATCATTATCACTATCACAATACTCATGAGGATATACCACTAGATTATTTGGATTAAAATCCATCTACCACAAGACCTACCACCTTAATATGTTTCTTGACAATATGGCAATCGAATCAAGATGTCTAAGGAAAAAACATGTTCTGCATCTAAAAGGGAAACATTCATAATCCAAGTTTTGTGTCCATATTGTATCCATGAATTTAAGCTCCATTGTGGCTAGGAATTGAAAAATCATATCCATATCCACCAAAATACGGGAATATGTGGTATGATCGAAAGATTCAGTCATAGGATCTACAACTAAGAATTTTACTAAAACATCTCACATAGCCCTCAAGCAATTGTCATTGCAGAATTACAAAGGAAAATAGGGCAACCTTATCCACAAAGGTCTGATAGTAAGGAGATAAAATAAATATGACAAAACAATATCGAAGAGTAATGCTATCACAATCAATTTATGACAATGGAACCATTCTAGCTAATTGTCTTATCCTTAAATGTCCATAAGGGTCCACAAATCGACATATAGTTAAAATAATAATAACTAAAACACAATGGAGTCATGATGTCTCGCACATCTTATTAGCATGCGAACTAGAATAAAGAAACAAGGTTTATGATTATAAACATATCGTAAATGATAATGATGGTTCATTTAGTGTTGAAGAGAACTGGACATTATGGTTGGACTCTAATTGTAGAACATCTCTTGTAAGCACTAAAATTAAATTCTAACGTTCTTAGCAAGGACTTGGATTTTCATACACTCCAATGATAACATAATATATTTATCATTTATAACAAAGCTAGAATCAATTATACTTTTACTACAAAATAGTTGAATTTATATATTTTAATAGCTAAAATAAAAATAAATTCTATAAAGAGTTAAGAAAATAAATAATGAGTGTATTCTTTATAGTACAATCCCTAAAAAAATACACTAAGCAAAAGATTATGTACAAAAGGGGTAGAATTTTATTTTAGACAAACTATAAAAGGAGGGTTTTGTTAGGGTCCCTATCTTGTTACATACAAGGATCCAAATAAAATGTTGAGAATTTCAAGAAACAAAAGGGACCAAATGAGAAACAATCTGAAGCATCTAGCCCAAGGGCGAAATGAAAACTAGGATGAAACCATGATGAAACATGTACTAGAACTGAAAACAAGAGACACCTAAGTTTCAAAGATTAGTATCACGGATCCTAGTCAATCTCGGCGGGTGACATAAGGAGTACATCATTTTCTTACTTACACTCATCCATCCATCTTCCCCTCATGTGCAAGCTGAGATCTCAAATTTACCTAAAGTTTTGGAGATTTGGCCTTGAAGCTTAACAAATAAACTGGAACATAGAAAGAGAAAATGGTTCTTTCTTTAATCTTGGTAGATTAATAGAAAAAACATGTAGAATAACAAAAAGGAAAATTTTGTCCATCTACCTCCCCTAGGGGTAAAATTAATACTTTTTCTCTTTTCTACCTTTAAAAAATGGTGAGATATCATGCCCCCTTATTGGTCCTTATAACACAAATTTATAATGTCATAATAGGAGGAAGTTTAATAAAGAAAAATCGTAAAGGAATGTGCTTAGTAAATGAAACTACAACTTTTGACTTAATTAGTTAAGTTATAAAATAAGTAAGATTTATGTGCATTGACTGCAATGTTTAGTTGAACCTGTAGTTCCGTTGCCTACTTGAGATTGTGAAACACCCGGTGGATAGCAATGTTTTCTAGTTGCTTAGTACTTTCTTATTCTTAGATGTATGTGCCATTCGGTGGGAGACTTGGGTCATCATACCCTTTTCATCCCGTAACTCGACGAGTGTTAGTTGTGGTCCTTTTGGATTGAGACTTATTTGTTGTTTAAGAAGCAACCTCCTTGCGTGTTGTCTTTTCCTTGGAGACCTAAGTTATTGTAATTTTAAGGTAACATATGTTAAGGATATAAAATAACTTCGAGAAGTCTTCTTTTCTTCATATTTTCTAGGGTCACCCTTTTATTTTTTCCCTTTTCCATTAGGATAGAAAGTTCTAGATGATGTTATTCACTTTCGATACGATGCACCCTTGGATTGTAGTTAGACCCGGTGTTACTTGTTCTTATCCCTAGTCACCTTGAGTCATCCTTGGTGTTTCTTGTGTTCTCTTTATGGTTATTTTGAGATTGAGCAGAAATAGGATAAATAAATCCCATTGTGCTATTATTTATGGTACTTATTGTATTGATATGTTAGTTACTTGGGGATATATATATATATTTGCTAAATGGTTGAATTCTTTAGATTTGGTTGGTGTGGTGTGTTTTATTCTTAAAAAAAAGTTGTAAAAATTAGACTAGAAAATCTTGTGGTCTTGACTTCCCTTTTTTTTTTTTTTTTTTACCATGGTAGGTTAATTGTACCCTCTCGAGTTGTAGAAGTGCTTTCCTTGAAATCATGGCTTAACCTTAGTAGAAACCTTAACTTTTGTTATTGCAGTAGGTGGTGTTTCATGGGAAACTATGTGGTCATTCTTGAACTCATGGAATTCTCCTTATTATTCCTCTACTTGGTGGTTACTCTTAAGAATCTTTTGAACTCTTCATGTTATATTGTTATGTGTTGTATCTTGGTTGATAGCATAAAGTTACTCTCTAGATTTAAATGTTCATAGCCTTGCATGCAGAAAGTTTAGAACTCATCCCTTGCAATCTCCCTTCTTCTTGCTGAATTGCATTGGACCAAACTTAGGTTCTGTAGACCCACACTTGTTTGAAGCAAGCAATCCCATAATGGAGTGATCCTTTTTCTATTGCATTTGTTCCTATCTCTCTTTCTAGTGACTTCTAGGAGGAAGTCGAGTCTAAGGGGAGGGGGATGTAGTGCCCACTTCCCTTCGACACTTTTGATATTGATCATGATATTGTTGACTATATTATGGACATTATTATAGTTTTTATTTAGTATGGTGTTAGATGTCAAATCATGGATTATTGTTGACTCTGATTCATATATGATGCATGATGATTGTTAGAGACATTTTATATAGATGTTGACATGTTGTTGGACATGGTTATATATATATTTATGGATGTTGTTAGGACATGTGATATTTGGATATATTGAGTAGACTGAGAAAATTGAATTTAAAATTGATGATTATATAGTTCTGATGAAATTATAAGTGATATTGTTGATTTTCTGGATGTTGTTGTGATTCATATATATATTGATGATTTTGAAATTATATTATATTCATTTGGATGTTCTGATATGGCCACAAGGCCAAAGGGGTATTTGTATTGTGTAGGTTAAAAATATCACAACAAACATCGGGGATTGAGACCAACCACATTGGAATTCTAGATGAATTCAACAAGGTCACCATGGCAACTTGTATTGTTCATGTGTGTGTGTTTGATTGTTAGGGATTCCCATGGGGGGGATCACCTTTAAATGTGACCAAGGGTTATGTGTATTTATTTATTTGGTTCCTTTTTATTGATGTTTGTATGTGTTTATTAAGTGATGTGTTTACCCCTTTCATTATTTATTAATTGTGGTAAATTAATGTGAGTAAACATGTTGTTAAAATTAATTAATCAAATTGGGACATAAGAAATTAATTATTAGAGTTGTTGGCCTAAAATTAAATGTTGTAAGATATGTGGAAGTATGTGTAAGATATGTGTAAATTGATTTTGGGGTATCAAACACTCCTTTTTGAAATTCGAATTTGTCCTTGAAGGATGATTTTGGAGGATTGTGGGACAAGTAAAACTTGTCCCATACCTCTTAAATTTGCATGCCAACCTTACTTATGGTTGGAGAGCTTAAATCTAGCCTCATTATGCTTTTTGTAAGTCAATTTTTATGCTTTAATTGCACTTTTCTACTTGTTTTAAATCTCAGTCCTTATGAGGTGTGGATTTGATTTGAGTGTGTAAGTAAAATTGTCATTTATTCACCCACTTATTTATTATGCCTTGGAGTTTGAAGTTGACTTATGAGTTGGAGTTGAGGATGTGTGATGTGGCATCCCACAGGGATCCACCTCATCCTCTTCTCTTTCCTCTTCTATATATTCGAATTCCTTAGCTTATTTTTGGGTTACTTCACCTTGCATTGCTTCATTTTGGGCGACTTATTTTGGTTTTGGGAGCTCTTGCAATTTTTGGAGAAAGTTGGAGATTGTTGAATGCTTATGGATTATTGATCTTGGACTGTTTTACATTGGAAATCTTGTTGTTTGGAACCTTGGAACAAACTCCATCATGGAGAGGTAGGAGCTTGGCTCTTTAAAATGCTCTTCTCTTATTTATGCATATGTAAATGTTGTGAATGTTTTGATATTACTTGTTGGCTGGTTGGGTAGATGGCCTAGGTATGGTGTAGGAGAAGACTATGGGGATTCTTGTGGGGAGGCATAAGTGTTTTGGGGAGGTATAAGTGTGGAGGAGTTGGGATTTGGGTTCCACCTTACAAAGAAATAGCTTGCATTTCTTTACTCGTTATGGGGTGCCATAAGAGGTTGGGGAGGCATAAGGAAATGTGAGGAATAAGGGGTACTTGGGGAGGCATAAGGGCATGTCAGGGATTTTAAATGATATATATTTTGGTAGTTTTCTTTTAGGTGGTGATACACATTTCCCCTTTGGGAGGCATAAGTAGCTTCTTCCATAGTTCTTGCTCCTTTGGCTTGCATGATGAAGCCTGAGTTTTGTTTGTTGTTTTCATGTGGTTGCAAACTGCATTATGTTTTGGACTATGTGTTGAATGTGAAATATTTCTTTTGTGTTGTGGAAGCCTATTGTTGCCATGAGTTGAAAAACATTTCTTATTGCAATGTGGTTGGGGCTCGGGGGCCAATGAAGAAGGATGGCTTCTCCCTTTTCATTGGATGTCTTGGTTGGGTGGAGAGCATTTCCTTTCCCCTGTTTTGTTGTGACCAAATTGGAGAATGATGGAAATTCATACTATTGTTCTAGAACTGAGAAAGAAGATAGTTTGACAATCCTTGTTGAGATCATTTCTTAATGTAACCTTTTCCCACTTGAAGTGGATGATCTTGTATATTATTTTTGATGGAAAGATGGTCTGTATGGGTTATGAAAGTTGTAAATTGAATTGTGAAAGAGATATACTCTGTTCTCTATTTTTGAATAAATGTGGAAGAAATTGTATTATGTATATTGTAATTGAGGGAGAAGACAATGTTTTGACAGTCCCATGTGAAAATACTTTTGTAAACCATTTAAACTTTCTAAATTTGATACGACTTGAGTATTTCACCTAGAGGTTTTCTCAAATTTTACCCTTTAAAATTTATCAAAATAAAATTCCTAACATTTTTGTGCAAAGAGGACGTCGAGAGCTTTCTAGAAAGTCCTCATTTTCCAAAAACCGAGTTCCCAATCAAAAGTTATGGCCTTCTGAAGTTTTTACTTCATTTTAGGTTCAAAATAATCTGATCACAAATTTAATTATTAAAATATTCTTGGGCGAACCCATGGGCTAAAACAGTTTTTTTGCTTTTTTCCCAAAAGGTGAAAAGTCATGAAATTTCCCGCCACTTTGCTAATCTGCAAGCCTTCTTTTTATCTAAAAGATCTAAGTCCAAAGAGTTAATTTGGTAATTCTTCCTCCACGGCCTTGCCGCACCATAACCAATCATTGATCGACACATGGCTTCTTTGGGCATCGGTTGAGACTCGATTGATTTTGAACTTAATTGGTTTCAAAATAAATCTGGAAAAAATTGTAAGTTTTCCTCACACCTGCTAACCCGCAGCTAATCCGACACTACCACATGGCTTCTTGGGCGCCAACGCGAGGCGCGAATCCGGTTAAAAACTTAACTCTTTCAAAATATAATTTTTGGCAAAATTTCTTAATTTCTTCCGTTGGCCCGCCAACACACAACCTATGGTTATTTGACATGTGGCACCTTATGGCGTCGGCGGATGTGCGGGTTGTTTTAAACCCTTAACGCTCTTTTTGCAAAAAAATTCTAAATTTCCTAAGTTTCCCCACCGGTCCATTTATCTCGCATGAATCAAGGCATGACATGTGGCATCGTTGGCGTTGGCGGAGGCCCAGATCATTTTGATCTCTTAGCGCTTTTTGGAAAAAAAAAAGAGGAAGAAAGCCTTAAAATTCCCTAGTGGCCCAAATTTTTGCCAATGTTTGGAAATGCAGACACGTGTCCTTTAAGGCTCGTGGGCGTGGGAAGGAAAATCATGATATTTTTCCGAAAGGGAAAAAATGCTAAAAGTTCTTCCCCGCTTCGGCAGCCCACGTCTGGGAAAATTTTTCTTCCATGCTTCCTTCTCTAGGTGAAATTTCACTCGAATGTCCGCAGGCCCGAGTTGGGGAAAATTCTCCTCCCCAGGCGCGCAGGCCCGCTCTTGTGGAAAATTTTCACCCTAAGGCCCGCCGGCCCATAACTTGAGAAATATGAAGAGTTAGAAGGACTTCCTTATATCACTGGAAAGGTGAGGAAATTTCCTATCTAATGGGAATGTTTTTAGGAAGTTTTGAGTGTGTTAAATATAAGAAAAATCAGGTTGAATCTTTAACCGAGTTCTGGGAGTGGGTAAGTATGAATTTACTCTGATAATTTTAATATGTATTCTTTTCCCCCACTGTAATTAAACCTTGCTCTTGTCTTAGATCTTGTGGAATTAAATACCTTCGGTATTTAATATTTTTGGTCGCTTAACCCTAAAATTTTAATCAAGGAATATTTAGCTAAAATGTCAATGTAATCAGTGACTAAATTAATCCCTAAGGAGATTTGAGCTAGGTGTGGACTCATTACAATTGTTGCTTTATAATGTGGAATTAGTAATTATTATAATGGGAAAATTTATCAGTTGAATTTAATTGTCCTTAAGGCTTTGGTCGTTAACACTTTAAAAAAAAAATATTCCATAATTTTCTAACTAAACCTACGTTGTTCATGGGTCTCAAGTGGGTTGTTTTAACGGGCATCACACACTGCGGTGATGAGTTTTGAATGGGTGGGATTCCATCATCTTCCAAACCATTGTCTCCAAATGTTAGTTTCAAATTTGACATGTCAACATAGGGAGACACATTTAGTAGGTCCTGCTCGGCACAATCTTGAACCATTTCTTCAGCCTATAGTTTTAAATCAACCATGATTTTGACTTCATTTGTAGGGGAATCCATCTGTTTCGTTGAGCTTTCATCCCTGTTCATTCCTTCTTTGAGAATGATGTTGCGGTTGGGATTTTTTTCCATTACATCCAAATTTCCCATGTCCCACTCTCTCACATTTTCTATAAAATGCTGGTGAATCTTGATATATGAGATTTTACTTACAAATCCCATATCTAGAAACCACATTTATAGCCTCTCGAAGGAAAAGAACTAACAACAAAATTTATGCACATCCTTGTCGCAATGAACTTGGACCTGGCTCCTTCGGTTGGATCCAGTGCTAATAAATCCCCAATTTCTTTAGCTATTCCATCCAAAACACCAATTTCCTAGAATTCGAGGGTAGCATAGGGAACCTTACCCATACAAGACAGTTGGTTGGGATGTGAGTTTTAGAACCTAGTTTCCATCTGACAATGGTGAGAGTGGTTCTTCCATAAAACCACAGTCCACCCTTCATAACATGGACCACGTCTTCTCTAAGGGCAAAGATAAACAAAAATCTTTTCTAAGATATAGAAAAAGTATTGACTTGCCCCAAAATCTTGTATTTATTCCTGATCCAACTTCGAACTTAATCAATATTAGGTCAAATCCCAGCAAATCACCCAAACATAGTGAAGCTGAATCTCCTATGAGATTTTTCCACCACCGATTTTGGTACCTTCACCATGCGGATTCCTTCTTCCATTTGGGAACCAACTTATGCGGTGGCTCCTTTTGTTATTTCTTTCCATTGGATATGTTACCTATGGCTCTATCTACCCATGTTTATAAGGGAGGGGGAAAAATAGACCCAACAGTCATTCTCTAGAACTGTGTGTTCTTCCCAGCTCCTGCTCTACCCTCTCCATCCACGTCAAACTCCTGCTCAAGGGTAGAAAATTATTTTGATTCTATCCAGATAAATTGATATCCAAGGAAAAACTAGAATAAATTCTTAAATTTTTTAATGAAAGCACATGTTAGGTATGTAGTGTTCAACATGCTAGAGTAGTTTGATTCTTTCTTTGGAGGCAAACCCTAATGTATCTTGCAAAAATAATGTGATGTAACTACATCTTTTTGGAAAGATTTTATGTCACTTTATATTTTGAGATATGGCCCAATAGAGGTAGTATAGAATATGAAACCATTACGGAAAATCACATATTGAAAGGGTGATGATCCTTTACATTTGAGAGGGGCATTTTACCCATATGATGGGGCTATTTTTTATTTTTGGTTTTTTAATCTTAAAGCACAAAAGAGAAAAAAATGGAAAGGAAAAAGAAAAAAAATGAGAGAAAAATGAGGAAGGAAGAACCCTGCAGAGGACTTAACACCAAAATTTTCTCATATAACTCTGTAAACAAAACGATAGAGCCAATTCACTCTAAAAGAATATAATGTATTGATAAATGTGAGTAAAATATGGAAGCAAATAGTATTAAAAACCCCAAACCATACATATATGACACAAAGTTTAGTTAGATAGACATTTACCACAAATTTAGAGTATTAGGATATGACATACATGAAGGGAGAAAAGTGGTGTTTATAACATCATTCAATTATAAACTATTAAGCCAAATTTTTTATGATTGAAGTGAATAAACACCATAGGTAGAAATGAACACAAAACAATGTATCATATTCATCGAAACTAAAGAACATGTGTACACAAAGTTACAATGAACTCCTTTACCATATAAAGAGAAAAAGAGAGAATCAAATCCTTTAAATGACAATGAAACTCATATTTATACTTTTATGCCATAACCACATAGTAACCATCTTCTTTGTAAGAATATAGCTTTTACCTTTTTCATTTTCAATTTATTTATAGTATAACTTAAGTTTTACAAAAACACTTTTGCTAACAAAAAAAACTAAAACAACACATAAGTGACAAAAACATCTTTTCCTAATGGAGAAATCTAAAGTTACTCAAATTAAGAATATAATGATAATAATAATGAGTTCTATCCATGGAGATTTCTTGTTTGATTCACTCAAGCATTTTCAACATCAAGACCGGTATCCTGGATCCCGAACTGTCTTAATACATTATTTTCCCTCGAGATGAGAGCTTTTCCTACTAAATTCATCCTGATTATGAAGCATATAGAATCATAACCAGTACATGTTAGAATTAATTTGTTATGTTTTATTAAAAAGGATAATCCCTCTCCTTGATATAATCCAATATGGTGGAATCTTTATGGGATAAATTTCATTTGATATTTTTCATCTCTACATTATCAATATGTATATAATGGCATGCATATTTGCTTGGGTTCATTTGACAATCAAGAATAATCTACAAATGCAGTGAATTTCCATGTTGTGTAGTAGTCTCAATTGAAGCTCTCATTTTCGTGAATGTTAAGAGGATGTGAGTTGCACCATTTCGTTAACTATTCCTAGAAAACATGTTTCAATAAAATCCTTCTCAATTGTGTAATTTCATCGACATCTCCAATTTACATTGACGTCCTATCGTTGATACCATTCCAACTTGTAAACTATTCTCCAATTCCCGACTAGCAGATAAAATTATTCTAAGGTGACGTTCATAACGCTATTCCGATGTAAGCAAACTCGTAATAAGTAGGAACAGTGACGGGTCAAGCCCAATATTATTATATCTTAAATTTCAATACTTAAAAGTCGGCAACGTCGCTCTGGTTGACTGTGGAATTTAATTTAACATCGTCAACAAAAGAAACGTTCAATCACACGCACGGAAATGAAAATAATATTTAGCGCTCGAAAGAGGTGGTATGCTCATGTCTTGTATTGCATAAACATAGGACCTGCTCAAACGCGCTTTCACTCGGTCCTTCATTTAATAATCACAGACGCCATAATTATTAGTGACCAAAACCCATCGTTCGTACTCTCGCCATGTTCTAGGAGTTTGATGCAGTCGGGGAAGCAACATCATTAATAAATATATAGATATAATTCTTCATGGATTTGTGCATCCCTATCACCTATATATATCCCCGCATAAGCTACACATTTCAGCAATGCTCTTTGGTCGTTACAAAATTGCAACCTACAAACCACAATTACAATGGCATACTTTTTGGCTCCCCTATTTTTAGTGCTGTTATTGCCCAAAATAAGTGCAGATCCAGATGCATTGCAGGATTTCTGCGTAGCCGATACTTCCTCCTCCACCATTTTTATGAATGGCTTGCCTTGCCTTAATCCCAATCAGGTTTCTGCAAAGAACTTCACCACATCTGTTCTGAGCAGCGCAGGAAATACATCAGGGAATCCGTTTGGAGTAAGTTTGAAAACCACAACAACACAGTTCCTCCCTGGCATTAACACATTGGGATTAATAATGGCCCGTGTGGATCTGGCGGTGGGAGCAGTGCTTCCTCTGCATACCCACCCAAGAGCCTCTGAAATTATCTTCGTCTTGGAAGGGACTCTCAACGTTGGCTTCGTCGACACCACCAACAAGCTTTTCTCTGCGGAGATCAAAACGGGAGATGTGTTCGTGTTTCCCAGGGGTATCATTCACTTTGTTCACAACATAGGAAACACGCCTGCGTCTGTCATAGCCACTCTTAACAGTCAAGCTCCGGGTAACTCTGTAATTCCTTTGGCTACTTTCGCCTCGAATCCGGCCATTCCCAACCAAGTTTTGGCGAAATCATTCCGGATTAATGGCGCGCCGGTTGATGAAATCTGAAAGAATCTCGGCGGCATCTGAGCGATTGTTTTTTAATTATTAGGGGTTGTTTTGTTTAAGATCTTCACTGAATATCTGTGTTTCAAATGTAGTCTATTGGTAGGAAGTTACCATGGCATCCTCTCTACCCACCAGTTGTAATTTCTCCATTCATTAACAATTTACATTTTTTTACAATATTTTATTCTTCTAAAATTTGATTATATATTTTATTTGTCATTTCAATTTATACTTGATTTATTAGATAGTAAATTTATTTGTATGAGCTTAATTCTAGGTTGAAGCGAATGTGATAAAATATAAATAGGTGTCATTCGTATACAATTATTTGGACTATGTTGATATGTTGCTGTCATTTGTAGCATTTATTAAGTTTTCGGATCATATGTTTTGCAGGCATGGATATCAACCTTTACCCTTGTGTAATTGACAATAACACTTTTATTAATAAAACATAATATATAGTACAATACTAATTGTGCAAGGAATGCAACCACAAATGACAATCACAATATTAAGCTACAAAAAGCCTCTAGAATCATCAAAATGGCATCCTAAAAAAATAACCAAAATCAAGATTGTCACAATAACATAACTTAATAAAAAAAAAAATCAAATAAAAACTTATAAATCCAAGGAGTCATCAAGGAAGCACAAAAAACCACCAAAAAAAAGGTAATTAGGCACTAGAGGCGAACATGGTGGCTAGAGGAGGAAGAGGGGGATAACATGGTGGCAGAGGAGGGAGGGGGGGCATTAGGATTTTCCCAAAACCACTAATGTGTGGAGGGTCCACAATGTCATGTGTGGGATCCCATCTTCCGAATTATGTTGCATGTCTTCGCTTTCCTTAACATGCCATGAAAGATAAATTGCAAGAGCCAACGACGGAAAATTATATCATAGGAGAAACATCCCAACCGCTACCACTGCTACCTATAAGATGGTCAAACACACCACGACATCATAGAGGCCAATGCGGTCATGAATGCAATTATTTAATGTATTTGGATATTTTAAATTTTTTTTTTGTATCACTATATTATTTATATATTTTAGACCAAAAATAATAAATATGAATGCATAATTTTTTATTAGATAAGGTAATACAACACATTTTGAAGGGATCAGAACCCTATATTAAAACCAAAAGATAAGCATCAAGGCACAAAAGAGAAATATCAAAGAACAAGGCCCCACAAGCCCAAGTAGAAACAACCAAACAAGCCAAAATGAGAAACAAGAAAACACTAGAAAGGAGAAAGGGTACCACAAAGTAGACTCGGTAAAAGAACTTGACCCCCTACCCAAAGACCAGCCCTAACTACCTTAGTATTTCCCTTTATGAGATCTAAGACTCATCATGAGAGGAAAATTTCAAGTTCTTCCTTTCTTGTTGTTGTTCACAACCTTCCAACCATACCACCATTAGGATCTACATTCTCATCTTGGTGGACAGAAAGAAAATATTCAAGAACCTCCTTATTTTATTGAGTTTGAATCAAGGAATATGAGGATTATAACGAAGAAGCTTACCCTTTCCTCCAACTGTTGTGAGTCAATATCTGGTTTATAAGTGAGTGAGGAGACAGCCTCACCCTTATTCTCTTCCCGACAACATGTATGACTAGCTTTCGCTTATCCTTGTCCTCATGAGCATATACCACTAGATTATCTGGATTAAAATCCTTCTACCATAAGACCTGCCCCTTAATATGTTTCTTGACAATATGGCAATCCAAAGCAAGATGTCTAAGGAAAAAACATATTCTGCATCTAAAAGGGAAACCTTCATAATCCAATTTTTGTGTCGATATTGTATCCATGACTTTAAGCTCCATGGTGGTGGCTGGGAAATTAGTAGTCA
Source organism: Taxus wallichiana var. yunnanensis (assembly GCA_018340775.1). NCBI lineage: Eukaryota > Viridiplantae > Streptophyta > Pinopsida > Cupressales > Taxaceae > Taxus > Taxus wallichiana. The sequence goes on along the minus strand of CM031242.1, from coordinate 841,095,837 downwards.
TGTCTCGATCAACCAAAATATGGGAACATGTGGTATGATCGAAAGATTCACCATAGGATCTACAACTAAGAATTTTTCTAAAACATCCCACATAGCCCTGAAGCAATCATCACTCCAGAATTACAAAGGCAAATAGGGCGGCCTTATCCACATAGGTCTGATAGTAAAATTTTTCAGTTAAGGGATTAAAGTTAGGGAACCGGGGCTTCATGAGAAGAAGATGCGGTTGGAATTCCCATATTTTCATGAAAATCACATCCTTGTCATAGGAACTGTCAAACACTGCTATGAAAATACCATGAGCATAGGGGTAAATGTTTACTTTACCTTCGATGAGGGGGCATGTAATGCCCCGTTTGGCGGTTACCCAGTTTCTTGGCATAGTGACCTTTCCCTTGTTGGGCGTCAAACAACTGTGCGTAATTCTATTGTCTTAGACCCTGTCTCAGTGATGTTTTAGCACCTTCCCTCTCCTTCTGGTGTCCTCGATTCATTATTGACACCTCCCTTTTGTGGACTGTGTAATGTCCTGTGTGTTATCCTTTTTACAAGGGATCTTGTTGTCGCATTATTAAGCTCAATCGTTGGTCTAGGTTAATGTGGGTAGAAATTATATATATAATCATAATAGGTAATGGTAATGATGATATTTTAATTTAATGATCGATCGGCCCTTAGTTTATAAGTATTATTATTTTACTATAATTTCGATCATCATTGATATTTTATATTAAGTATCTCTATAGCATTTCTTCTAGTTGTTTCATCTAATCGTGTTGTAGGGCGAACCCCGTCCCGCGTTGAAGAAGGCGTTGCCTGTCTTGGCGCCATGGTAGTCTTTTCTCCGTGTTCATCTTGAGTGTAACCTCTAATTTGTTTCCCCCTCCGTGTCATTGTTGACGCTTCTTGTCTTTGGCCTCACGGCGGCCAGCATTACGTTTTCCTATTTAATGGAATTCACGTGTTCAAGCCCTCAGTAGATGGCTTGTATGGTAGGTTAGTATTTTAGGGTATGTTACTTTTTAAAAAGAGATTCTTATAATTGTTTTTGCAAAAAAATAGGGATTGTTATGAATAGTCGATCTTTGTCGTCTATTATTAGTGTTGATATGGACTGTCGACATTATTAATATTTTTTTAGTTTTCCTTGGTTGTTGGTATTCCTTTCGGTTTGTTCTTTTTGAAAACCAACTAACTGGTTTAGTATTTCTTTAATCAATATATATTTATATATACTTGTATAACTATAAAATAAGATGAAATAAAATAAAAATACAAGTATAATTAAATAGATAAAGGAATGGAGGGGTTGCGTGGAAAGAAGGGGGGTAGGTGTGTGGCGTGGCGCGAGGGGACATTGTTTTAAAATCAAAATTCTATCTGCTTGTGCCTAAGGCCCTACTGTCCCTCACCCCCCCTTCCTACCATCTAGACTGGTACGTGGCCATCTCCCACTGGCCTTACCTTCCACCGCCGCCCACCTTCTTTAATTCCTATGATTTGTAAATATCTTGCGTCCTGTGCTACCTGCTCTCTTTGACTTGTTCTGGCCGCTTCAGCAGGGAGGAGTGTTGTGGTTGGGATTTGGGATGAATAGCGTGAAAACCCCAATCCAATGGAGTCGCGGTTTTGGGAGCTCTTTAGTTCTTTGCTTCCTCTCCTTGCCATGGCCACATAGGCTGTTTTAACAATGTTTTTTCTAGCTGACGGGTGTGTATAGAATGGAGTCTGAGCCTTCAACAACTGAAACGAAGGGAACTTTCACCATGTGTGGCTGTTGCAAGTGTATGGTGGTTGGAGTTGAAGCCGCAAGCTAGTGAAGTAGACGTATTACCTCCTCTTCCTGGGGCACTGTGAGGTGTGTTCTTGTCGGGGATCCACAGCAGAGCCCTGCCACAATTTTCAGCCAGACTGCAGGCACGTTACAGTAAGGAAGAAGCCTTTTTGAGCGCCTCCAACAAACAGGTTGTCCAACTATGATGTTATCTGTTCAGTATCGACTGCACCCTCAAATTCGGGATTCTCCTTCAAGGTTTTTTTAATCAAAATCGATTATGTGACAGTGAGAGTGTTACCAGGAGACCTGACAAAATTCTTTTGCAAAGATTCTCTACTGAGACCTTGTTGGTTTTACGATGTAACTCATGGAAGAGAATCTCATGGAGGCGGATCTGTTTCATATCAGAATATTCATGAAGCACATTTTGCTTTGCAATTATATGAGCTTCTTCAACGAGTCACTGAGTTGGCAGGCATAAAGGTTTCTGTTGGACTTATCACACCTTACAAGTGCGCAACAAAACGCTTGCACCGAGAGTTTGATGTCTGTCCTCAAATCGATAAAGGAAAAGGTTTATTTATCATTACGGTAGATGCCTTTCAGAGCCAGGAGCGTGATGTAATCATTATGTCTTGTGTCTGAAATTCAAATCATGGGGTTGGCTTTGTAGCTGTTTTTCACTGTGTGAATGTGGCGCTAGCACGAGCTCGCAGAGCACTTTTGGTTAAGGGCAAGCAGCTGCATTGAAACAATCAGATGCATATTGAGATGGCGTTTTAAACCAGGCATGTTAAACCTGCCCCTTGCAATCTTCTGCTACCCTTTTATTATGTCATGAATTGAATGTCCTTCTATTTTTTATCTGTTATGGCATTTAGAATGGGCTTCTGCTTTTTCCTTGTGAATCGACCCAGATTGAAGGAAAGGAAGGACTGTTGGGAGTTGTTTGTTTTTCATACCCTGGTAGCAACTGTGATAGCATGTATACACTCCTTTCTGCCTCGTTTTTCTTTTCGAAATAAAAGAGTAACTGCCATGTGATAGCAAAATAATGGTTGAAGTTTTATACTGTGGGTGTTAGATCTTTAACCTGGGTGCTTTCCTGCTTAATTCTTAAAATTCGGGTGACATTTAGAGACAATAGTGAACAATGGCCATTGAGTTCGATTTCTAAACCAGCAGTAGCAGATATAAACTTGAGCCATGAATAACATTAGTGGATATTTGTAGATTTGTCGACTCATGGCCAGTTTTAGGCTAAATGTTTGTTTTTGTCTTGGTAAAAGCTTTTCTTGGGCTGAATCTATGTGTAGACCTCGCATAGTGAGCATGATGTTTTCTTAGAGGCCTACGTGAGTGAAATATTGACTGCTCAATACAGATCCTGTGACGTGAGACACTGTATCATAAGATAAAAGAGTTCAATCAAACTCTGTAGTAGCAGATGTTTTCTTTGGAGCGACTATGAGGATAGGTTGAGTAGATGTCACAGAAATAGATGGGTATGCCCAAGCTATTCATATGTTATTTTAGAGACAAGAGAAGGCTTAGTTCGTAGGAAGAGTATTTTGCTTTGTATTCCTCCTTCGCTGACCAGTAACCTTGTGATTGGTGACTCGAGTTGGGTCACGGTAGAAGATCTTGTGTCGATTCACTTATATTTTCAATAGATTATCCCTTGCTTGTTTAAATTCAAGTATCGAATGAAATGGGTTTCTATTAAATCCATTATGTAGCTTAGCAAACCTTCAATAATTCAGGTAGGGACTTTCTGAGTAAGTGTTGACTGAGGCATGTATGAAAATAGAATGGTTACCTTTCTTCGAATTGGGTTAGACTTGTATGAAAATGGAAAAGGTAGGAATCGACTCAGTTACATATTTTAGTGAGCTAAGTCCTTAACTCTTACAATGATCATACGAGTGGTGGATTACGGGTTTATTACTGATTATGTGATGTAAGATAATAACAACCTTTGGTGAAAAGACTTCTTCTTGATCCTTGCTTGTGTAATCCAACTATAGTTGTTGAATGTAATTTAGTTGGATAGAATCTAATTTATTTAACTTCTTGAAGAAAAATAATTAGGTTCGGTGAGAATTACTTGGTATGTTGAATCTTCAGATTCAGTTATTGTGTTGTGAGTATTATATGTATGTTGGTTTATTCAGTCGAGTGAAGTTAACTTTAATCTTTGACTGATTTGTGTTCATATATGGTTGGGGCCTATATTCTTCCTAAAACAAGGATGTGTGTTAATGCAGTCTTGTTACCAAGCAATTTTGAATATGTTAAGTCATTTGACTGATCTTTATCCTTTTGGTTAATAATAATAGAATGATGTTTGGGTGTTAGATTTCAATCACGTAATCCATAGGATTACATGACTGAAATCTTAATACTCTCAGCCTTGTTGTCTTCACCAATAAGGTCTCACCTTGATTATCTTTGGAATATTTCTCTCACTTGAATATTGGGATTCCTCCTTGTTGGCTGGTATAAATCTCTTCATCTTGTGAAACATATTGATTAGTGGTTTGTGATTTGATCCATTCTTGAGTTTAGAATTTTACTTTCATGATATTATAAAATGTTAGCTTCTTTGTTGCAATGGGTAGTCTTAACATGCTCGGCTTCTAATAACTCAATCTAGTTAATATTTGTGCAGATGGATTATGCGAGTAGACTAGAGGAAAAGAGTGTAAAAGGTTCATCTGTACAATTTATGAAGTTCCTTGTAAAAATGTCCAATGTGTTGTAAATTGTGTAACATTGCTTGCAAAGAGAGTTTATATGACCTCTTGCCTGGAATTGTTCGGAGAATTACGTGAAGAAGTAGTTTTGTCCTTTTTGTAATTTGGCTGGTAACTCTTCTTAGTGAGAAATAATATTCAATCTCTTCACTGGCATAAGCATTGTAAAACTTTGATCTTGAGAATTAAGTGTTAATTTAAATCTTTCTAAGACTTTGTATTGATGGGTTATATGTAAGTTTTAATGGGGTGGATTTTCCTTACAGAAGTTACCTAAAAGTTTTATTCAAATAAATCTATTGTGGAGGAGATCCCCTTGAGAGCAAACAATGTCTTAAGTAATCAAGAGTGAGACTATCCTTGCAAAGTGAAATTATATCACGTGATATCCCTAGCTAAACTAGTAAACCCTACTCTTTTGGTGAATGCTTAAAACAAGCTTAAAGGAAAACAATGGTTAGTTTCTAATAAGATTTAACAAGTAAGAGAAGAAAATTTAGAAACCACTCAATTTATCTCTCAGCCTATTTAAAAGTAAGTAGCTTCCTCTTGATAAGCTCTTTCGGTGAAGCCTAAGTAAGAGCGCTAATAATTAAGTATAAAGCCTCAAGCTTCAATTAAACCTCGCAAGAACTAATGTCGTCTTAAGGGTGAACTCATTTGACCTTCTTCCTTTAACTTTATCCAGGGTACCTTGTAATTTTCTCTTAAGTTGTTGAACGTGAACCGATGTTGTCATAAGGGCATGAACGAGTTCTAGTAACGTAAGTGTGAATAGATGGCCCTGTGGAATTAAATTACCATCTTTATCAAATAAATATATAAAACAAATAATCGTTATAAAGGAGAAGACTTTAAGTGAACTACTCTACAGTGTATAAGAACATAACTCAGTTGGTAAGATGTTTTATGCGAATCATATATTGAATCCTTCTGAAAACTTAAGTCATGAGTTAAAGGGTGTCTTATCAAAATAAATAACCACTAATCATTTCTGACTGTGGCTTGCCCTAGCTGTGAGAGTGTCTTGTGGTTGGGCTTCTATGTTATTCTGTCAAAAATAAAGAAAAAGTATATTATCCTTTTGGGTGTGAACGTTTCCGTGCTAACCTTGTGGTCATCCCCGTAACAAGTGGTTCCCAGAGTTGGTTGTAACTTTGTGATGACATGTTGTGTCATGTTTTGTGTCGAAGCAAGTCAAAAAAAAATCCTTTCTTTTACTGTGTTGTGTGTGTGTTGATTTTGGGTTGTTACAGGGCACTATTCTTCAGATATCCATTTGGATAAGGCAGAAGGCCAGGACAACATCTAATGAAACTATAAATTATTCCTCTTTTCTGATAGAAATCAACTGATTTTGTAACCTCTTCCCCAAAAGAAACAATGGGTGTATATTTTTCATAAGCCATGAGTTTAGCAGGAATTATCCATCCATATATTGCTACCTCTAGAAAAGATATGGGCTCTCACTTGGTCTGGCACTACATTTTACCACCCAGACTCCCCTGTCTAGGGAGGTTTTGCATTCCTAGTGCTGATTTAACATTGTTCTATGAAGGAGTAGGCACATCAAATACATAAGACTTTAGAGGAGTCTACTTCCCCAAAACTATCTGGAGGCTACCGTCATCGTTACTTGTAGTAGAGCCTCCACCTTGGTCACCCCGGCTGAAAACCACCCAAGCCATTCATTCTGCAGGAGGTCGAGTTAGTGTCCACGAGAGGAAGTCACCGCCGATCACCCTCCGCCTCCATAGTGTAAGTAGATCCATCACATTGGATATTAGGGTTAGGGTGAACTATGAATGCATATTTAATATCTTAATATCCAATGGTAAATAAAATAAATATTTGGAATTACGGTAATTACAAATAAAAATGTTATATTTTTTAATTATTTCAAATGAGATTTGTGTAACTTTTGTACAATATAATATTGACACATGCATGTTTAGTGTCTATTATGTTTGAGAAAATTAGGAAAACATATTTACAATGGGGCATAATTACGGTGACAAATGAAAAAAATTTAGTAGTTTCTTATTTGTTTGCACTTAAAATAATGTGAATTTCTCAAAGAAACACAAACATAAACACAAAAAAAAATTGATTTTGACCCTAAAAGCCTTTATTTACAATTTATGCAAAGAATAATCTCCTTCAACGTTGTTTTTCAAATTTTTGTTCTCTTTTGACTAGAAATGTTTCTACTTTAGACACTAATATATGGATGAAATATGGATACATGGAACAAGAAATGAAGGAATTTTTAATTATTTGTGTTCTATTTCAAATGTACTCTATTAGTAGGAAGTTACCATGGCTTCCTCTCTACCCACCCGATTTTAGTTTCTCCATTCATTAACAATTTACATTTTTAACAATATTTTATTCTTCAAAAATTTGATTATATATTTTATTTTTCATTTCAATTTATACTTGATTTATTAGATAGTAAATTTATTTGTATGAGCTTAATTCTTGGTTGTAGCACTTATTTAGTTTTTGGATCGGATGTTTCTTGGCACAAAATCAACCTTTACCCTTCTTTAATTGAAAATAACACTTTTATTAATAAAACACAATAGTACAATGCTAATTGTGAAAGGAATGCAGACACCAATGGAAATCACAATATTAAGCTACAAAAAGCCTCTAGAGAGTTACAAAATGGCATCCTAAAAAAAAACAAAAATCAAGATTGTCACAATAACATAAACTAACTAAAAAAATTAAATAAAATACTTATATAACCAATGAGTCATCAACGAAGCTCATATAACCACACAAAAATAAGGCAATTAGGTACTAGAGGTGAACATGGTGGCTGAGGAGGTAGAGGAGGGGTATATTTGGCTTTAATCCCCAACCACTAATATGTGGAGCATCTGCAATGTCATGTGTGGGATCCCACCTATCAAATTATGTTCCTTGTCTTGATTCCTTGACGTGAAAGGAAAGAGAAATTTAAAGAACCAACTATGGAAACTAATTTTGAAGGAAAAGCATCCCAACTGTTACCATCAAAACCTTCAAGATGGTTAAACACACCACTAACTCATAGAGGCCAAGGTAGATAGTAACAAAATTATCTAATCCATTTGGATATTTTAAAATAAGTATCAAAGTATCTAAAGTAAATAATTAAAAATTAAATAATATAAATATTTTTAACTACATAAAAGTCAGTAACACCCAACAACTCAAACACATTAAAAACACAATAAAATACAGATAATTTTTTTGACTTGGTTGAAGATAATATGACACTACACAAGTTCTCTAGGGAATACAACCAGCTAATGACATGCTTTCCACAACACGGGTCCACATTGGTTACGAGATAAACATGAGGCACACACTTAGGACACAATGGTTCACTCAAAATATGTAATTTTACAAACAAGGTCTTCCCACGAAAGTTTCTTTACAATCATGTTTTAGCTATAAGTACTCTTAAATTATTTGCTTTTCCCAGGAGGAATCATGCTAGGAGAATCAAATTCATGTTTCCTTTGAAAAATTTCCCTACCTTGCTAATGTTAATCTATAGTGTAAACCAATTATTGGGTGGTAAGAGGTTGCTTCATTTACTTGATTAACTTATTCATTTGTTAGGAGGATAGTTAATTTCTCAAGGCTCTTAACTTCATCAATTTGTTTACAACATTGTGCTTTTAAACATATATGTTTTACCTTTTCAAGCGGTCATTTTTAACAGTACATGACTGTCTAAATCTTGGATTCATCATTAAGATCTTATTAGTTGTTAATAAAGATTTCATTGGGGCTAAGAATCTAACTAGAAATATTAAAGGTTTCACTCGGGCTTCACTTGAAGAGATTGACATAAGTATACTAATTACATTTTCAATGGGTAAGATAGATTGAAGAGTTTCTTAATCAAGTTCCTTCTACTTATTATAATTTTATTATCTTCCAAGATTTAATCATTGATTTCACCTTAAGACCGTTCTAAGGACTCACCACAATAAGAGATTGTTGATTAGTTTAACGTGGGGTAACAAGGTATATTTGTTTCTCTTGTTTTTGCTAGATTCAATACATAGTCCTCTACCAAACGACACATGACCAAAGGTAACTAAAGTGATGTAAGTTGATTCAAGTTTAGATAGTTAGAATTAGGTTTGACAATTCAAGGATAAATCATATTCCGAAAAGTGAAATTATAACAAAAGATACACATGTCAAAACAAGTTCATTTAATCTTATTGACAATAATATTTCTCAAATTGAATTTCAAATGATAACATCAAACTACATGAGAATAATACAAAATTATAAGGCAATGCCTTCTAAATAATCTCCACAATTTCCATACCAATGTTTTACAACAAAAATAAGCATTCGTACAATAGCAGTTCCTAAGAAAACCAGAATCCACTTTCTACACGTGTTTTTTTCTATTTTTTTCTTTTCTACTCAGGAAATTCTCTTGCACATTGGTTAACATGAGTCAGTTCACAAGAACTGAGCACGATAAAAGCTATAACATTAAGACAATATGTTGTTATCTAACTGTTTCAAGGAAGAAAAACACCGTTGCTTATGAAAATAATCCAAGTGTCTAAACAAGAGTAATTAAAGAGTTGTCCAAAAGCATAAAATTTCAAAATAAAAAGGAAGGCACTAACTCTATTTAATTATCATTTTCTCATAGGAGAAGTTAATAAACCATCATAATGGATTCTACCTATATCACAATAATGACCATCATTTTAACAAGATAACATTTTGAAATGAAAACAATTATAAGAAGAGAATTAGTTTCAAACATGATCTGTCCCCATTTGTTTAAGTTAGTTCACCAAGCCAAGGATTCACTATTCCACTGTAAGTTCCCAAACAATCAATCAACATGAGAATATCCAAAACAAAATGACTTAATAATGTTAAGATGTTGTGCCTATAATAGTTAATTTTATATCAGTACAGAATAAATAAATTGGAAAATAAAAGGGATGAAACACACAAATGCCCTAGTATGGGCCACATCCTATCCTAACAATCCTACTATTAAAACTTTATTCTAATCAAGAGAATGTCTTAAGAAAAAAAAAAAAGGACAAACTTGACAAGACCAAACATAACCATTATAAATCTTACAGAGGTTTACTCAATCATTCACAAGAACACAACATAAGATACATAGCTTCTAAAGGATATGTCGTCAACAACAAGTTGACATTAACCTTTCTGGTCAACACATAACCATTCTACTAAAGTGAAAGCAAGAAGGTCGTATCACAACAAGCATCACAATAACTAGTCAACCAATGAATTTCCAAATACACCAACCTCTAAGCTATAGGAGAATGAAATTTAAAGATTTTAAAGGAGCAAAATGTAGAGTAATTTCTTACGCATAAAACCAAGATCCCAATTTTAAGATTTGAAAACTTCCTCAATAATGATCAAGTGGATCTCGTATCCTCTAACATATGTGAAACAAAATAAAGTTACAAACAAGAGTATTTACTTCGACATTTTAAGCTATACCAAAGATGTGAGTAACATCTAAAGGAGACATTCCATAGGATCGACTACATTCCTCAAAACATACAATAGTCACCAAGGGAGAAAAGATGATTCCAAAGACAATAATATCCAAATGGTGAACATGAACTAATACCAAATTATGAAGATCAAACATGACGCTTGAAGAATAAAATATTTCTTCGAGGGATTTACAAATAACAAAAATAACTAACCTAGTTTGAGAGTAATACCAACTTGGCTCAATTCAAAATTAGTCAAGCTAAGCACACACTAAGCCAACCGAGAAGGGGTAACTAGAACCTAAAACGAACTAAAAGAGAAAGATAGAGACAGAATAACATCATTCACCTATACACAATGCACTTACAGTGCTCAATTGCTATTTCACAAATACCCAACATAAGCTAGAATGACATATCTCAAACCGAAACAAGTATCCGAAGGAAACATGCACTATAAAATTGAGTCAAACAACAATGTTTGATAAAACATTCAAATCGTGAGACCATAAAAATAACTAGGAATATTCATTACAGGACCCCCACCTCTTTTATTTTATTAGTCTTAAGAACAAATTTGACCCAACTAATATTTATTAAAACCCAGAAAACAATATAAAAGGCTTCAAACAACACGGTCATTTCTAACGCCGGAAACTAATATCCTCCTAGAAAATATGAAAGAGCAAGGGAAGTGGAAACCACACAACATACCATCACACAAGACATTTATATGAAGAGCAAGGTCATTCAATGAATCATTTAAATAATAGCATAAGACTCAATGGTATAGAGAATATCGTGCCTGATTAATCTCCCATAGTTAAGCACAAGATGAATAGGGTCTGCAACAACATCTCAAGCCCACACTCCACTGTCCTCCAGCTTGCTGGGTCGTCCACACTCTTCTCACAACCAAATTTGGCACAGGCAGAGTTACGACCAGGGTATGGAGTCCCCAAAACATAGATCCACAATACCCTGAAGGAAAGGTGGTCTCTAGGACAACACTGATAGAAATCTATGCAAAAATGGCTTGAGCTAAGACCCCTCTCCCACCATAAATGACCAAAAAAAAAAAGTCCAACTCGTTCATCCCACCCTTGATTGCAGGCGCTCGTATTGCATGCAAAAAGTGGAAGAGTAAAACCAGAACAAAAATAAATTACCTGATAAATTGCCTCAAAGAGATGTGGTCTTGAAATGACACGACTGCAGGATATGCACTACGAGACCAAAAATAAATGACTCTACCACACCATGAGCGACCAACAACTACTCCTCAAGGTATTGGAATTAGCCCCCATTTTCCATTTTTGATGACATTGATATGATGTTTGCAACATTAGATATATTTGGTGCCTCCCGCAAACCACTTTAAAAAAAAGGTGCAGCGTAAGAATGAATTTCTTTGGACAAACCCCTTCCCTTTACTCAAAGATACACAAACTTGACCACTTACTTCCTTCAGCGTCGAAGTGGCATACTTCTAGCCTTTCTGATTGATTTAGCCTTGCTCTTCTTGCTGAGTTGGAGCCCTTTGGTTTTCTACTGCACACTGGATCCTATGGGCACGAAGTGTAATAGTTTGAGATCATGGGACGAGCTAAACAAAGACATGGCAATGACTCCACCCTGCAATTTGCTACTCTCCAACGCAAGCTCACACTTAGCTCACCTACGTTGACTCATTACATTGTCCAATGCCTTTGGCATTATACCGGATCACGGGCTCTTCAACTTCTTTCAAAGATCAAGGGTCTCCACTCTACTTTGTCTCGGATGAAATTTCCTACTCGAGCTCATCCATCTAAGCCTGGCCCTTTTAAAAATACTTTGCAACCGGGAGTCACCCCTCCCTCCATGATTTTCAAACCTGACTCATAAATGTTCCACTGATTTGACCCATGTTTCCTTACCAAGATACTTGGAGTGGTGATAAACAAGATAAATATTTGCAAGCTACAACAGGGAGCCATGATAGCAAATTAATGAGCCAACCATCAAATTGGTCTTGTCGTAAGAAAAAGAGGAAAAAGAAAACTCTTCCACTATCTCATGCCAAACACAAAATTAAAAGTTCATTAAAGAAGTGACAAGCAATGCCTCCCATCCACCAGCTAACCACAGCACAAGGATAATAAATTTTATTTTATTTTATTTTTGGAGCCCACGCTTAGGGACAGGTCGCTTGCTAGGAAGAACAAGGCTGGTAGATAAAAACATTAATTTTAGAATTGATTAAGGGTCCTTCAACATTATAAAACAATAAAACATTCCCCTCCTACAAAGGCACCACACATAAAGGAATACTCCTTACCACGTAAGTCGAGGTTAGGCCTACGGGGAAAAAAATTGATTAAAAATATATAGACTTATCTTTAAATTAAATTGATATTAGGTGCCTTAAAAGATAATTCCTAAACACTCTTCCTCTTTTTTAAAAAAAAATATCCTTCGAGCCTTCATATAATAAATAGCGTCGGCGATAGAGACCACTTAACCGAGAATTCGATAAGCCTAAAATGACCAAGCTCGTAAAACACGCTATGGGGAAGCCTCAATACTAAGTAGCAAAGGATTTATGACACCAGGAGGTAATACTAGAGAAAATACCCTAATTTAAATTCACAACAAGATCGTAAACACCCAACCATCAAAAGAATCTCAAATAAACATTTGGCATTTAGCAATAGGGTAAAAGAAGTGGAAACCAAACGAGGCATTACAAAAGAATTTGTAAATCCACTTTTTAAATCATATTTCTACTCTTTCAAATGAAATTTTCTCAACTTTTGTAAGATCTAATAATGATGTAAGTGCATGTTTAACATGGGTTATGAGTGGTGAAAATTATGCACAAATTTTTACAATGAGGGCACAAATGTGGTGTAAGACCGTCACAAATGAAATTTCTTAACTGCTTCATTTTTGTGACTTAAAACAACATGAATTCCTCAAAGAAAGACAACCATAAACGTGAAAAAACACCACAATACATTGATTTTAACCCTAAAAGTGGTTCTAATTACACTTTATGCAACAAAGAAATCATGAATATTATTATTATTTTTACTTGATACTTGAAAGCTTCGCAACACTTACCAAAAACACATATACACATACAAGAACACAATATCAAGAATCCATTTACAATTTTCCAAACAAAACACAAAGGCTTCCAAAATAATCCCAAAGGAGAGGAGAACATGGAGTCATCTCCTTATACCTCCCATTTGGAATGGGGGTCCATACAAAGCCTCCAAGTGCACTTTCACAATCACACACAACACCTTTTCTCTCCACAATCAAGTATGCAAATTTGATATATAAACCTTTTACCTCCACATAGGTGGAGCACCCCTCCCACACTCCCTCCAAAAAATCCTCACATACTCCCTTTTACCTCCACAAGAATGAAATCCACTTCCCTCTCCCAACACCACCCTAAGGCCAAGATCTACCCAACCCATAAAATTCACAACATGCACTAATTTACAACACAATAACATCACAATGCAAAAATAAGAACAAGAATGCAAAGTATAGACCCTACATTGCCATAATAGCTTCAACAATCTTCGAGCAACTAGCTTCAAGATCTTCAAAATCGAAGCTAGTTCTAAATGCAATCTCCCAAAGCTCCCAAGAAAGAAGTCCAAGAAAATTAACACAAAATATGCAAGTGTGTAATGAAAACCAAGTAATCAACAAAACTCCAAAATAACTCCAATAAATAGGAAATGTGGAGAGGATGGTGACGTGGTTGCATATAGGATTCCACATTACTCCTCTTCCATTGCGCAACTCACAAGAACAATGCAATAGTAAAACCTACAACATACAAGAACACATAGGATCAAAGTTGAGCCAAAGGATTAGGAAACATGAAATCCATCTTCTTATGCCTCCCAAGATGAATACGGATCCACCCAAGCCTCCAAGTGCACTACACACACACACGCGCGCAAGCACAAAACCCCATATCTCTCCATTTTAAAGATACAAAGATATATAGTTTCCTTTTAACTCCACATAGGTGAATTACCCTTCCCAAAGTCCCTCCACGTAATCCTCACACACTCCCTTTAACCTCCACAAATGGCCAATTATACCCACTCCTTTACAAAACACATGCATTCATATAACTTACAACACATTGGTTCCAACAAGCAAAGTACTAAAATAAAGAGGGACCAATAGCTGAATAAGAGAGATGGATATCCCATAAGATACTTAAAATATAGTAATCCACTTTTCCTTTTTATATTACTTGATTAATTACCACATTTGTGTTTAAACTTAGTTATGAATGTTAATGAGTAGCATTTCTTGAATATTACAATTTTCCTTTGTTAGAATGTTATTCACTTATGATACATCCTATTATTTTAATTTGTTTTATGATCATTTAAAAGGTTGTTAATTTTTTTGACCTTATTGAAGGTATGTGAGATATTCATCACAATCACACTAAAATTAATTTCATTTACAAATCCTTACTTTAGTCATGAGTAGTTATGTCCTCGCACAATGAACCTAAGCCATGGAAATGGGATAACAAGGTAGTTTGTTCCAAGTACAAAACTAGAAGATCACTTACATTAGGTTTAAAACTTTCCTTAACATGATGAGTATTTTTGCTCATAACAATATTAAACTAAAACTCGAATGTATGAAAAGCTGGTTGTAACTCATTTCATTTATGTGACAAAGGCAAGGTAATTTTCAATTAACAATCTTAGTATGAAAATAAAAAAACTACAATTAGTATGATAAATGATTGATTTTCATCGTATAAATTTCAATTAAAACTCCAAACAACCTTCAATGCACACATGGAATAACCATATTTTTTTAATTTTCATTTCCTCCTTTCAAAATGGTAGATAATTACAAGTATTCAAAAAGTACAATAAATCGCATCATTTTATACATTTACAATTTAAGTACAACTATAAAGACTAATTTCTTTATTTATCTTACTTATTGTACTACCTATAACATGCATCAACCATTAGAGTGTGGTTTAGGGAAAGACGCTGGCATGACATTCTACCATGATCTAACATAATTCATGATTACTACTTTTCCATTTGCAAAGAAAGAACCATTTTACATAATAGGAGAGGTAAGAGATACATTTTGTTTTCATCACATTTTCAATACTAGAGAGGGGTAGTAGAGAGAGAGAGAAACATAACATATTCCCAAAACAATTTTTATTGAAAAATTCAATTAGTTTAAGAATCATGACGGGTAAGTGCACCAAGTTGGGGGGCCAAAACGGGGTATTAAGTGGACGCATTTTTCTGAAAATTAAAAAACTTCAACTTGTACAAGTTTTTCGAAATAGTTACTCTCAAAATTGGAAGATGTTATAGAAATATAAATCATAGAATTTTGAGTCTAGCTTCTAAGCTACTAAATTTTATTGAAAACGGATAACTTTAGGTGGGTCAAACAACTAAAATACTAACAAGTTCTCTTTTTCTTGTTAAAAAAATAATAGAGTGACTTTCGTGCCCCCACCATGTTTTGAGCACCATTGAGTACTTTTGAAAACCCTTTGGTAGAAAGATAGCTAGGAGCATCCAATTTATGTTTGATTTTTTTAATATTTTTTAACGATTATTTTTTTATTTATGATTTTTCTAATACATAGATTTTATGTTTTGAAAAATATGGAGCTTCACTGTACTTCCCCCATAACTACCTCTAAAAATATCAAAATTTAGATTTTTTTTAATATGTATAGAATTATGCCTAGTTTGTGCGAGTATAATTTTTTTCAATTTCAATGACCCAAAAAAAGATACATGATGAAAGATAGACATATTTAAACTTCAAAAATATCTATAAAAAGGCATAGTTAGAAAATAAATAATATGGAAACCTTATATTAGTAAAAAATTTGAAAAATTATATTTTTAGAAAGAAGAAACTCTGCTCTACATCGTGGTATAATTTTTTTAAATGGATGGATTGTTTTATTTTGATTTATCATAGAGGAAGTGGCATTTTTATATTTTCTTACAAAAGCCACATTTTTGTTGTGTTTGTGTAGGTCCACCTCGTGGTTGGGGATCCAAACTGATCCCAAGCCTTAAGGCATGTGTTAGAAAATCAAAAACAAAAATGTGTACGTGTTATAATTTGTTTATATATTGTGGTCCCACAACATCCATTTCATCTCTTTCATGAGAATTTTTCATATATTTGACTTCCAAACAAATATATTTTTTGGGTTTTTTCCACTTTTTGGCCCCCCAACTCCGTTTACTTACCCCGACATCATATATTACTTATTACATGTTTTTATCCAGATAATTTTAACTTAACATTAGGCCACGATTATGATTTATGATTTTGCTACTAGGTTGCGAAACATCTAAATTTAGTTTAAGTAGTTATAAAACCACATTCATAAACCTGTTTTTGATTGTGAAAGAACCACGATACCAATCATATACATCCACCTATATATATATAATTCACTTTGGAGTTGATGGATCTAATAACCGGTGGACTGTGTAAAAATGGAAACTACTTTTTTGGGGTCACCAAATCATAGTTGGACTAGTTTGGTCTCATCATTTGGTGACCGAAGGCCTAAAAACCCATTGTAAAACTAATCTATGTGATGTTTTTCTTAGAGGTTTATGGAGACCGATATCAATTTCATAACTCATGTTGCGAATGGAAAGTCTGAAACCGAACTCAATGTTTAAGTATTAATAGGTTCCCAAAACTCGTATAAAAATGTATAACAAGGCTCCTTGAGGGGTTAAGAAATGTGCTCAAATGAACTTGTAAGGTCTTGCCTAGGATCAAAAAAATACTCCACATGATAGAGTACCCATTTCAAACTTGACCTCCCCGTTTTGGGGTCTGGAAAGATATTTTACAATTCTTGGAAATACATGTTTTATTAACTTTTACAAGTAAACTATTGGTGTGTTTAACTTAAGCTTCAATCTAAACTCTTAAATTCATGAAGACATAATCATCCAAGATTTTTAATTTAGCTTACCAAACGTCATAGGACATGGTTTGAGAGTACACATGTGTTGATCTAATTAATTGAACAAGTTGAATTGTAATATATAAATTTTTCTACAGCTTTACACTATGATTTATTTACTTAATTGAAGGCTTAAAATTACTTTTATTAAAATATAAATATCTTTGCAAAAGGAAAAAATATAAATATAAAAATTATGCAAGATGAGGATGAGAATACCATGCCTCTTAATCTGAGTTGGCAAGAAGTTGCACAAGGATTTCAAAAGCCTTTTTTTTAAATCCTCGACCCATGAAAGCTCCTTGCCAACATATTTCATCAAATGACTCATGGTTTTGTTAAAACTTCCTCATTTTCATACAATTATTTCTATGCCTTTGCAGCAACTACGACACGTGATAAGTATCCCCTATCCTTTATCCTCTATGCATTTGATGGATTTTGATATTCTTCTCGAAGCTCCAATCTTGTCACTACTTGGGATGATCTTGGAAAAATTATCTGAGTCTATTTTAAATGTATTATACTCCTTTTGACATGATTCTATAAGGTTTTCTATCATTCACAATTGTTTTAAACTAGCAAAACAACATATTCCATGAGGCCAAAATTGTTTAAGGCCTTCCTCCAAATAGCCAAAGTGTGCTTTTGTATGCACCCACATTCATTTATAAGTCAAATTTGGAGCCACACACTTGACAAGGACCGTCATCAATGAATATATATATATATATATATATATATATATATATATATATATAAAGGAAAATCGTGCCCTCTGAATAATATGTAACAACACTTCACTTAGGTATAGCCAAGGAGGATGATGACAATTTAAACCGACCAATTTGGAAACTCATTCCCAGTAATAAGATGAGGGTTCCAAAATCCTTTTAACGCCTCCACCATGAACATCTTTCAATCCTTTTCATTCTAAAATAATTCCCTAAAGGGGAAAGGATTGGCTACAATTTTGGAGGCGGGATTGCACCCATTAGAACCACTTTCTTGAAATTTCCTATGTCATGATAGAATTCTAAACCCCTTCCAAAAATCATTTTCAACTTCCATTTTGGCGTAATGTAACGAAGGGAATGCTAAGTAAGGTAGTATAATTTGGATTTACATCAGTCAACTATGGTGCCCACGCGCAACATAATATCCCTTTTGAAAAAAACTTGTAGGATGCATCCAATCCTTTCCAATGAATTTATTTTTGTAAACTCCGTGTACACAAAAATACAAGAGACCACTCTTTCTTTCCTCTATACTTGATGGATGTGTAGGTTGGGAAAAGTGTTGGAAAAAGGTGGAGGAATCTTATTAGAGACTACTTGTTGAGTCTAGGAGAGGGTTTAATGCTACTTGAGGGCACCCATACTCATCCACATGCTACCTCTTGATAAAACCTATCACACTCCACCCATTCCAATCCTCCAACATGCCACCTCCTTCACCAACCATCTCCACCAACTCTCAAGCCTCCATTAACACCCACCGTCACTACATTACCAACCAATTTAACCCATTTTCAAAACATATTATTCATTCAATTTTTAGTTTCAACTTCGTTTTGAATTTCCATATGGTTTAGAGGTATATTGATATTTTATTACTTTTATGTGTTTATAATTATTTTATTTATTTTTATAGAATGAAGTATATACATAAAATAAACATTTAATTATAAGATTAATTATATATATATATGTCCTTTTATTTCTTATTATTTATTTTATGTATATACTTCTAGGATGTTTGAGAGTGGTTTTAGACATTAAGGAGATCATATGCAAAATCTATATTTTGGATGGCTCCCAAATTTCGACTCACCAATTTTTTAGGTTTTCATATTTCAGACTTAACCAAATAGCTTGCAAGAATAACCCCCTCAAATTTCATATTTTCATTATTATTATTAGTTTATACGTTAAATATTGATTTTATTATTATTATAACATTTTATATAATTTACACAGGTGTATGACCGACACATAGATCGAAATTGAAATTAGAAAAAATGACTACCAAGAAGGAAATTAGTGATCGTATTGTATGTTCACATAAGATTTTATTAACAACTCACATGAGATGGTCCGACACCTCTATCATTTGAGTAGCCGGTGAGATGAGCTCTCATACACATTGGCCAAGTGGGAAGGTGGAACCGACACCTCACCGGTTGAGTGCAACATAGTGTGGCATTGCATTCCCTCCCCCTTATAAAGCATCATCCTCTATCTAACATTAAAACAACGTTACAAGAATGATACGTGAGAAAATGGATCAACATGACCCTCGTTGCGAATTGCGACCAACAAGGGACAATAAATTTTTTTAATTCTCTTAAATGGTTAATTTTATGTGAAGATTGGTAGTTTTATTTGACCATAGTTACTTTATTCTTAATTTGGGATTTATGTCTCGATATCTTCTTATTAGAAAATCTAGCTTATTAGTTTCATGATTAACATATCAAAAACAACAATTTTCTCAATAGTAAAATTTCATTGATTCATGTTTCTTAATCATTTTCATTGTCTCCAAGGGGTTTCCAACAACACAATACATCACGAGTAATACAATACCAAAACTATAACACATGCCAAAAACCACAATACATAATGGTAAACAAAAACAAATCCATCATCCCAACTCGAAGAAAATACAACCCAAAAATCACAAAGTACTCAACTAGGTCTCAGGATAAAAGTCATAAAAACAAGTGCCCAACATAGAAACTTGAAAAATATCTCTATATTAGTAACAACATTACAAACATGACTCATGTCATAGCAATCTCTATCACAATGATAAGAGAGAAAAGAAAATAATTTGCATCTAATAGTAAGGGGCATCAAGCCTTAATTATTGCAAAACATTACCAAATGGATCACATAAGTAATCCATCAAGATACCCGTATAACACAATTACCGAAATCCATACGCCTCCCAAGAAACTCCATATGCCTCCCAAAAGCATATAGTCTCATAGATCTAAAATAGGTTGGGTCACTCTATGGAGAAAAACATATAGAGCCTCGTCACCTCATTGAAATAAAATCACCCAAAACCCTCAAGGAAATCAATGGAATAATGACTCCAACTCGAAATGAAGCTAGATCACAACATTCTCGTATTCCAAAATCATAGTTTGTTGAACTCACAAGGCTCACGAGGTTGATAACTACAAAAATTTATATTTAAAACGACCATCTAAGGAATGAGATAGATTTAAAGGTCACTATTTTATGAGCCCGAGGTGTGCATGCTACACAATATGCATGATGTCCGTAAGTAATTCCAAACATACCAAATAAACGGAAATGGATTTTCAGCCTATGAGAGACTCCACTTCCTACATTGTACTCGACTAGAGCAACATGGTTCACAGCTTCACCTTTCACACTCCCCATGTACACCTTTATACTACCAGTTGGGGATCTAAGGTGTAAGGTAACACATACAACAAACAACATTAGTAACACAATGTTACAACACAACATGATATGCATAGACATCATGTAAGGGTTGATTCATATTATGATTAATCAAAAGTTACATAACACTACACACTTAAGACATAACACCTTAATGGCATAGGTATGCTACAATAGGGGTCATAATGTCATCATATTTCCCTATTCATGAGGAAAACCCATTATTATCAATTCACAAAAACACAATTAGAATAAAGGCGATACACCATTACATAACAAACAGATTTCACAAGGTGGTAAATTTTCTATATACACATAGATAGCACACACAAGAGACACCGGGGTGTCACTTAACAACACATTGAATATTCACAACAAAACATGAATTTTATAAATAGATTGATAGAACATAAAAACTATATGAAAAATTTACATAAGGATACACTTAGCAAAAATACTTTAATAACTCATAATTCCACACATGATAACTACCATAGGCACACACATATCATCATGAATGAAATTTGTGAACAATGTAACATGAAATAACATAATGTGTTCATATCATAATAATATCTGCATCAAAAACATATAATATAGGTTCAAGAGTATGAACCTCCACTCGATACCAAATATAAATCCCACACTAGCAACACAACCAAAAATGAATTATTGTTTTTTTTTAACTTAAAACTTGAAAGCTTGCAACACTTGCCATCAACACATATACACATACAAGAACAAAATATCAAGAATCCATTTACAATTTTACAAACAAAACACAAAGGCTTCAAAATAAGCCTAAAGGAGAGGAGAACATGGAATCATTTCTTTATACCTCTCATGTGGGATGGGGTCCACCCAAAGCCTCCAAGTACACTTTCACAATCACATGCAACACCTTTTATCTCCACAATCAAGTATGAAAATTTTATATCTAAAATGTTTACCTCCATATAGGTAGAGCACCCCTCTAACACTCCCTCAAAAAATCATCACAAACCCCTTTTACCTCCACAAGAATTAACTCCAATTCCCTCTCCCTACACTACCCTAAGGCCAACATCTACCCAACCCATATAATTCACAACACGCATAAATTCACAACATAATAACATTAAAATGTAAATATAAGGACAAGAATGCAAGGTATTGAGCCTACATTTCCATAATAGTTTGCACAATATTCAAGCAATAAGCTTCAATCTCTTCCTAATCCAAGGTAGTTCCAAATGCAAGCTCCCAAAGCTCCCAAGAAAGAAGTCCAAGAAAATTCCCTCAAAATATGGAATTGTGTAATGAAACAAAGTAACACCCAAAAATACAAAATAAATCTAATAAATAGAAAATGTGGAGATGATGGTGAGGTGGCTCCATATAGGATGCCACATCACTCCTCTTCAATTCCAACTCACAAGAATAGTGCAATAGTAAAACCTACAACATACAACAAACACATAGGCTCAATGTTGAGAAAAAGAAGAAGGAAAATATGGTAACTATCTCCTTATGCCTCCCAAGTGGGATAGGGATCCACCCAAAACCTCCAAGTGCACTACACACACACAAAACCCCTTATCTCTCCATTTTAAAGATACAAACATATATAGTTTCCTTTTAGTTCTACATAGGTGGGTTACTCTTCCTACACTCCCTCCACAAAATCCTCACACACTCCCTTTTACCTCCACAAATGGCCCCATTTTCCTCTCCCTACACCATCACTATGGCCAATTCTACGCACTCCCTTACAAAACACGTGCATTCATACAATTTACAACAAATTGGTTCCAACAAGAATAGTACCAAAATAAAGCGGGACCAATAGCCGAATAAGAGAGATGGATAACCCCAAGATACTTAAAATATACTAATCCAATTTTCCTTTTTAGATTAGGTTATTAATTACCACATTTGATTCCTTTCTATTCCCGGGCTAATTTGTATGATATTTCTTTGATAGCCCTTGCCAAAGTTTTCACAACTTCCTCCAAATCAACATGCTTACTTGCTTGAGGTTTTTCCGGATTAACTAGTTTCACACCATCCCTCTTAGGAGGTTTTCCAATTGCTTTAATGTTGTTCTCAATTTGCAGAGCCATGGAAGAAATTAGAAATGGAATGATCGACCTTCCTTTATCATGATTTATCAATGAAACTTAGTGCAATAACTATAGAAACTAAACAATTATTTCACACAACATTTGTAACTCTGAAAACTTCTTACAAGCCTAAACATAGGATGTTGTTGAAACAATATACTAGCACTTAAAGCATATAAGAAATGTTTACCGAGTCCGAATATGAACTGCATACTCACAATGTCCCCAAAGAAGGCGCCACTAGTGTTGGTATCCAAATTTGTTCTCCTTTGAATCCGATTACAAACACATATTGGACATGGAGCTTAGAGACATGTAGATCATAGTGTGTGTCGATTTGTAGCCATGGATGGGATCTAACTCAACCTTTATTGCTCGGTTTGTGGAGAAATGGATAACACCATCAAGAGGATTTGATCTATCCTCACTACTTTATGGTTGTGCTTTTCAACTAGGATGAGAGGACCCTTTTATAGCCCACTGTTTGTGGAGGAGATGGAGATGTCATTCCTTGTAAAGTTATTAAGAAGAACTTGAAGAAAATATGATCAATACAACAAAACCTAACTCTCACGAGTTGTCACCCTAGATAATGTAGATATTTTCTAAGCAATGTTCAAACTACTAAAGAAAATGAAAATCTGATTGGTTCTACATGTTTTGGTAATATAAATTATGCCTCTGTACACACGAGAGGACAAAAAGGGGTAGTATGGGTAAGATTGGTTGTTTTAAAATGAATTTTAGGTGGTTAGTGAGTCAAAACGAACTTGATTCACCAGATCTTTTAGAGCTTTTACAAAAATGGAAGGCTTGATCAATAGAATGCTTCAATAGCTAAAATGTTACTTTAACCAAAAGGTGTGCCTTAATGGAGGCCCGGATCAGCATGTTTTCACAAAAACTTTAAGAGTTCAAAATGAAGGCTAAAATTGAAAAACATAGTTGAACATTATCAACCTATGTTTTATCACACCTAATATACCCTCAAAGGTTAACAAACAATATTATAATCATGCAAGGAGTAAAGTGATTTTAAATGTGTTTATTTCACTATAAAATGAAATATCTTCTAATAAATGAAATTGTAAATGCCACCAAACTATCACAACGATAAGATTTTGTGTGATTCACAACGATTTAAATGTAAGATTGTAATGGGAACAAGAAAAACAATTTACAGACATTCTCGTAAATGAAGCAAACACAATTTTACACAAAATCAACACATATTAACTCAAATTTGATTAAATTCATCAAGCAAGGTAAATTTTCTAGAATAATATCGAGCTTGTCAATTGTTGTACACTTGCAACCACCTTGATATGATCAAATTTAACACAAAATAAATAAACAGTTTCTCGAGACGGTTTTTAAGAAAGACTAGATTTGTCAAACTTTTCTCTTAGGAGTTCAATCTCGACCTCTAACACTGAAACCACTTGCATGACAAATTCATGTAATTTATAAAATTTTCTACAACAAAGTTTCCCCCTAAAAACAAAAAACATTCAAAGTACCATTGCTTGTTATGATTTTGATCGTGATTCCAAGAATCAGATTTAAAAAAAAGTTGTCAGGTGCTCAGAGGGAAAATATCTTCAAATATCTCTAGCATTCAATTATTTCATATGGTAGATCACTCTTCATCTTATGCGCCAACTAATTCCTCCTATAATATATAAAATATAATTTTCTCGTGCAAGGAAGGAAATATTTGAAAATCAGATCAAACTCGATAGTGAGATCACATCTTAATGGCAAAAGATGTTTTAATATCTTCCCCACCAAAAAAGATATCAAATTAATTCTCCTCTCTGTTTGGCATGTAGGAGACATCAAGAAATCATGAAGACTTGCATCTCCAAGAGCTTTGGAGCAAAAATGGTGGAAAATCATATACAAATGCATAGTTGTCATCGATTTCCCTTTTGAATTTGGACCATCCATGTTGGAGATCTAAGTTAAAATGGGCCATTGGGTTCCCTTTTAACTTTTACAACTTTTGGAAAAAATGTAAAATTTCTCATTTTTCTCCGCCCCTCCACCTTTGAAAAATGGGCCTAACACGTGTCCCAATGTGGGTCCCAAGCAGAAATGTGCTTCCTTTTTACACTTTAACACCTTTTTTTCACAAAAGGAAAATTTTCCAAATTTCCCCCGGAAGTCCACACCTCTGCCGTTGACTTTCAAAGAAAATTTTGACTATATTCTATTAGGTTTGTGGCTCATTTTGATGATTTTAATATTTTTGATAATAAGAGGCAAAAAATTGAAGTTGCCTCCAAAGTCACGCCTCCCGCGTTTTGACTTTTCAAACTGCCACATGTCTCAATGGTGCATCTTGAGATGGTTCCCAAAAGTAGAGACCCTAAATGAGCATGAGCTCACCACGTGTCCCCTGTCCCACCAAAAACTATTTTGGCTATATGAAAAAGTTTTCTAAGTCCGAAGAAAGTAGCGAAATCCTCCACGTGTCCCCCGACGTAACTTCAAGGCCAAACCAAAAGGTAAATCTTCAAATGAGTGTCATTCCTCCACATGGACAAGTTTTGGGTTGAGGTGAACCACAAAAATTTTAGAGTTCCCTGTCGAGTTGTATCGAACTAAAAGGTCAACATTTCCACCGATGTATAGATGTAAATTTGACCGGAAAACAAACTCGTCAAACCGTAAAGATGTAGGAAAACAACTGTTTGAGCCTCGGAGATGAAATTTCCTTCAAGGATAGAGAATTTAGAATTTCTACAAGGTTCAAACATAATCCTTCGAGCTACATCCTTTCATATTTCTTCGGTATTTTAGACAAAAATAACAGGAGAACAACACACGACTACGAAAAATGGAAGGAAAGGAATAACCTAAGTTTTACACCTAATTTTTTAGACTCCTTCGATGGACAGAGAAACAAAAACACCAATTCTAGATCCTTAACTGATCCGTGACCTAGGAAGGGATTGATTACGATAACCAAATGTAAGACAAAGTCTTTTACAAACACCACACGGGAGATAAAAATGTGATAGAGGCCGCAAACGAGGGATTTTTAATGGCAAATGGTGTCGACTAATTTGAGCACCAACATTGGCTTTGGCTTGGGGATGGGAACTCCCCATGAGTTCCACAATAACCAAATAAAATACCAAGTGAAAAAAACATCCATTGGGCAAAGGAGTCACTTGTAGAGGAGAAAACTAAAACCATCTCCAAAACCAAACCGAGAAACCAACAAAACCAGTCACCAAGGACTAGAATGAACAAAAACACAAAAGATAGAAAGTAACCAATGAACTATACACTATAAAAATGATGCTCATCTTGATTTTGGGGAATCAATCAAGGAAATGTTTCAAATTCCTACCATTAACAGAAATTCGATAAATTCCCCATCCAAGTCTTTCAGGAAGAAGGTATGTTCACCAATTCGAATGTCAATGGAGTAAGGGCCCATCCATAATGCATCAAATTTACCATGTTTTCCCTTATCTTCATGCTTGTTATCCCATAACAACACAAGATCTCTAACATTGAAAGCTCTTGGAGTGAACTTCTTGTCAAACAACTTCTTCAATTTTTCTCCGAACTTTGCATGTCTTTGGTGGGATGCCCTCCTTTCTTCATTAAGTTCAAAAATCTAGTTAATGTGACCATCATATGGACTAACTTCTTGATCTTATAGTTTTTGAATGAGCTGATATGAGGATAATTGCATATGCAAGGGCAACAAGGCCTGAGTTCCATACACCAACTCAAATGGAATTTTTCTAGTAGCCCTTTTAACATTAATTTGATCATCCCAAACAAAAAAATTCAACTGCTCACCCCATTTCCTTTTGTTAAGGTTCTTTTGATAATCTTTAGCAAGTTTTTATTACTTGGACTTAGCTTATCCATTTCCTTTGGTTATAGTTATAATCATATGTCAAATTGATCCCATACTCTTTGCACATTGCCACCAAACGCTTAACTCGAAGCTCATGGTATTGTCAAGCAAAAATTTTAACTGGCACTCCAAACCTGGAGATGATATGGTTTAGCATGAATTCCATGACAATTTGGTGTGTTGCTATCTTGGTGGGGATTTCCTCCACCCACTTAGTGAATTAATTAGTGGCTACAAGATTCCACTTACGGTGAGCACTTGAAGGGTCTGAACTATCACCAATGAAATCCATTCCCCATTGCTTGAACAGGTCTTCAATTGATACAGGATGCAAAGGAAAGGAGCCTAAAGCTTTCAGTCTTCTAGAAAAATGCTGGCAACTCTCACATATTCTAACTAACAGAGTTATATCCTTGAAGAGATTTGGCCACAAATAACAAGCCCTCAAGATCTTGTGTGTTGTGACTTTTCTAGCAAAATTCCCCCCATAAACTCCTCCATAGAGATCAACAATTATCTTGGGGGCTTCATCTTCAGTAATGCACCTCAAGAGAACTCCCTCGTGGTTCTTCCAAGCTAACCCAAAATAAGTAATAACATATTTCTAGAAGCCAAATTAAGAACTCTTTTCTAATTTTACTTAAATACTCGTAAGTAAAGTGTAAATGTCTAAGATAAAAAATTATATCATTTTACCACTCGAACTCATCAACTTTTCAAGGAAATCCACCCTTCCTTTTTCTACTTCATTCACCTCAATAGTTTGCAAGTTTCTCTCAACCATAAGCTTAGCTAAACCCAAACCACTCACCAAATTTATGGTTTGGATATCCATTCAATATTCCCGCAGCTTGTTCACCCATTTGCATCTTTTGCTGAGACCTCCATATTTGATAAGATGTCTTTCACCATGGTGTGGGGAACATAACTAAAAATTTAGAGCTCAAAAGGTATGAAAACGCTTTGTTGCTTTCAAAGGAAAATGCTTTCTTCTCCATAATAGTGTACTTCAACGTAGCCCCTTATAATGCATTACTAAAAAGGTAGTTGGCCTCTAAGCCCCTTCATCATCCTTGTGTAACAAGACATATACAATAGTGTTCTCTGAAGCAAAATAAAACATTTGAAAAGGCTTCTTATAATTTGGAGTTGCTAAAACAAGGGCATGCTTTAATGCTTCTGTGATCCCATTCAAAGCTTGAATGGAAGGCTCTTCCCATTTGATAACTTGGTCTTTCTTTAGCATGCAAGTAATTGGAATGGTCAACTCAAAAAGTTTGATATGAATCTTCTGATAAAGTTTATTTTCCCAAAGAAGGACTGAATTCCTTTCTTGGTTCTTGGAATTGTGACCTTGTTGATGCCCTCTACCCTTTCTGGATCTATCATTACCCCGTCTTTTGACACAATGTGGCCAAGAAACGTTTCCTTCTGCACTCTAAAATGGCACTTATTTGGATTGAGTGAAATGCCATACTCTCTACACCTTATCAGCATTTTTTCCAAGTGCTGCAAGTGATCACCTCTCTTCTGGAAAACACAGTCACATCATCTTGGTAAACAACAACAAAATCATTAATGTAACCAAGAAAAAGCAACATCCATTGCTCTTTGAAATTTTTCTCCAACATTCATCAAACCAAAGGGCATTCTAACATAGACATAAGTTCCCCAAGGAGTGGTTAATGCTGTCTTAATTCTTTTTTATTCCTTCACAACAACTTGATTATAGCTAGAGAAACCACCAAAGGTAGAAAGCACTTAACTAGTCACTAATTGCAGCATGTTTTCCATGTTTGGTAGAGGATAATTATCCTTCATTGATGCTCTATTCAGATTTCTAAAATCCACGCACAACCTAATATCACCATTCTTTTTCTAACTAATAATAATTTTGCAACCCAAGAAGAATACCTTATGGGCTGAATAATCCCTCCATCCCTTAGTTTCTTCAGTTCTTCTTGCATTTTAAGAGATAGGAGTGGATTGATCAGCCTTTGTTTCTACCTGAATGGATTTGCATTAAATTCCAAAGGAATTTCATTTTGAAACTGATCTTCTCTCGTATGATTTCAGTTCGAGAATAAGACCAAGATAAACAATCCTTATATTTCACAACAATTAGACATAGGACTATTTTCCTCCTTATTCGATTACTTCCCTACCATATCTTCCTTGGTTTCTCCTTTGTAGCAAGGTCATTCTCCTCAACATCCCTTGAGGTTGCTATATATATGTTAATAATGCAATCAACATTATCAAAGTTTGACTCAAAAGTAACCAGCCATCTAGGAATGGTATTAGTTTTCAGTTGGATGATGCCTTTGAAAAACAAGGTTTCTTTACCCTCTGCTACACACACCATTGCCTCCCAATCAATACATTGATCAGCAAACTCCCCTTTGTTCTACAGAAATCTTCTGACTTGAGCATCATCATTAAAACATTTCCAATGTTTAATGTTGTCAGGGATAGATGGACATGTTAACACTTCAACATCATATTCAAAATATGGGGACATTGCACAATTATCAAACCAAGATCCCAATACTGTAATTTTTTCTGCCAAATCATTGAACTTCCTATCATGATGCACAATGTTAAATGAATCAAACATCTCAATAAGATCCCAAACTACATGCTTGTATTGTTTCATTCGCTAATTTTTAGTAGCATAAAGTTTTCTAACTTGCTTGACAATTAATTTTGAATCTCCTTTGACAATGATGTCCTTAACACCATATTTCCAAGAAATTCTCAAACCTAATAATAGTGCCTCATATTTAGCAATGTTGTTAGTGCACTCAAAGTTGAGTTTGAAAGAAAAAAACTCTTCCTAGCCTAGAGAAATCAGAACAACACCAACACCATTTCCAAACTTGGAACAAAATTCATCAAACAACAAAGTCCAGGAGAGCCTTCTGTTCAAGACACTTGCACTCTTCAATTTTGTGCTCTTTCCCATTAGCAAATCCAATGAAGTTATCAACATCAACACTTATTTACAACACTTCATAAGATGTATTGTTGGGATCTTCAATGAGGTGCAACATCTTCTTTTCTCCATACAACTTGACAAGGATGCCCTTAATTTGGATGGTTGCATATGACATATCTATTTGAACACTCCTGCAACACTTGCAACCCATTTTCTAGAAAACAACATACACCACTTGGCTGGGCAATGAATAATAACAACATGAAGTTTTAGGTTCTTACCCAAATAATCTGCAAGTTATACCACCAAACCTTTCACACATCCCACCACCGGAACTTCTTTGGAATCCATGATAGTGTGCTTACCATATGCTGCCATTTCTTTGATATCTAGTTCATTCATGACTTACAGGGGCATAACATTTCGTGATGCTCCCGAATCAAACATACATTTGTGTAGCAATCTGTCCTTAATGATTAGAGTAGTGAAGAATGGATGTACATTTAGCTGAGACTCCACACAGGATGTCCCCAAATGAACCTCAGGTGGTTCACCTAGTATTTCTAATGCTGGTGGTGTTTCTAGCTCTTCAGTGATTGGAGGAGTCTCCACAATGTTTACATTTCTGCCTAGGGTAATCTTCTCCTCTTTCAGCCACAAATGATCAAAGGCCCTTTTCTTGTGCTTAGGAATCCTAAGCAACTCAACAATTGGAAAAAAATCTTGATCTGACTCAATACTTAGGCAATATCATAAGGAACATACTTTGGCAAGGCAGCCTTGGAAGGGAGATTAACAAACTCATCAGATGTCACGTGGTTTTTGATAGTTTGGGCATGAGGAGAAGTATGAATTTTTTTGGGACAATAAGGCCTTTGGAAAATGCATATTTCTTAGGATATTCTTTAGGAATATTTGAAACCCATGGAGTTTTAGGCTTGTCCTGAGGCCTTGCACCTTTGACAAATTTACTTCTTATGTTATATTTCTTTTCTTGGGCAACAACAACGTTCATCAATAACTGCCTATCCTCCTTAGATGGGATTCATCCATTATACTTCTTTATCTTTAAAGATCTTAAATATTCAAATTCATTATTAGGTATTTCAAAATCTTGTATAGTATCCATTTCTATAGTATAAGAGGAAGGGAGAAGAGGTACCTGTGGATACAATCCCAAAAACTTGCAACAGTTCGAGCACTTATCACTTCATTGAGATTGCTCCTTGTTATGAGCTCGTGGAGAAACCCATCATGCAAACATCATCATCATTATCATGATCAACTTATTCTTCTACTTTCTCTGATCTAATTCACATGGAGCATGTGGCATGAAACATCTATCACACCAATCAATTGCATATGTTTCTTCAACAACAACAACTCTGGAAGCCAAAGGATCAGGGGAACCGTTCTATTTTCCATGGCCTGGAGCTGTTTATTCCCAAATCCAAAAGGTCCCTTGCCTCTGTCATCAGATCTCTACTCATTTCTATGATGATTTGTAAATCTATCTTGGCCTTGTTGCTTGTCCTGACCTTGTGAACTCTCCAGATATTCTTCCTTCTAACCTTGTGAAACCTGCCAAAGTTTCCAAAAATTCCTCCAAAAGCCTTACTTTCTTGAGGTGTTTCTAGGTTAACAAGTTTCACACCCTCCCTCTTAGGAGGGTTTACAATTGCTTTAACATTGTTCTTAATATGCAGAGCCATGGTGAAGGCCTGCCTTAAAGTTGTAGGGTTTTTGTCCCTCAAATAATAAACAACTCAAATGCATCTGAATTCTTTATCGGACATGATTCATTACATGGTCTCAAATTAATAGGCAATATCCTCAAGGTCTTGTTAAATCTTGTGTTGAAATCATGCACTGATTCATTAGAATTCTTCTTGATATTTTCAAACTCTGATAATAGAAACCTAGGGTATGTTTTATCACCATATTACAATCTAAATGCATTATTCATTTCATCCAAGAATTAATGGAATTACCTGGAAAAGATTTATACCAGTCCTTGCATCTTCTTCTAAAGAATGAATAAACATTTTAATATATACATATTCAAATTCAATCTCAAATTCTTCTGTCATGTTAATAAAAAGCTTTAAATGTTGATCACCAGTTATAGCATTATTTCCTTCGAACTTTGGTAGTCTATTTCTTACATCTTGGGGAACTACATTTGGATAACAAGCCATCCCTCTAAAATGTATAGGACTAAAGGTATTTACAACAAATGGGGGAGTGCAGGGTGGGGGATGGGCAATGTTGTTTTGAGGAGGTGACCTTAGGGAAGAATCAAACGATAAGGGACAAGGGGTCTTTGATACACATGATTATAACTTTCAAAATGGATATCCTCTAAAGTCTTTGTTTTTGGAAGACCCTATCAACCTTGGAGAACATAGGGTAGAATGAGAAGAAAATTTTTCAAATTTAAATGAATGTCCCTCTCCATATGGAGAATTCAATTCCTGAAGAGACTACCTGATTTAGAAACACTTGAATGGAAATATTCAATATTAGGCTTATCACTTTCATCAATGGAGATCTCTTTTCTTGACTACTGATCTCCAATACCTCTCCAGGATCTTCTTCCTTCTGACTTTGTTTTTCCTAGCTCTAGAAACAATGTGTTTGTAGGATCCTTAGCAAAGAAAGATCTTCTTCCTTCCATCTTTGCAAAGATTATTAAAAATCTCAATTGACAAAGGTTAAAACACTGGTATTTATCAAAAATCAGATCAACATGGAGTCACCACTAAGGATTTCCACCTTAGTTGTGAAAATGCACTAAAAATATGATCTGTCAAATGTCTGTCAACACTAGAAACTAGAAATGGAATTATCGACCTTCCTTTACCTGTTTATCAATGAAACATAGTGCAATAACTGTAGAAATTGAAAAATTATTTCACACAACACTTATAACTCGAACACTTCTTACAGGGCCCGAACATAGGATGATGTTGAAATAATATACTAGCACTTAGACCATATAAGAAATGTTTACCATGGTCTGAATATGAACTATAGTCACAATGTCCCCGACAATGCAACAGCCATTAGTGTTGGTATCCAAAATTTTTCTCCCTTTGAAGCTGAGCAACAACATAGATTGGAAATGGAGCTTAGCGATAGGTAGATCATAGTGTGTGTCATTTTGTAGCCGGGGATGGGATCTAACTTGCCCTTTGTTACTCAGATTTGTGGAGAAATGGATCGCACCCTCAAGAGGATTTGTTCTATCCTCACTAATTTATGGTTGTGCCTTTCAACCAGGGTGAGAGGACCTTTTGTATCCTGTTGGTTGTGGAGGAGATGGATATTTCCTTCCTTGTAGACTTATTAAGAAGACCTTGAAGAAAATATGATCAATAGAACATAACCTAACTCTCACGAGTTGTCACCCTAGATAATGGAGATATTTTCTAAGCAAGGTTCAAGCTAATAAAGAAAATGAAAACTTGATTGCTTCTACACATTTTTGGTAATGGAAATTAGGCCTCTATACACACACAGGGACAAACAGGGGTACTATGGGTAAGATTGGTTGTTTCTAAATGAATTTTAGGTGGGAGGTGAGGTAGAATGAACTTGATTCACCGATATTTGAGAGATTTTACAAAAATGGAAGGCTTGATCAAAAAAATGCTTCGAATGCACTAAAATTTTCCTTTAACTAGAAGGCGTGCTTTAATGGAGGACCGAGATCAACACGTTTTCACACAAACTTTAAGAATCCAAAATGAAGGCTCAAATTGAAAAACTTAATTGAACATTATCAAGCTATGTTTTATCACAGCTAAGATACCCTCAAAGGATAACAAAAATCTTATAATCATGTTAGGAGCAAAGTGATTTTAAATTTTGTTTATTTCACTATCAAATGAAATCTCTTTTGATAAATGAAATTGCAAATGCCACCAAACTATCACAAGCATAGGATCTTGTGTGATTCAAAAAGATTTCAATGTAAGATTGCAATGGGAATAAGAAAAACCATTTGTAGACATTTAGAAATGAAGTACACAATTTTTTTCAAAATCAACATAGTTTAACTCAAATTTGATTAAATTCATCATCACGGAATGTTTCTAGAACAATCTCAGAGCTTGTTAATGGCTATACACTTGCAACCACCTTGACATGATCAAATTTAACACAAAATAACTAAACAAGTTTCTCAAATGGTTTCTCAAAAATATGGGCTTTGTCAAACTTTTCTCTTAGGAATTAAATCCCGACCTCTAACACTCCAACCATTTGCATGAAAAATTCATGCAATTTATAACATTTTCTACAATAGAGTTTCCCCCAAAAAAACATTCAAAGTACCATTGCTTGTTACGATTTTGATCGTGATTCCCGAATTAGATTTGTAAAAAAGTTATCAAGTGCTCAGAGGGAAAATCTCTTCAAATATCTCCAACATTCAATTCTTTCATCTGGTAGATCACTCTTCATCTCATGTACCAACTACTTCCTCCTCTAATCTATCAAATATGGTTTTTTGCATGCCAAGGAAGGAAATATTGGAAAATCAGATCGAACTGGATAGTCAGATCACATCTTAATGGTAAAATATGTTTTCAGATCTTCCCTACCAAACCAAGATATCAAATTAATCCTCCTCTCTTGTTTGGCATGTAGAAGACATCAAGAAACCATGAAGAATTGTATCTCTAGGATCTTTCGAGCAAAAATGGTGGAAAATAAGATAAAAATGCACAGCTTTCCATTGATTTCCCTTTTGAATTTGGATCATCCATGTGGGAGATCAAAATTTAAATGGGCTCGAGTGTTCCCTTTTACCTTTTACAACTTTTGGAAAAAATATAAAATTTCTCATTCTGCTCCACCCCTCCGCCTTTGAAAAATGGGCGTGACACATGTCCCAATGTGGGTCCCAGCGGAAACGCGCTTCCTTTTTACACTATAACCCCTTTTTTCACAAAAGGAAAATTTTCCAAATTTCCCTTGGAATTCCGCACCTCTTCCATTGACTTTCAAAGAAAATTTTGACTATCCTCTATTGGGCTTGTGGGTCATTTTGATGATTTTAATCTTTTTGACAATAAGAGGCAAAAATCCAAGTTACCTTCGATGGCCCGCCTCCCAACCTTTTGACTTTTCTAATTTCCACGCATCTTAATGGCTCATCTTAAGATGGTCCCCGAAAGTAGAGACCCTGAATGAGCGTGAGCTTACCACGTGTCCCCTGTCCCACCAAAAATTGTTTTTCCTACTTGAAAAAATTGTCCAAGTTTGGGAAAAGCAACGTAATCTTCAACGTGTCCCCTCGGCACAGCTTCAAGGCGAAACCAAAAGGTCAATTTTCAAATGAGTTTCATTCCTCCACGTGGACACATTTTTGGTTTAGGTGAGCAACATAATGTTTAGAGTGCCCCGTTGAGCTGCATCCACCAAAAAGGGTCACGTTTCCACTGATGCGAGATGTAAATTTGACCGGAAAACAAACCCGTCAAACTATAAAAATGTAGGAAAACAACCATTTGAGCATGGAGATGAAAATTCCTTCAAGGACAGAAATTTGGAAATGCTACAAGGTTCAAACATAATTCTCTCGAGTTACATCCATTCATATTTATTTGGGTATTTGGGAAAAAATGACAGGAGAACAACACACGTCTCGTGTGGAAAATGGAAGGAAAGGAACAACTTTGAGTTTTACGCCCAATTTTTCATATTCCCTCGATGGAAAGAGAAATGAAAACCAATTGGATCCTTAAGTGATCCTCGACCCAAGAAGGGACTGATCATGAAAACCAAATGGAAGACAAAGTATTTTACAAGCACCACACAGGGAGATAAAAATGTGACAGAGGCCACAAACTAAGGGATTTTTAATGGAAAATGGGGTGAGACTAATATGAGCACCAACAGACCCTATTCCTCTCTTTGGGAAAACATATGTTAAGGGTCCTTAACCACTAATTTTCATAGGAGATCCCGAAAGTATTAACTTCATTAACACTCAAAAGGGTATAAGATCTACCATGAGGAAATACTTATGGGAATCAGCTTTTCCACACATCATAAAATATCAAACAACTAAGATTATTTGTTAGTTCTTACAAAGGTGACACTTCTATTTGCAAGTCGCTAAAGGGGTTCAAATTTCCTAGTTCCAAATGTAGAAAACTAGGACCTATGTTTCAATTGCTTCATTTAAATTTATTTAAAGAGGTAATTGGGAGTGATACACAGAAAATATATATTCACATGGCTTTAGACTAATAAGGGTATTAAGGAAGATATGCATATATGAGGATATGTTTGTTCAAGGGGGAGTGGTCTAACACTATGACATCTAGGAATAAGGATTGTATTCTCACTCAAAGTGATAGGATACACGTAGTGTAGTTATGTCCTCACACAACATATGTAAGCCATGGAAATGGGATAGCAAAGTAGCTTGTTCAACATACAAAATTAGAAGATCACTTACAATAGGTTTAAAATTTTCTTTAACATGAGAAAGGTTTTCATTCTTAACAATATTCAACTAAAAATGAAGGTATGATAAGAGGGTTATAACTCATTTCATTTGCGTGGCAAAGGCGGGTAATTTTGAACTAATAATCTAAGTATTCAAATGAAAATACTACAATTAGTATGATAAATGATTGATTTAACAACTCCATATCACTATATAACTTTCAATTACAACTGCATACAACCTTCAATGCATACATGGAATAGCTATCTTTTTTTTTTTTTTTTTCATTTGCTCCTTTCACAATGGTAGATAATTACAATTATCCAAAAGTTAAAATACATTGCATCATTTTATACATTTTACAATTTAAATACAACTATAAAGACAAATTTCTTCGTTTATCTTACCTATCATACTACTTGTAACCTACAAAACCATTAGAGAATGGGTCCGTGAAAGACGTCGGCATGGATTTCTACTCGATCTAACATAATTCACGATTATTACATTTCCATTTGCAAAAGAAAAAACCACTTTGAATAATAGGAGAGGTAAGAGAAACATTTTGTTTTCATCACATTTTTAATACTATAGAGGGGTAGAGAGAGAGAGAGAAACATCACATATTCCCAAAAAAACATTGTATTGAAACAATCAACCGATTTAAGATTCATGACATCATATATTTATTCATACATTTTTCTTGCCAAAGAATTTAACTTAACCTTTTCCACGACAATGTTTTATGATTTTGCTACTAGGTTGCGAAACATCTAAATTTAGTCCAGTGGCTATAAAACCACATTCATAAACTGATTACCGATGCTCAAAACACTATGATACCAATCATATACATTCACCTATATATATGGATATCACTAGAGTTGATCAAGCTAATAAATGGTTGACTTTGTACAAACAAAGACTACTTTTCTCGGGGTCATCGGTCATAGTTCGACTAGTTTGGTCTGGTCATTCGACAACAAAAGGCCTAAAAACCCATTGTAAAACTAACTTTGTGAGGTGTTTCTCTTAAAAGGAATGGTTGCAAAAAGAAATTGTTATCCAATTTTTACCCTAGGGAAAAATTGATCAAACATGAAACCGCATAGGTTAAAATTGGAGAAAGGGGCTCGAAGTTTTCAGAATTCACATACGAATCGAATCGACGCCAAGAAATGAACTTGTGGGAGGTGCTAAATGTTAGCTTGGTGAATTCCAAAAAGTGTGAAAAAATGGAGACCCAAAATGAGAACAAGCCCCCATGTGTCTCTTTGGTGTATCTTCAAAGGTAAAATCCGTATCAGTCCCCAAACAAGTGCCAACTCGCCATGTGGCTAGAAGTCTAAAAAGGGAAGAGTCGGCCATCAATCGGCTAAGTAAAGAAGATCTAGCAGAAATATCCACGTGTCCCAAGGGCACACCTCCAAAGGTTAGGTCCAAGCAGGGTCTGCAAATGTGTGCAGACTCTCCACACGTCCAGGGTCTAACAAGTTGTTCCTAAATGAGTCTAAAATGGTAGAGCCCATTGTTAAAAATTCTAAGGCTAGCAGAAGGAGCCACGCATCATCTCGGCACAACTTCAAAGGCTCGACCCAACAGATAAGACACAAATAAGCACAATCCCTCCATGTGTCTAGAGTATAACATATTGCTCCACCAAATAGAAGGGACTAAGCCAAAACATGAGGAAACAAAGGGGCGGCCTCGGATGGTGCCAAGTGTCCCACCGTCACAATTTCAAGAGCTAGCTATAGAGGTCCCACCTGTAAAAGGGTTTTGGATGTTATATATGGTGGGGCCCTTACTTAACCAAAGGAATGAGGCAGGAAGTGTTCACTCGAGGCCCGAATCGGATAAGTATAAGAAAGGGCCACCGAAAGCCCCAAGTGTCTAATCGATGCATCCTCAATGGTCGAATCTAGAGGTAGTCCCCAAACAAGCACCATCTTCCCACATTGTCAAGGTCTAAGAAATGTTTCACCAGCCGTTGAAAGGTCCAAGCTTGGGACAATCCAATGGAAGCCTACATGCGTCATCTTGGCACAACTTCGGGGCAAGATACATTAGGAGTCTCGAAATGAGTGCTAGGTCTCCACGTGTCTTTGTCGTTAGGTAGATTGCTACTAACAGGGGGGGGACTCAGCGAAACAAAAGGAAATAGAGCAGGCCCATACAAGCCATCATGTGTCATTTTAGCGTAAAAAATAAGAGTTAAAAGAGGGGATCAAATCTTGAAATGTGCGAGGCTTTCACGTAGACCCTATATGGACAGACTCTTTCAAATATTACGAGCGCGCATTAAACGCTCAACCTCACCTTCGAAGGCCATATCCTTCAACCGAAGCTCAAAATTGAATGGAAGAGGAAATTTTGGAAAGCTCTCGATGTCGATTCTCACCCACCACCATCATGTTTCATACCACCATTTCGAGAATGTCAAATCTCTCACCTACGCCATTATGGAGGATAACCCCTTTCCTTCCTAGCAGAAGGAACAACACATGGGGGTATGGGTTTTGTAGTGAAGCCCATCATGGTTTTAGGTGGATTCAATGCTCCTTTAGGGGTGGTTAAAGTAGGGTGCAATTTTCTCTTTCCTCCTCCCATTCTTCTATATATTGTAAAATAGGGAAAATTTTTAAGGGGTTGGTCATCTTTTCTCTCGTTTCCCCCTTTGTCTTTCTTCCCTAGGGTGGAATGTGGATTTTAAGCCTCTGTCTTGGCTTTGTAATGAAATTTTCTTGCACCTTTCACCCCGATGATGTACCATGTGAACTCTTGGAGAAATAAAATATATTTCATGATGCATTTTGTCCATCTTTGAATACTTTATTGTCTCTTATCTCCTCTCATCATCATAGGTATATTGTGCATACTTCTAGTGTCTATTACAGGTTTTGGGAGATGGGTTTAATGGGTTGAAGTGGTGTTCCATGTGAACTATATATTTTGTCTTTGATGCATCTGTCCATTCTCTAAATTTCTCACCTCTCTCCACTTAAGGCAGCTGATATTGTGTCCAACAACATTCCCTTTTTCTTCGTGCTATCACCTCTCGTAGTGTAGGATTTCCCTATTTATGCACTTTCTCTCTCCTATCTCCTCGGAATTGTTAGAATAGGTGTAGCTAGGTGTCATTTCTTCATTAGTAGTAATTTAGCATTAGGTTTAGGAAGAAGAATCGACTTTCTTCGTAGGGGCCATCTCAAGTTCGCAAGTCTCACAAACTTGAGATATGGTCTATTGTTATGTACGTCACATCGATGCACCACTCAAATATGAGGCCATTTAGGGGTGTTGTGATTTCACACTAACAGCTTTTGGCATGCTAGGTGGGAGTATATTGAAGAGCTTTATATCTTCACTTCATCAAGTTCAATGTGCTCTTGATGTAGATTTCAGCCTTTAGAGGCACTTTCAAGCACATCCTGCAACTCTGTCTCGGTCAACAAACCACATCTCTTAAATTGTAGACCTTCTCCCATCCATTTTCATCCATTATTGCTTCCACATATTTCATATTCTCCCATTCCATGAATTTTTGCAATCATGATTTCATTTCGTTGGTTTGAAAATCTGTCGAATGGACAGATCTATGGATAAACGAGCCAACAGTGTGCAGGGCATAGCCCCTCTTTGAGATAGCAAAGTGAAACTGGTTTATTGCTATTCTACCAGCAGGAACTTGTGCAAGTCTTACAGTATTCTACCTTCAAGGGGGTTTGGGATCTCATCCCAATAGAGTAGTTCCGATGAAGAACAGAAAGGAATGAAGGAAGGAAAGGAAAGAAGACGGATCTGAAGGGAGAAAAGAAATGAATTCCAAAGTAGAAAGGTCAGAGGGTCTATGTTTTGGGCTGGTAGTAAACAGAGCCGAACCTACTTGCATAGACAAACAAAGCAATACTGATGAATAAATGACAATAAAGCAGAAGTAGATTCAACAGAACAAACATACAGATCTAACGTAAGAAAGCTCTGATGTATAACACAGATATTCAGCACAAAGTCTAAATATTGTATTAATATTTCCTTCTGTTACAAAAATCTCAAAGTCTTTTCTTCTTACTTCTATTTTTCATCTGAAAAGTATCCACCCTTTGAATACAACAAGTATTCAAGTATATATAGAAGGAGAGAAGAAAAGAAGACAAAAGAAAACCAACCACTTAATTACAAAAATATCTTACAAGAGATTCCAAAGTCATTTGTTGACTTTTTGACAACTTTGTGGATGACATCATCCCATGGTGCAACATGGATGATGTCATCATTTGTGTCAACACACTTTAGATAATTACAAGGAGAAAGTCGGGAAGAAGGAAACTATTCATCGTCGTCCCACGGCTGAAAGGGGGTATCCTGCTTTTGCTGCTGCTCAGTGACGAGATGTGGAACTGGGCACGGTATTCCATGAACTTGCTGATCATGGGTTGAAGTTGATCCTGGGAAGGATCCTTGTGTTGATCACTGATAGCTTCGCAAGTCTCCCACTCGTCCGTGAGATTTTCTGGGAGTTTGGAATAATCATTTTCTACCTCTATCAGGTACCCAATGAAGTCATGACAAGCCAACATGTTGTTGATGGATTCAACATTGAAAGTGACCTCTGGTCCCAGCCCTTGTGAAACGATCTCCTTGAAGATCCGAATAGTTTCCTCTACCTTTCTTAAGGTGAAAGAAGGAGTGAGCAAGCCCGGAGACATTCTCAGGACAATCTGCTCCATTTGATGCATTGCATCCAGGGCTTCCTCCTTTATCTTATCAATCTTCTCTAGGACAAACTCCAGCTGATCAACCCGATAATCCAGAGTAGAAAGGATTTTGTTGAGGGCTCTGGGGTGTCCAAAGACGCCGAACTTGACCAGATCTTCAAATGAACAGTCGAGCATTTTCTGAAAGGTCTCATGCTGCATCTTGGCATGGTCCAACTCTTCGGAGATGGGTCCTGCTATCGCCTGGAGCTCTTTGTTCGTCCGATTGATATTCTGATATAATCCGGTGAACTTGCGATCACTCCCTCACTTTATTTGAGGATTTGGTTCCTCCAGTGGAAACTACCATGCCCTGCTCACCGATTTTGGCATATTCATTAATCTTATCTTGGCTCAAAGGCTCAGGAGTTTCAGTGGCAGTTGTAGGAGGCGCACTACCCATTTTCTGCAAGGCGTGGAGAAGATGTTTATTTTTCTCCTTTAACAGCCTTTTCTCTTCCTTTGCTTCCTGGAGCTTCTTGCAAAGGGCGTCAACTGTAGATAGGGCCTCTCCTTGAAGGCTTTTCGAAGATGTCCCCATTGTGACTTGGGTCACTATGTAATCTGTCGAAGATAGATCCTTTTTATCCTTTAAAGGATTGGGGTATTCTATCTCCATTAGTCTCTTTCCTGACGCACTCTTAGAGAAGTAGGTTAAAGGTTTTGCTTCTTGGTCCCCTTTGATGGGATGACGGAGAAGTCCATTGGTGCGATTTCATCTTTTGTTGGCTCAGTCTTTGAGAGATCCATGTTGGACTTATAGGAGAGGGGTTGGAAATAGTAAAGGGAGCAGCTGCAATAGTAGAAGGAAAATGCATGGAGACACTTGGAGGTGGCATTGAGAGGGAGGCCGAAGAAGTGCTCAAGGTAGGAAGAGATACTGCAGGGGAGGTAAACATGGGAAAGGAAGGGAGCTGAGAAATGAGGGAAGAAATGGTGGGGGACAACTCCGCGAGAGAAGAGAAGATGGACGATGAGGAAGGGGGAACGACAGAAGACGGGGGAGAGGATACGACCAAAGGAATGGTCACTTGGGTCACTCGAGGAGGGGAAGGAGGAGAGGGAGAAGGGATAGAAGGGACTTCAAAGTTACAAAGAGTGGCAACATCCTGAGTGGATGTGCCTATCTGAACATCTTCCGCTGCTTCTTTCTCTAGGCTTTCCGGGATTACAACCCGTTCTTGTGAAGTGGAAGGAGGACTTTTAGGAGCTTCCTCTTGGGTGGAACTTGACTCACCCTCCTTGTCTTTCCCTTTTCTCTTTCGCAGATGTTTCACCTAGAAGGTGCATTGTCCAATGGAGAAGTGGCAAAATCAACTCCGAGGTACATGAGGCCGTTCATTCTACACCAGTGCTCTATTCTCCACAGAGTTTCTTTTACCCTTTCCTCTATTGTCTGAGGTGCTTTGGTTACACAATTACACAGCGAAAGGCCGCCGTCCCCCCCTGTGTCAAGATATACTTGATCAACTTCTTGATCAACAGTTTGATAACCTTTTGGGATGATGGCTATGCCATACTGGATGATTTCAGCCAAGGCCAAGCGGGAATGGTCTTTCCTTCTGAGCTCGACCTCATGATATAGGTCGATATAAATATCCTCGATCAGTGGAATGTGGATCGGATCGAGTTTGGCCCTGGGTAGACAATTCCTTGGGTCGAAAGTGGGCCTTGCCGGGAAGTTGTGCTTTAGATTTAGCAGCTCCAGCTTCTGTAAACATATCCCATGCTTTGTGGTGAGAGAGACAAGTGTACCTGCCCACTGTGAGGGGGAAAGGAGTTCCACCCTTCTTTCTCTTTAGGCACTTCTCGTGGTAGGTTATAAGCTGTCTTGATAGCTCCAACAGGATCAACTTGGGGCTGGCATATCTTGGCAATTTGGTTGGTTCCCCCAAGAAGTTGGCTGCCCTCAGATAAGTGAAGGTGGGGAATTGAGTGAACAAGGCCCCCCATTTCTCTGTAGCTGCGACAATGCTCTTGGTCGTACGACCGTGAGTCATGTTTGGCCTCAAAAGGTAGATGATGTCGTAGAAGAAGGCATCGTTAATCTTTGTAAACTGGGGATACTATTTTCCAGCTTTAGTTCTGGATAGTATT
Organism: Taxus wallichiana var. yunnanensis; assembly: GCA_018340775.1. NCBI lineage: Eukaryota > Viridiplantae > Streptophyta > Pinopsida > Cupressales > Taxaceae > Taxus > Taxus wallichiana. The sequence continues at coordinate 841,053,081 of CM031242.1, read as the reverse complement.
CATATATTTTGACTTGGGGCCAAACCCCGCACCGCATTAAGGCTGGATAATCTCTTTCTGAGGCTACAACATAAACTACGTAGGAGTTCATGTAGAACCTCCCCGTTGTGGTAAGTTGTTGGAGCTACTCAGATATGGTGCTGCTTATGATCTCCGCCCACTCGAAGCGTTGATCTGGCATATTTTTGTTCATCATCTCTAGGTATCTAAGCATCCATTTGTGAAAGTAGTGGGCATCAGGAAGCCCAAATACTCTACTCAGGAACGTGATTGTATCACTGAGTTCCTCTGAGAAATCGCTGCGATGAATGACTTGTGGCCATCTGGTCACCACCTTCTTGTTTTTCAGGTATACCTCATTCATCAACTGCATACACTGATCCTCATTATCTTCCCAAGCCTTGGTGCAATCTTCTTGGCTTACGGCCACAAAGTGCCGGTGGTGAGGAATGCCGAGCATTATTTCAAGTGTCGGGCAGTGAGGTTGATCACGACCTCGCCCTTCTCATTCTGGATGCATCTTCTTTCTTTGTTATAGCGAAATGGCTACTACCATCATGAAATCATTGTTCACAAGCAGAATCGGGATCCCTCCAGCAAAATGCAGGCCACTACCTACCAGTTTGTCCATCCAGGACTTCCTGTGACCCTCCGGGTTCTGGCCCAGAAATCCTCCATATCAATGTGACCAAGTTCTGAGTCTCTTATATCCAGGTCACACTCTGCCTGGGATTCGGGCATCCTGACCCTCTGATATTTGTACTTCATTTCTTCCTCTGTGAGCTTGGCTTTGCCCTTAGACTTGGTAGGTCTCTTGCTTGATGTTGACATATGTAGTCCTGAACTCAGTTGCTGATCTGCAAGAAGAAGAAGTGAAACCCAACGCAGAAAGTCATATTAGCTATTTGATCTTCCATTAAAGCGTTGACAGAAGGAAGAGTTAGCAATTTTAAGGCCTCAGGGTGCAGGGCGCATGAATACTGCAGGTTACAGGGTTAAATAGTATGGCACACAGAAAAGGGGTGCTGCAAGGGATAAATCAGCGCCAAAGGGCAGCAGGGTGCATGGACGCTGCAGATGACATTTTTTTTGTTGCAAGCGGAAGTGCGCCTGCGCCATATATATGCATTTTATAATGGGCGCTGATATTTTTCATGTTACACAGGTACAGGATGCACCAAAGGGCATAGGTTTAATGCATGTAACATCATTTTTCATGCGCCACAGGGGAACTTGGCGTGGCGCATGGAAGGTCTGCATGACATGATGTTGCTGTAATAAGGGATGCGCCTGTGCCATTAACAGTTTTGTACTTGGCGCAAATAAGGTTGGTGTTGCATGGATGCAAGGTGCACCAATGGCACAAGTTTTTGCAATGTTACACATGAGTTTGGTGTGCCAAGAGGGCGCAAGGTTAGTGGGTGTAACAAGCAAGGAAAGTGCGCTTTTGAGGGCGCACTTGTTTTATGCAGCAAGCATGGTGGATGCGCCATTGGCGCGACTGTACTTCATGTTGCAAAGGTGGTGACTACGCCAAAGAGGAAAAATTAGTCTATCAATTTTTAAGTCTTGTTCTTCCTCTGGAGGGGTTACATGTGTTTAAGTCTCTTCTGCAGGGTTCCTTGGATGATGAACGGGCTAAAACAAAGAGATCCAAGTGATTTTTTCCAAGACAGAGTCCTCTTTACCAGCAGATCTGGAAAGAGGGAGAAGTGCATGGGGAGGACAGCAAAAATAGCAAAGGGAGGTCATGGTTTCACAGATCTATTTAATCCAACCCCACAAACAAACAGCCAATAACCAAAACACAAAACACAAGAGCAATAAGGACCACTTACCAGGAATATATATAATGTGAGAGGTGAAACTGGGTCCACGACATGATACGAGAATGACAGCATGCTGACAGGTGCAGAGGAAAAAGAATAATCACGTGTTTTTTGACTGGTGAAAGTGATAGGGCGGATGCGCCTATATATAGGAAAAGTTGTAATAAATGTGCCAACCACTTTTTGAAGTGGCGCATCAAAATGCCTGTCGACACTGGAAAGCTTGCGCCCTTTGGCGCATCAAAACACATGTTAACACGAAGTTATGTGCGCCCTTGGTGCACCAAAAGTGCTGTCAACATGGAAATACGTGCACCCTTGGCGCACCAAAATGTGGCACAACAAAAGTATTGTTGACACGAAGGTGCATGCACCTTGGCGCATGCAAGAAAGGCGCAACATGGTGAGGCGCACCAAAATGTGTGTCGACACTTCAAACCGTGCGCCAAAGGATTTAAAGGGGGCATGCTTACTCTATGTTGCATAGACATTAGGTGCGCCCGACCAAAAAGACCCAAAAAAGGCTAAGTTCGAAAACCAGATTTCCCGAAAAGGGTTTTTTGCAACATTCCGAATGCGGAGGGGTCCCTGATGAGGGACCAGAACAAAATTTGGGATGGTTACCTGTAAAATTACCCTTGCCAATTTCACGGGATAACAACTGGCTCTTTCTGGGGACTATCTCTGAATGGAAATCAGGGGTAGAGAATCCCAGATCCACATGTGCCTATCCATTGGGTAACAGAGTCAAAAACAAGGGCGACCGCAAAAGGAAACACACAACCAACAAAAGCAAACACATGACAAAAACAAACACACAACTGAAGCAAACTGTACAAAGAAGAGAGCAAGCTCTACTTCCTGAAGATTTTCAGATGCTGCCCACTATAGGGAAGCGGGAGTCCAGTTCCGTCTGGATACGAGAGATAGAAAGTATTCTCTCCGTTGAGCTGCTTGATCTTGAAAGGTCCTCTCCACAGGGAATCAAATTTTCCATGCATGCCCTTTGGCTCTCTTCATTTGTCCCACAAAAGGACGAGGTCTCCCACCTGGAAATTTCTTTGCTTAGCTTTTTTATCGAACAATCTTTTTACCTGATTCTGATGCTCGGTGATCCTGTCAACCACTCTTACTCTCTTTTCTTCGAGCTCTGCTAGATACATGATCCTCTTTTCAAGGGAATTTTTGAAAGTATCATCTTCAATTGCTCGGGCCAAGCGCAGAGTAGGAGTTCCACGTAAATGGGAAGCTCAGAATTGGTGCCATATAACACTTGAAAAGAGACATGCCGAGAGACGTCTTGGGAGTGATGCGGTCTACCCAAAAAGCATCATATAATGACTTGTGCCACATTCATTGATTCTCATCTACTAGCTTTCGTATGATAGTTACTAAGTTTTTGTTACTGGATTCTACCTGACCATTTCCCTGAGGGTAATAATCTGAGGCGTGAGCCAAAGTTATTCCGTATTCATAGAAAAAACTAATAACTTCCCGTGAAGAGAAGTTGGAAGCATTATCAGCAACAATCTTGTTCGGAACGCCAAACCTGACAATAATATTCTCTTTGATGAAGTTGCAAACGACCTCGGAAGTGGCGTGTTTAACAGGTATGGCTTCCACCCACTTGGTGAAGTAATCTGTCATTGTTAGGACATAACTATGTCTAGCACTTGATTGGGGATTGAGTGCACCGATAAAATCAATTCCCCACTGCTTGAATGGTTCGTCGACAATGACCGGCCTAAGGGGAAAAGTAGCCAATTTGGGCTTGCCGACAAACTGCTGGCAAGGTTCACACTTTGCTACCCAGGTAGCTGTATCTTGGAAAAGCGTCGGCCAATAATACCTAGCCCGGATGATCTTGTGCGCCATCACGGAAGAGGAGAAATGGCCTCCATAGGCTGAATCATGAAAACTCTCAAGTAACTTCACTTGCTGTGGCTTGTCAACACATCGCAAGAAGATGCCATCTATTCCGCGTTTGTATAAACCATCATCCCAGATGATATATCTGGCTGCTCTGAGCTTTATAGCGTGCTTCTCCTTTGTAGTCAGATGGGATGGGCATTCGCCATAGGTGAGAAAGAAAGAAATATCGGAATACCACTCGTCACTGGTTGCGACAAATAGGACCATCGGTGGTGAATCGGTTTTCTCCAGCTGGCTTTGTGCTCCATTGGTGCAATCATCCTTTTCCTCAGGGTCTTCTGAATCTTTGTTTTCAGCCATAAGCTAACATAGGCCCTTGCCTCTTACCAGCTTGGTTGGTTTTATATCTAGATCATACTCTTAGACTTTTGCAATCCAATTCCCCCGCAAGCTTCCTAACTCCTGTTGAGTAATAATTGACTTGACTGCCATGTCAGGGACCAACACCACTGTATGAGAGTTTAAAATGTAATACCTGAAGTTTTTGACTGCTTTGACAACGGCGAAGGCATGCTTTTCCAATTGAGACATTTTTAATTTGTGAGGCTTGAGGGGAGAGCTCATGAATGCAATTGGGGATTCAACATCCTCATAATTATTTTGCATCAAGATGGCAGATATAGTATGCTCAGATGCATAGCTATACATGATAAAATCCTTGGAGAAATCGGGACATACCAGGACTGGTGCGTGAGCGATAGAGGCTTTTATTTCCTCAAATGACTTCTTCCCTTCTTCGCTCCATCGGAAAGTTGGTGACCCTTTCATCATGTCTAATATATGACGAGTCTTTTCAGCAAAGTCGGGAACAAAGCGCCTGAGAAAATTCACCTTTCCGAAGAAAGAGTGGACGCCGGTCTTGCTTGTAGGTAAAGTAAGGCTCTGAATAGCCTTAACTCTTTCGGTATCTATCTTTGTCCCTTCTTTGCTAACAACATGTCCCAAAGAATTTTCCTCTCGTGACTCAAAATGAACTTTTTGGGTTCAGGGAGATCCCATGCTCTCGGCATCTAATCAATACTTGCTCCAAATGATCACAATGATCATTTCACTATTTGGAGAACACAGTTAAGTCATCTAAATAGACTACGATGACCTTCCCCATCATACCTTTGAACGCAAGGTCCATGGCCCACTGGAAAGTGGCACCAGCATTGGTCAGGCCAAAAGGCATCCTGCTGTAGGAAAACATACCCCAAGGAGTAGTGAATGCTATTTTAAATTGGTCTTTAGGTGAGACTTCAATCTGATTGTAGCCTGAAAAACCATCAAGCATGGAAAGCATTTCGATCCATTCTTATCGCTACGTAACTGGTCCATTATGGGAAGCGGGTAGTTGTCCTTCAAGGACGCCTGATTCAGGTTGTGAAAATCTACACATATGCGTATCTTGCCATTCTTCTTGCACACTGGCACAATGTTTGCGACCCAGGTACTATGATGGATAGGAAAAATAATCCGTGCATCCAGCATTTTCTGAATTTCAGCCTGGATAGTACCTGAGATCTTAGGGTTATAGTGTCTCTACTTCTGGCGAAAAGGTTTGACGTCCTCTTTCAATGGGATATCATGTTGGATGTCCTTCGGCTTGAAAGACTTTAGATCGGTGTAGGACCATGCCAATACATCCATGTATTTCTTCAAGTTTGACAAACTTCCACTTCTCTTCCGGTGTGCAACATTTTCTAATGTTCATAAATCTGCGGATGTTCTTGTTATCCAAAATTCACCCCTCAAGGTAAATTTTGATAACATGCATCAAATTCTTTAGTCCCAAGCAAATAGATTGTTTAAAGGCCCAAAATCATGTTTTTGGGGCCCTCGGCTTCTTTCTAACTCTCCCATCCAAGAAGAAAACCCAACGGGTTAGAAAAGGTGAAAAAATTGCAAAAAACCAAGCTTGGGGCCAAAAAAATGAAGAAAATCAGCTAAGTCCTAGTCCAGGCGATGCGGGACAGTTGGGACATCGGGACGCGCGGGGCGCGAAAAGCCGAACCGGCCGAAAAAATGAAGAAAATTTCCTAAGTCTTGTTTCACGCGGTTTGGGACATCCGGGCCAAAAGTACGCGCGGGACGCGGATCGGCCGGTTTGGTGCAAGTCGGTCCATTTCGGGTGGTTCGGAGATTTTTGTCCCAGACAGTTTGGGACATTTGGGCCAAAAGTACGTGGAGGACGTGAACTGGCTGATTCGGCCGAACAGGGGACTTTCGTCTGGGACAGTTGGGACAAAAGTACGCGTGGGATGCGGAAAGCCGAAAGAGCCGCCAACGAATGGAATCTCGCCACGTGTCTTCACCTCAAACAGGAACAAGGAAGCCCGAATCGGCCGAAGCAAGAGTTTTTCATCCAGGACAGCCGGGACAAAGGTACATGTGGGATGCGAAAAGCCGAATCGGCCGAAGGCAGAGAAGAAAATTCAACGTTTGACCCGTGAAACTTCAAACGGCCATAACTTTTGACTCCGAGCTCCGATTTTCACAAAATTGGACTTTCTAGAATGAGCACAACCCAATGACTCGAGCTCTGATTTTTAATGAGGGTAGATATATTTAATTAAGAGAAACATATTCGGCTCTAGTCAGTTAATGCTCATTCCCGTCAAATGACAAAAAACGCTTGTCAGACCCAAATAGCTGCCCGCACTCAGAAGGCCATAACTTTTGCATTTCTCAACAAAATCGTACAAAATTGGTACCGTTGGAATCGTGGCTCTGAGCCCAAACAAAAAAACAAGAAATTCCAGATTTGATGAGAAATTGGTCGAGATTTTTAGGAAACGTGGCTGGGTTCATAACAATGTTTTATTTGGTAGTTGGGAGTGCAATTAAGAGGCATGGTCATCATTCTTTCTCTGTTGCAGCACATGGGACAGTATGGGGAGCATTTTGCAAGTAATATATAATAATTTTACTCCATTTAATGCCTCTTACAAGTGGTTGAAGGATAGATTTCGGGATTTTCATTTTTCCCTTCTCTTTCTCTTCTCATTTTTCTATAAATTGGAGTGTTGGGCTCATTGTAAGGGGAGAGTTTTCAGATAGCAAAGCTCTGTCAAAATTGCTTTGTGAAGCCAATGTGCTATAGGCCCTTGTAGTGGACTCCTTGCATGGTGATCCAGGCCCTTATCTTGTAATAGATTGAACTGTGCATATCATGAAGCAATAAAATATCAGTTTGTGGATGTATCTTCCCCTGCTGTGTTTTCTTGCATTCTTCTTGCCCCTTTAATCTTTCTACAAGAATATTGTGTCTATTATTATGTTCTTGTAGGGATCCATTATCATTGTGTATGCTTGGAATATTTTTGTGAATGCATTTTGCTAGATTATGGAGAACTGTCATCACCTCTTCTAGTGTGCACTTTTCTTCTGTATTTCACGCATTTGGAGACTACTCTCACACCCTCTTTTTCTGGTGTATCACCGCTTTAGTGTAGGCTTTCATTTTATGCATTCTCTCTCCTGGTCCCTTGGAAATTTAGATTAGAATAGTTAGTTTCCCCTGCATTAGAGTAGATTGTGGCAGGTAGTTTAGGAGCAAGAACCAACTTTCTCTGGAGGTCTATCTCAAGTAGCAAGTCCCACAACTTGGAGATAGTACCCATGTTATCCAATCACACCGTGAGTTCAAGTATATGCACTTGTATAAACATAAGGGTGCTGTGATTCGGTGATAATAGGTTCTACCACCGAACCTAAATTGACCGGTTCGGTTTCTGGGGAGGAATTAGGATCATCTTGTCTTTTCTTTTTAACAAAACGATCATGCCTGTCGAACAACCACTCTAGGGAGACCAGGCCTTTTGGGATTTTATTTCCTTTGAGCTGACATATGCCGTCTCCTCCTTTCGATTCTTCATTTTGATCGGTAACTGATTCGCGGCATGTAGAAGTGGATCCTTCAAAATGAAGTTCACTAAAATTTTCCACCTTTTCTAGAAAGGAAATGAGTTGATTGTCATTGTTGAATACTTGCCAATGCTGAGAATTGTCCAGCACGCTTGGGCGGAAAACCACCTCAATGGTATATTTGTCTATTTTCAAACCTGGGTGAGGGAGCATGAGGGATGCTGAAATGGCCAATGAATCGGCCATGTCATTCTGAGCTCTTGGGATGGATTTTATTGAAAAAGCATCAAACTCCTCGATGTTGTCCCACACCGCGTTGTGGTAATGTCTGAGCCTTTCATTCTTCACTTGGTATATCCTCTTAACTTGATTTACAACCAGCTCTGCATCACCTTGTACCTTAAGATTTTTGATCCCTCTTTCCTTCGCGGCTTGCATGCCAAGCAGCAGGGATTCATACTCAGCAGTATTATTCGTGTTGAAAAACTGCAACTTGAAAGAGAGAGGAATAATCTCTTCTTCAAGAGATATAAGCACGACACCAACACCACACCCACTAGTCACGCAGCTGCCATCAAACTACAAAGTCTAGATCTTGTTAAGATCCCCTTCTTGGACGAGGACATCCATATTGTCAGACTCGGTAGACAAGAAATAGTTTCCCATCCCTGATGATTCGAAGAGAATTTGGGCTTTGGGGTCATCGGAGTTAGTAACTAGGTACTTCTTTTGTGATTCAGCTCCAATGTTTGCATTACACCTTTGACAGGGATTCTAGCCTTAGACCAGTCCATATGAATCTCCCCACCAACTTCACTGCAAAAGCTCCTTCCCAGCAGAATTCCGTAGGCTGCTGGAATATCGGCAACAAGGACGGTCATCTTTACTCTTTTCTCTGGGAATGCTGCAAATGCAAACTGTGCGTCTTTGATTTGACCAATCAATGGAACCTGCTTAGTCTCCAAGGAATAACATCTACCAAAAGGCTTGGTAAGGGTGAGGCCCAGAGCGTGGGTGACTTTTGCCAGCATGACATTATCGGAAGCTCCAGAATCAATTATGCAGTTGTTTAGTTTGTGGCCATTGATTAGGAGGGAGAGGTAGAAAGGTTCTATCTTGGTTGATGCAGAAGTGAGGCAACATTTATGTAGGATGGGAGGGGTGGAAATGATTATTTTTGGGGAAACACGATTAGTTATGACAACTTTTTTGATGTATTCAAATCAACCTTACAAGTTGTCCGGGGTTTGATCAAGGTACTCGACTTTGGACATTTGAATCTTGGTCTTTTTAGCGTGGTCAATTATGTCAAACGCGGAAAAGGGTTGCGTTGATGGAGGAATGAGTCCTTCATTTCGCGATGGTAGGGTAAAGTTACTTGGTCTTCATGGAAATAGAAGAAGGCTGATTTGGAGGAGAGATAGGAGGAAAAGATTTCTTTGTAAAAGACTTAACAGGGGGTTGAGCAGGAAGAGGATTACCTCTTTTAGCAATAGTTGGGGGAGTGGATGACGCAGCCTTCTCTTTTTGCACATTGGCAGCGACCTCTGCTTCTTTTCCTTGTGAGCGGGTAAAAATAAAGATATGATTGTCTTCTTGCATATCCTTGGGTACCATCTTCTTCGTCAGATTCTTCCTCATCAAATTCCATATACCCGATAGTAGAGTCGCCAGTCGGTTCACCAACATCTTGATCATCTTTGCCTTGAGATGAAGGTTCTTCGTAATTTTTTTCCTCTTCTTCGATTTCAACTAAAGCGTTGACCGGAGGAGCCACAAGCGCCAACCGCGGAGCAGTTGCAGGCAGACGCGCCTATGCGGGATGCTGTTGGGAGTAAAAGTTCTTCATGGAATATCCCGGTACAAGGAACTGGGGGAAGCTTGGGCTAACTGCTTCTTTAATGCGAGCAAGTCATTCACCATCTTTTGAAATGCTGGATCATACGAAGTAGTGGGAGAAGGGCCCGAAGATTTAAGCTTGGATGATTCCCTTTTTAATTCGCTAGATATTAGCAAGTTATGTTCAATTCGGATGGCAGCAGCCTAGGCGAGAATCAAGGTAGCTACTTGTTCTTGCAGGAGTAAGAAACTTACCTTCGAGCTCATAGCGTTTACGAAGAAACACTTCGGATTTTCCAAAGTGTTGGAAGCATAAAGAACACGCACATGGTTGATTAATGCATTGAACCCGCATAAAATCATGCATGGTCTCATTGGCCTCCTTCTTTAGGTGAGTGATATGTGATAGCAACGCAAATGCATCTTCAAGGCTTATACTGTCCTTCAAAAGCATCCCGCAAGGTGGCCCAACTGGTAATAGATCCGGCCGGTAAATGCTGAAACCATTCTGCTGTGGGCCCTTGTAAAGTTTCTAGAAAAAGGTGAACCGACACATCTTCATGGGTCACATCTAGGATACTGCATGACATGATGAATGTAGATATGTGTGAATCCGTGCTTTGGTTTCCGCTCCCATCAAATTTGGGAAAATTCTTTCGGTTTCCATGTGGAAGCGTGTGAATAGGATGTGGCAAAGCCGGGGGCCATAGCATTTCCCCATGGTACTGCCATCTGGACGGGTGGAAAAAGAATGCGGGCTGGAAGTACAGTCCCGCTGAGCAACAGAGCACTACAAAGGGATGTGGAGGCTCCTTGTGAAAATCGGTTCTTTCGTGGAGGTGAGGCACTTCTGGCTGACCGATTAGCTGAACTCAGTGATGAAAAGCACGCTGGTGTAATACTGAAGTTGTGCCTTTGAAGCAGATCGAAAGTAGGATCAACTTCTCCATGAGCTCTCCTACTACGAGTAAATGGTTCACCTGCCAGTGTACCTTCCCGATCTGCAATATTGTGGAGCAGATTTAAAAACTCTTTTTGGTTGTACTTGCTAATTTTCAGATTTTTCTGACAAAAACCAGCAGTATGCACTTTTCTAAATATTTAAACTTTATCCCTCTTTTTGAAAAACTGATTGCGGTTTAATGACAAAGAACAATGAGGATAAAACGATGGTAAAGCTTAGTAAGCTGATTTTTGAATCTAGAGTCGACTTTTCAAAGATTTTGAAAATTTTGGTAAACTGTCAAAAAATCATATCTACAGAAAAATATAGATTTTTATAAACACTCAGCGAACTAAAGATCTCCAACTACGTTAGATCTATGGATCTCAGAAAATAAAATTTCAGTTTGGGTCACTTTTGTAAAAAAATTTGATTTTGAACAAAAGTTAAAATTTGCAAACAGGTAGTGATTTTTCTGATTTTCACTGATTTTTTAAACATACCACCATCATAGATCTATAGATCTGCTTCGATCCCAGTGGAGTCACCAAAACTGTTGGTTTGAAAATATTTCAATGGACGGATCTATAGATAAACGAGCTAACAGCAGCAGGGGCATAGCCCCTCTTTGAGACAAAGAAAGCGAAACCGGTTTATTGCTATTCTACCAAGTAGGAACTCATGCAAGTCTTACAAGATTCTTCCCTTCAAGGGGGTTTGGGATCTCATCCCAATAGAGTAGTTCGATGAAGAACAGAAAGGAATGGAGGAAGGAAAGGAAAGAAGACGGATCTCAAGGGAGAAAAGAAATGAATTCCAAAGTAGAAAGGTCGAGGGTCTATGTTTTGGGCTACTAGTAAATAGAGCCAAACCTACTTGAATAGACAAACAAAGCAATAATGATGAATAAATAACAATAAAGTAGAAGTAATTCAACGTAACAAACATCCTGACCCTCTGATATTTGTACTTCATTTCTTCCTCTGTGAGCTTGGTTTTTCCCTTAGACTTGGTAGGTCTCTTGCTTGATGTTGACATATGTAGTCCTGAACTTAGTTGCTGATCTGCAAGAAGAAGAAGTGAAACCCAACGCAGGAAAGTCATATTAGCTATTTGATCTTCCATTAAAGCATTGATAGAAGGAAGAGTTAGCAATTTTAAGGCCTCAGGGTGCATTACATAGAATACTCGCAGTTGCATAGGTTAAATAGTATGGCACATAGAAAAGGGGTGTTGTAAGGGATAAATCAGCGCCAAAGGGCGCAGGGCGCATGGACGCTGTAGATGACATTTTTTGTTGTTGCAAGTGGAAGTGCGCCTGCGCCATATATATGCATTTTATAACGGGCGCTGATATTTTTCATGTTACACGGGTATAGGATGCGCCAAAGGGTGTAGGTTTAATGCGTGTAACATCATTTTTTCATGCACCACAAGGGAACTTGGCGTGGCGCATGGAAGGTCTCGCATGACATGATGTTGCATAACATCTATTTAATCCAACCCCACAAACAAATAGCCAATAACCAAAACACAAAACACAAGAGCAATAAGGACCACTTACCAAGAATATATATAATGTGAGAGGTGAAACTGGGTCCACGACATGATACGAGAATGACAAAGCGTCTTGACCTGGTGCGGCAGAGGAAAAGAATAATCACATGTTTTCTGACTGGTGAAAGTGACAGGGCGGATGCGCCTATATATAGGCAAAGTTGTAATAAATGTGCCAACCACTTTTTGAAGTGGCGCATCAAAATGCCTGTCGACACCGAAAGCTTGTGCCCTTTGGCGCATCAAAACACATGTTAACACAAAGTTATGTGTGCCTTTGGCGCACCAAAAGCACTATCAACATAGAAATACATGCACCCTTGGCACACCAAAATGCGGTGCAACAAAAGTATTTTTGACACGAAGGCGCATGCACCTTGGCGCATGCGCCTGCGCATGCAAAAAGGCGGAACATGGTGAGGTGCACCAAAATGTGTGTCGACACTTCAAACATTATGCCAAAGGATTTAAAGGGGGCGCATGCTTACCCTATGTTACACAGACATTAGGTGCACCCGACCAAAAAGACCCAAAAAGGCTAAGTTCGAAAACCAGATTTCTCGGAAAGGGTTTTTGCAACGCTCGAACGCTGGAGGGTCCCCGACGGGGACCAAGAAAAATTTGGGATGGTTACCCATAAAATTATCCTTTCCAATTTCACGGGATAACAATTTTCCTCTTAGAACTCACACTTGCAGCAACAATAGTGCGGTTTGCCTTTAGTGTATTTCCTAGCTCCTCCGGATCAACATTATGATCAGATCCAGAACCATTATGCTTATCCATATGAGTAGTGTCAAATCCATTTTGGACATGAAGCTTATCAAGAGTAAGGGTGTTCGTTCAATGGTGATGGTTATGTAGAGAATGTTGGTTTGCTAGAGAAGATTCAAAGAATGGAGGATAGCATGGTGCAGTCCATGGCTACAACACAAATGAAATCTTTCAAGATTGGCTATAGGGAAAGTTGTTCATGGGGAGGCCCTTTTCCAAGACAGTATAGCCTGCAGGAGAAGCTCGATTTCATGGTCTAAATGATACCCCAACCTGCACAATGGACTGCGAAGATTGACACTTATGAGTTGGACAAAAGATGACCTTCTCAATGGGTAAGTCCACCACCTCATAGTTTTTCTTTTCATCTTCCTCAATCAGTATCATCGTAGCATCATCATGAATCTAGTTTCCCACTTGCTGTAGCAAGTGTTGATTTCCCTTCTCCATCTTCTAATCTTCCATCTCATCTCATTTCCTCTTCCCTTTTCCCTTCTAAATCTAATTTCCCTCTACAAGAGCCAAATCCAATGCCTTCCCCTCCACCAAAAATAAAGCAACAACTAGTGGAGACCCCACCCACCACTCCTCCTACTCTCCCAAGTCTATGTTGGGAAGAGGCCAAAAATCCAACCAAGGGGAGAAACACGAAGAAGAGCCAAAAAAAGAAGAAATTTTCAAAATCTTGGTAAGCTTGGCTCTCAGATTTGGGATTACAAAAATCCCCTTGATGGTTAAGCCAATGGAGGAGGCTGAGGTCAGAAACCAAGTGGTGGAATCTTTACCTGCAACACAAGTGAGGGAAGAAGGAGCTACTTGAAATCCAAAATAAGAGGAGTGCATTCCGGCTATGGAGGAGAGCCATACAATTCCGTGAGGCATCAAGTGTAGAGCAGCCCAAAAAGAACCTTCGAGCTTCTTCCTCCCACTTCATCCCCTTCAAACTCTAATGTTGAAGAAGAGATTGAGCTTTTAAACTTCATGTTTGAGGATGAGGGGAAAAATGGTGAGAAAATTTCATATCTAAAGGACACCATGGAGGAGGTCGAGCACATGCATCAGACAATGAGGAGGCATATTATCTTTCTAACTTGGAGGATTTCTTTGACAAAGAGAAGCCTAAATAGATCACATCATTTTCTCCCCCTTCATTTGCATTCCAAGCACATGAGTTTGCTACCATGGAGGAGAGCATCCAAGGACAACAACTCGCATCTCACAATGGCCCTTTGGAACTAAATTTGGAGGATCATTATCTTTCATGCTCTTCGAAGAGGAGGAAGGAAATAGGCACAAGGATCCCATATCTTCCATACCATCCACCCAACAATCTCCATAGGAAAACTCCATTTTGGAGTTTAAATTCAAAGCAATGGGCACATCGATCGATCAGATTGTGCCCAATCAAGTAATTGTCTTCATTAGAGCCAAGGAGAAGACAAAACCAATCATGCCCACTTCAGGCATGAGGATGAGTATCAAAGCACCAAGAGTCACCATCAACACCTCCAGAAGTCTAATGTCAATCATCTTGAGGAGGTATTTTTGATTGATGTTGATACCTTGATGATTTACGTGGAGGATTGGCCTCTTTTCTATTTCTCACTCATAAAAAAATCCATGTTCAGCGCCAAATCATATACATGGCCACATTTTTTGAGAAAGGGAAGATATTTCTCACTATCTATAGCAGGCTTCATTTGGATTTCCTTTCTTAGGGTTAGTGTAGGAGTAGGAGTAGATTTGCTTTCAGGAAAACAAGTGCTTTTACATACTTTGCATGTCTTATTTGAGGCATGTATGATTTAATATTTTCATATAAGCTTTTTTCGTATTACTCCAAAGGTACAATTGCTGTGGCCGTTAATATTTACGATGAGTAGACCCATAGTTTCCTATAACAATTGCTAATTTAAAAATAAAACAAATATAGAGTAACTAAAATTGGGTTTCAAGGGATTCCATTTCAAGAACAGTGAAGTCACAGTTGTGATAAATTTCTACTCTAAAAATCTCCTCTCCATGATTTTCTTGAAAAGGTTGAGAGTGCGGGATAGGGTTAGGGTCACCAAGTGCAAGTTTTGGGTTCAAGTTTGAAGAGTAGGATCAACATCGGGTATCATTCATGACTCCATGCAAAATGGATGCAACAAGGCAACTAATCCGCTTCACCTAGCAAGAAGGTTTCCCGTGAGTCGCTAAACTGTTATCCAATTTTACACCTAGGGAAAAATTGATCAAACATGACCCTCCATAGGAGAAAATTAGAGAAAGGGGCTCAAAGTTTTCAGACTTCACATACGAGTCACCTCGAGGCCAAGTAGCGGACTCACGAGAGGAATTTCGTGTTAGCTCTGCAATTCCAAAAGCATGACAAGACAGAGACCCCAAACGAGCGAGTTCCTACGTGTCTCTTCTACGCATCTTCAAAGGAATAACTGGATCAATCCCCAAATGAGTGCCACTCACCACGTGGCCGGAAGTCGAAAAGGGTAGAGTCAACTATTGAATTGGATAAGTAAAGAAGATCCGGTGGAAATATCCACGCGTCCCAATGACATACCTCTAAAGGTCATGTGTCGGTGAAGCAGGGTCTCTAAATGTGTGCAGACTCTCCACGTGTCCATTGTCCAATAGGTTATTCCTAAATGAGTCTAAAAAGTTATAGCCGGCTATTGAACATTCTAAGGCTAGTAGAAATATCCATGCGTTAGCTCGACATAAATTCAAAGGACGACCCAAAAGACAGACTCCAAACAAGTGCGAGCCCTCCATGTGTCTAGAGTCAGACATATTGCTTTGCCAAAAAGAAGGGACTAAGCCAAAACATGAGGAAACAAAGGGGCAGCCCACAGATGATGCCAAGTGTCCCACTATCACAATTTTGAGAGCCAGCTATGAAGGTCCCACCCGTAAAGGGTTTTTCCATTATATATGGTGGGGCCCTTACTCACCCAAAGGAATGAGGCAGGTAGTGTTCACTCAAGGCCCGATTGAGCTAAGTATAAGAAAGGCCCAAAGGAAATCCCCACGTGTCTCATCGGTGCACCCTCAAGGATTGAATCTAGAGGCGGTCCCCAAATAAGTGCTAGCCTACCACGTTGTCAAGGTCCATGAAATGTTTCACCGGCCATTGAAAGGTCCAAGCTTGGGACAGCCATCAAAAGCCTCCACGCATTAGATCGTCAAAACTTTAGGGCAGGATGCAAGGTGAATCTCCGGATGAGCGCTAGCTCTTCCACGTGTCTTAGATCAAGTAGAGTGTCTCCGCCAACAGGGATGACTCAAACAAAACAAAAAGGAAATAGAGAAAGCCCAAAGAAGTTGCCACATGTCAAGATGGCACAACAATAAGAGTGAAAAGAGGGGGTGAAATCTTAAAACACACGAGTCTCGCCATGTGGAACCCGTATGGAAATACTCTTTCAAATATTGCGAGCTTGTGTTAAACTCCTCGCCCGACCTTCGAAGGCCATATCATTTGACCGAAGCTCAAAATTAAGCAGGAGAGGATGTTTTGTAAAGCTCTCGATGTCACTTCTCACCCACCACCATCATGTTTCATTCTACCATTTCAAGGTTATCAAGTCTCTCACCTTCCACCATAGTGGAGGACAACCCCGCCCCCTTTCTTGCCCAAGAAAGAACAACACATGGGGGCATGGGTTTTGCAATGAAGCCCATCATGGTTACAGGTGTGAATTCAATGCTCCTTTAGGGGAGGTTGAAGCAAGGTTTGAATTTTCTCTCTCTCCTCCTCCCATTCTTCTATATATTGTAAAAGAGGGCAATTTCTAAGGGGTTGATCATCTTTTCTCTCCCTTTCGCCCTCCCTCTTTCTTCCCTAGGGTGGAATGTCAATTTTAAGCCTCCTCTCTTGGCTCTATAATGGAATTTTCTTTCCCTTTCCCAATGATGATGTACCATGTGAACTCTTGCATCAATAAAATATTTTTGTGATGCATTTTGTCCATACTTGCTTACTTTATTGTCTCTTCTCGCCTCTCATCGTTGAAGGGTATACTTGTGCATACTTCTAGTGTCTATTGTAGGTTTTGGGAGTTGTTTTAAAGAGTTGAAGTGGTGTTTCGTGTGAAATGTATTTTTGGTTTGTGATGCATCCGTCCATCCTCTCCATTGGTCACCTCTCTCAACTTCAGTGTAAATGAGATCAGTAACCCACAACATTCCCTTTTTCTTTGTGTTATCACCTCCGTAGTGTAGGATTTCCCTCTTTATGCACTTTCTTTCTCCATGTCTCCTTAGCATTGTTAGAATAGGTGTAGTTAAGAGTCATTTCTATATTAGGAGTAGTTTAGCATTAGGTTTAGGAAGAAGAAGCCATCTTTCTCCGGAGGGACATCTCAAGTTCACAAGTCCCACAACTTGAGAGATGGTCCAATGTTATGCAGATCACACCGGATGCCCCACTCAAATTTGAGGCCATTTGGGGGTGTTGTGATTTCGTAAAAATATTAGAGGTTTATGGAGACCGATATGTATTTCAGCACTCGAGATGGGAATGAACAAATGAAATCGAACTCAACTTTTAAGTTTCGAAGCTTCCAAAACTATTAAAAATGGCTAACAGGCTCCTAGAGGGGTTAAGAAATGTGCTCAAGTGAACTTGTAAGGTCCTACCAAGGTTCAAAAGAGTACTCCCCATGAAAGGATACCCATTAAAAACATGACCTTCCCATTTCGGGTTTGGAAAGATGTTTTACAAATGTTTGAAATACGTGTTTTTATTAAATTTTGCACGTAAACTATTGGTGTGTTTAACTTAAGGTTCAATCTGAACTCATCAATTCAAGAAGACATAATCATCTAGTCTTGTTACATTGGCTAACCAAACGTCATAGGACATGGTTTGAGAGAACACATATTGATCTAATTCATCGAACAAGTTGAATTAGAAGAAGTAAATTTTTCTATGGTTTATATTATGATTTATTTAATTAATTGAAGGCTTAAACTTACTTTTATTAAAATTTCAATAACGTTGCAAAAGGGAAAATTATAAATACAAAAATTATCCAACATGAGGGTCAAGACCATGCCTCTTAATCTAAGCTTACGAGAACTTACACATTTAATACTTGACCCGCAAAATCTCCACACCAAGGTATTTCATCAAATGGTTCATAATTTTGTTCAAACTTCCTCATTTGCATACAAGTCTCTTAGTTCCTTTGCAACTATGACACTTGATTAGGATCCCCTAGCCAAATTGCTTCACGTAAAAACTTCTCCCGCAGAACGATACTTGGCTTCTATGGAAGAGTGAGAAAAAAGTGTTTTTCTTTCTTCCCAATGATATTGGTCTAGATCCCATAAATAACACAAAACCCGAAGTGGATTTTATGTCATCAATGTTACCCGAATGATCTCAATCTGAATATCCCGAAAAGAAGAAGTTATCATTCTTCTCTCGGTATTCTAGACGAAGATCCACCGATCCTTTGAGATATCTCAAAATGCACCTTGCTTGCTTCTAATGAAAAACATTGGGTTCTTACATGAACCTGGATAGATAGCTCACCGCAAAGCTAATATCCGGTCTAGTGTAGGTCGTAAATGAGAATTCCAATCAACTCGCGATAGAGAGTGGAATTTACCTTAGGAGATGGATCTAAATGAGATAACTACAATCTGTTCTCCATAGGTGTATTAATTGGTATATAATCCATCATCCTATATTTCTTGAGAGTTGTCTTGGTATATTTCAACTAAGAAACAAAGATGTGATTCTCTTCTCGCCATACTTCGAATACAAGACAATAGTGCATTAGCCCGAGATCTGTCATTTCAAATGATCGATTTAGATCTTTCTTCATTGCATCGATCATCCTCACTAAACTACCAAAGGTGATGAGTAGATTGTCAACATAGAAAAAGATAATCACAATATCCCCCTTGCTTTGTGACGTCAAAATTGGGATCATATGGATTTATAACAAATCTATTTTATACGTATTTAGATGGTCATCAATTTTGATGTACCATGCCCGGATGCCTGTTTGATGCCATACACATATTTCTTGAGTCTAGATACCTTTACTTCTTATTCAGGTACAAGATATCCCTCAGATTGAATGTAGACTTCTTCTTGTAAATATCCATTTAGAAAGGAATTTTTATACTCACAAAACTATGCAACTAGAGAAAATATCATTTTGATCATTTTGATCTTAGCTATGGGAGAAAATGTCTCCTCGTATTCAATGCCTTATTTTTATGCATAACCATTTGCTACTAGTCTTGGTTTATACTTCTCTATGGTACAATATGGTTCATATTTTATTTTCAATATCCATCTCGCATCCAATGGATTTCTTCCCTGATGGAAGATCGACAAGTTGTCAAGTGTTATTTTTCATCACCGACTAATACTCAAGTGTCCCCGCCATCTTTCCAAGATTTTGACCGTAGGGCTTCCTGGACTCGTAGAGGGCTCATCAAATTCAATAAATCTACTCATCAAAGTAAAGTTCACTTCTTCTTTTTCCTTACTGTGAGTCGGTGGTCCAGGGGTTGACGTATTCGGTGGAGCAACCATTTTTACATCTTTTAACATGCTAGTATACCACTTGGGCATACACTAAGTAGTTCCCGTGGGTCATGGTTATATCGTAGATCATCACCATCATCTCGCATCATCACTTGCATCATCTACGGGAAGATCATCTTAAGTTTTTATAAATGGTGAAGAATCTACATCGTGTGATTTTGGAGGAGGAGACTCTGCTTCCTTATTCTCAAAGAACTCAACATATCTGTTGGTGTAGACTCTCCTTGTCTTCAGATCCATCAATATATACCCAAGAGTTTCTTCACTGTAGCCAATGAAAATGAGTTTCTATGACTTCATGTCCATTTTCTTTCTGTTCTACTTGGGTATGTGCATACTTTCTCTACACATGAATACTATGAGGTGTGAAACATATGTTTTCTACTTTGACCATGCTTCATGTGGCGTTACTTCATCAAGAGAAACTATGGGAAATCTATTCATTAAATACACTGTTGTATTTTCTACTTCTACCCGTAATGTATTTGCTAGTCCGAGTCATCGATCATGCATCACACCATTTCCATGATAGTACGATTTTTCTCCTAACAACACCATTATGCTACAAAGGTGTGTGGAGGAGGAATTTGTTAATGAATACCATGAGCTTGTAGGTATTCTTTGAACTCATCACTGTGAATTATCCCCATCGATTTGCATGAGAGAGTTTTGATGTGATGAACAATTTCATTCTCAATAAATAATTTTAATTTCTTGAAGGTTTCAAAAGCTTCACTTTTCTTGTGAAGACAAAATCCACATTTTTCTTGAATAGTCATCAACACAAAGCATGAAATACTGAAATCCAAAATGACTCGGTTGCATCGACCACAAAGATCGGTATGAACTAGATCAAGCTTACCATGAGCTCAAAAATTACTCTTCTGGAATGAATCTCTATGTTCTTTTCCTGCTAGGCAGTGAGGACACTTGTCGATATCCTTTTGAAGAGATGGTAAAACATGTAGCATATTATGGTGGCAAAATTCCTTGAGATACTTGAAACTAATATTACCAAGTCTCCGATGCCACAATTGTGCAGAGATAGAGTTCTTAGCCACAAGTTCCTAATCATCTATGTGAACAAAATCAAGATGGAACATGCGTCCCACATTGGATAGTTTACAACTATTTTTAGCCTCGAGATTTGTCTCAAATTAGAAACAATTTGTTGAGGAAATGACTATCAAAGTCAATATTTAGGTTATGATCAAGGAGTTGACTAAATGACAACATATTTTTAGTCAACCCAGGGACATATAGAACATCTGACAATCTACAATTGCATGAACCAAGAGGTAGAGAAATTTTCCCAATACCCTAAACTATGTATGAAGTATCATCATCTAAGGAAACATGGTTTTTCAAAGGTGTGTCCTCATTGAATTAAACCATTCGCTGTGGCTTGTCATGTGTCAAGTGGCTCTCGAATGAACATACTAGACATCACTAGATGACATGGAAGGTTAACTTGATCGAGAAGTGTATAAGTAGTCTTAATTATCTGAATGTTCTTCTTGCTCAACAAAATTTCCTTTCTAATGGGGTCTTCTTTTCCAGTTCCCCTTTTCTTCCCTTGATTTAGTTTGAATTTCCATTGTGAGATTGTTGGTTTAAGGTCTAGAATTTCTTAATGAACCTTTATTATAAGTGTTATACCAACAATATTTCAAGTCATGTCGTATCTTGCAGATTGGACATTTCTTCTTTTGTTGCTTATCCCCTTGTTGATTCTGATTCTGATATTGGGGATTTTGATAGGAATTAGGTTTACCTTTTCCTTTTCCTTTCCATTTTTAATGAGAATAAAATGTCTTCTAATCTTTATCATCCTTATTATTCATGGCTTCCTCTTATTGCAGTAGCTTTACCTGCTTGTCAAAACTAACTATCAATTATGACAAGTTTAGTGTTGTTACAAAAATGTTGTATGAAGAAGGGAAAGATCTCACAACAATGGGAACGAGAGATTCATCTATGACTCTTCTCCCAGGGCTAGAAGTGAAGCCCTCAACTCTGTAACTCTTCTCAAGAAAGCTTTAATTTTCTCATTTTTCTTAAACTTCAGTGTGTGTAAGTGGCTTTGCAAATTTAGTATGACATTCTTGTTTTTTGCCTCATATACTATGCTTAACTTATCCCATGCTTCTTTGGCTATTTTTTTTATCTTGAATGTGGGGTTAAACATCATCGATACTCCAAAAAAAGATGATTAGATTGTCCTTCCTATTTGATCTATCAAATTGTCATTGTTGTGTTGTATCAGTAGTTAATCTGGTTAGAGTACCATTCACAATAGTCCGAGATCTCTTCAAACTCTAGCTCTGTCTTTATTTTTATCTTCTAGGTAGCATAGTCATTTCCTCCGAGTAGTTTTGAATCGGAAGAAAGAATTTGGGGGAATTGGTTCCCATTTTGTAGAGTTCAATGACAGGTGGTTAGGCTCTTATCACTCTAGGTATAAGGTCTCCCAATCTATATACTGTCATTTTGATATAACGAACCTTTCTATATACTCACCCTTCTCGATATACCCGTCGGTATATAGAAGAAGCTTTCCCTTTCTATATAACCGATTGTATGTGAAAGAGATGGTAACATATGTTAAATAATTTGATACAAGGTACCGAGACAATACCGAAAGGGGTCTATGTAATTATTGACACCACCTAATGAAATATCCTCATACATGCGCATAACTTCGCTATATACCCGGAAAATCTCTCGACCGCATTTATGTCGTGTAATCATTCACAGATAGATGAGAGGGCTCAAAGTGTGTGCACTGTGTCCTTATTACTCCCCATTGATTTAAAGGGTCAATGCCCAGATGATGTTGTTGCAGCTATATTAGGTTTTAAATGTAGTAGTAGTCACAATGACTTTACCCATAAGCACTTCCGAAAGGCACTTTATATACCGAATGATGTGAATGAGTTATAGGATCTCATGAGTATTTTAGAACCAAATTTCACTATTTTTTATTACAATTCTCTACCAGTTTCTAAGTAGGTACAATGTTTGCGATTGATTATGATAACCTTAAAATTAGTATAATACACTCAAGTATATAATTACATTCAAAATATTTTGAAAAATTGAATGCAAGGAAAATTTTTTTGGACCCTACTGGCCTCCGGAGCCCAATACGGCTTTGTGAGAAAAATATCATAAAAACAAATGGCTAAAAATATGTTTTTCAGCTACCCTTTAGAAAAAATTATTTAGTGAAAAAAATTGAGCGATTTTGGTGAAATTAGTTTTTGCCCTAAATTATGGTTTTCCTCTCTACAAATGTAGCTATGGATTTAGTTATCACTAGGTAGTTTAGAGGAAGTTTTTCTGCTAGGTTTTCCTCCAAAGTTGGTAGTTTTATAAATTTACCACTAAAAACAATTTGTTTTAAAGAAATCAGTTTTGGGGTGGGGGTCGAACCATGCATTTCCCACTCCCAAAGTTCTCAATATAACCAAATCAGTGCCTTATGTGCTTTGATAATAAAATGAAGAAAATTCTATATAAATTAGAAAAATGTGGCTGACCTATTAAAAAGACGTGGTGCCATTTGAGGAGTCCACATGACAGCTACGGTGGGGAGGCATGTAGATTAGGGTTCTATGGGAAACCAGATCTTGCTACTTATGCCACCGTTTGCAAGTTTGTTGTTTTGTTTAGACAAATGCTTTTCATTTCGCAAGTTACAAATCTGATTTGTTTTTGTAGGTCATAGTATTGGTTGTAGGGATGGTGTTGGGAGGAGGAGCCTCTCGATTTCTGCTTTCCTTTTCTCACTTCTTTGCCTTGGATCGCTTGTTGATTTTGCTTAAATTGTTTTTTTATCCGTCGTGTTATGTTTGCTACCATCGCTTTAATGTGTGCAGGTGTATAGACTACTCGGACTAGGAGGTCAATCCTATGATGGATGGATTGGTCATTTATTTCTTCCATAAGTACAATGATCAAGGGGATGACTCAAGTGACTTGGTATAACAAGCTTGGATATTGTAGGAGGGAGGATCCGGCTAGTCTTGGTTGCATGTTTGGAAGTAGCTCATACGAGTGGCTGATCAACTCGACGACAAGTGGTCACAACCTTTAACTTGGAAATGAATGGCTATAACAATACAAAGTGACCTGAATCATCTGTTGGCATAGACCTCTCAAATCACCTTTCCAAACACATCTCGGCAAGATTAACGTGCTTTGTGGCTCAAAGATGAGCATTGTAGCTAGGTCAACCTTGAAACAACACAACACACCTAAGGAAGATGACTTAGCCAAAGGAGAATATCTTAGTTAGGAGCTCGGTGGGAAGCTCAAATAGCGCCATTCGAGCTTACTCCACAATGCAACATGGTTCCTCCAAATTTAGCAGAAATCTGCTAGAGATGGCAGGAAATCAATAAACCTCTAGATTTAGAGGAAAAACCCTTGTTGGCATTTTTTTAAATTTTATAATCCTACAACAAATGTTTCTTAGTACAAGGTGCACCAGTGTAAAAAAAATGTGTTCCAAACACATGGAATGTATAGGAGATTGTGGGGAGGTAGGGATACGGCTTGGAAGTTACAAGAGGTTGCAGAAGGTCTCAATTACGCAAATTCTTCTCCAATATCCTTTATCTCTTCTACTCTCTCTTTCCACACCTTCTCTACTCACGTGTCGAGATTAACCGACTCGGTACTAAATGTAGAACAGGATGAAAGATTGTATAATTTTATTAATGATCAATCAATTACAATGGCACAAGATGCAATATTTATAGATATTACACAACCGGATACAAACAATAAAATATGTTAGACAAGTATAACTGAGAATATAATACAAACAATAATATTGTTTAAAGAATATAACAACTCTTGTAGTGTTTGACAATAACAATATTAATTGAGGTAATAATATATTTATCCTAACAAAGTGTTCGTTGATGCGGCGGTGAAAAGGAGTTCGGTGATGATGAGTACATGGGTGGAACTTAGCGATGGTCGTGGTGGTGGAGATAAAAATCGTTGGAGGAACTTGAGCCCAACTTGGTGAGTTGGCTTGGCTAGCCAACCACCGAGTTCGGCTATTTTTTGCCTTTTCCTCATAATTTCCCTTTCAAAGGTGCAAATAAATTTTTAGGGGACCCACCATGAAATAGTAATTAAATTAAAAAATTTATTTGAATATTTTATTAATAATATTTATTATTATTATTAAAATGTTATATTTTAATATTATTTTGATTAATTGAGAAGATTAGGTCAACAGGAAATTAATGACACATTATGGAACCTTCTCAAGTGATTCAACTAGTGTAATAAATAAATCATCATGTACCTTCAATTTAGGAAGGGAATTTATGAGTCCTTCTCTCCTCTCTCACAAATTATTCTATAAATGTATGTTGGAATATCTATCCAACAAGTTGGAAAATTTAGACTTATGAGACAAGTGTATGGTTTTCAAGAAACCCCTTCTTCTTCTTCTCCGAAAGTTGTTATTTTATATTGAGGGAACTTTAAATCCTCCTTTCAAGACTATAATGGAAACTATTGCCTCTTCTAAATGTATGATGAAATGTGCATGTTTTTGAAGTAATAAAATTATGTTTTTTTTGACTAATCTTGTTCCTTTCATCCTTCTATACTTCTTTGTGCTTGTATCATGCTTGCAAGTACACTGCTTGGGCTTTTAAGTTTCTATTGTAGGTTCTGGAGTTCTATGCTTATCAAGTGGTGGAGTAAAACATGCGGTTGATTTGGTGTTTTTTCACCCTTCTCAAGTTCATCGCTCTTCACTGGAAGACATATATGCCATTATTTGATTGAAGTTTAACAAAGGGAAAGCATGCTTCTTAGTCTGTGGTCTACCATTTAACCTCTCTAAGTTGCAGTAGGTGAAGTTGTCTTGTGGTGCACAACACCCTCTTCAAGTTAACCCTTCCTGATTCTTGAAACACCCTTTATTTTGTGCATCACCATTCCTAGTATAGTTTCATTTCTTGAAAATATCTTTCCCTAAAAGCTATGAAAATGTTAGCTTAGGAGTAGATAACCATTTTATTACACTAGAAATAGTACAACACTTAGTTTACAAAGAGGAAGCCAACCTTCTCTCGGAGGTTCACCTTGAGGCCATGTCCCAAAACTTGAGAGGTGATCCCATGTTTCTCAATCACACTAAACATTCTGCTCAAATTATGTCCATTCAGAGGGTGCAGTGATCTGGTGACAACAATTTTTGGCACACTCGGTGGGACAGAGTTGGTACTTCTCTTCTCACTTACACAAGTTAAACTTAGAGTTGGTACAACTCTATATTTTTGGATTTAAAAAATTAGTGTGTTATCTTATGTGAAGAATTCAGACAAGAGCTTCTTCAAAGTAAAGAAATTGTCATCATATCAAACTATCTTTATCTCCTCCATGGAGAAGAAGAAGAGGCATCTCAACATCACCCATTATAACACCACCTCATTGGGTTCATTCAACTCCTCCTTATGGATAGTTTCCTCCACCAAGGAATAATCAACCCTTCATTGCTATGGCAAGGAACAAAGTTTGTGCCCCCTTTAATGCAATAAGTCCTCTTCTCGTTGGCTCAATGTGACCCTATACTTGTTACGGAACTTAAAATTTTACCCCTCTACATAGGGGAAACTCACATTACTCTAGTAGAACATATTCTTGATGTAGCCAAAATTTGTGTAATACATAATATCGTGGGAGGACAACGTTGCGCTTAGACTTCTTCTACCTCTTTTAAGGGAAAAACACTTCAATGGTTTTGAGGGTTAAGTGTTGGAACTAACCACTTAGGATGAGTTAGGAGAAAAGCTATGTAGACAATTTGAAGAAAAGAGTGATCACCTGCCACTCTTAGAAAAAATCACTACCATAAAGATATCTCCCCAAGAATACATGAGTGATTTCAACTTCTGATTCTAGAGGAATTGGAAAAGGATTTCGGCACTCATAAAGCCTTCTTCAAATAATGAATTTTTGTACTCTTTGTGAGCCTTGAATAGCGATGTAGTAGTTATGATCCATTCCATGGGAGGGACTACACTACCTGATGCCTACGAAGTTGCCATAAGAGTGGAGAATTCCTTGATTTAGGTTGGAAAGATAGGTCCATGACCGTCAATGCCATTGTCTCCATATCTTATGAATAATCAACTTACCATTGCTCCTATTCCATAAGCCTCCAGAAACCATCTTAGCATGCCTTTTCCTCTTCAAATGATCTATTTGAAGTCGATCACTACTTTGCATATTTTTGGGAACGAGATTGTTGCACTCAAGACGAAATTTTTAATAATATAATCATCCATATAAGCCACAAAATCAGTAGTATCAGGATAACCATCCTCTTTTTCAAGGGAACAATCCGCCACAAAATCAAGCTATAAATCAAGCTATGAATGTCAAGCCTTTGAACTTTTAGAACCCTCTTGCTTGCTAACTCATCTAGAGCCATAGTAGGTATCAAGAATAATCTTGTTTAAGACTATGAATTTTGTTATCCTTGTTCTCAACCTCACAATCAAAATCTTTGTCCCAATGGATTTCTTAGCTAGACCCTTATGGTTCAAAGCGTATCTTCCCCTCTAGAGCCAACAAAAATTCATCTACGTAGGAGATAGAAGATCAACCATATGCACATGAAGAAACCACTTTGCTAAATTGGCAAGCAGAAGATTTTTACGGGTTGAATACAGATTCCTCATCAAGCAAAACACTCATTATAAAAAGATAGCAATGGAACCTCAACCTTCCAAATCTGATCAAGCATCCAATTCACATCCTCAGATAAAAGTGGCGGATGATAAAGATGTGGGAAAGAAGTCACCAAAAACACCTACTATTCAAGTTATAAGGAAATAAGGTTCTTCAGGCATCACGATACCCAACAAGCACTTTCAAAAAAGGATTCTAACACCCAAAATAATTTTAATAATTAGGATCAATTCCCTTAAGTATTTTGGAACAAATAAAGAAGACAAACATGAGCATTACTATGTGGGACTCACTCTTAATTCCTTCTCAAATAATTTTTTTGCAAGAGGCTCTGAACAATTTTGGTACAACCGAACGGATCATCGGGTTGTGGAATAACAACCACTACAAGTTTGTGTCAACTAGAAGGGAAAATTATTCCTAAGGAAAAAAATCCACCGCCATTCGATATTTCCCTGATCATTGGCAACCACTTGGTACATAATTGCATGATCGATTTTGGTGCGAGTAGGTTGGTCATGCCCATGAAAATTACAGACATGATAAGAATACAATATACACCAATATCTAGAGGAGTTGTTCAGTTCGATGGTACATAAATTTAGACCATCTGAGTGATTAAAGTACTCCATCTTAATATCCATGCATGCCCCATGTTTTCATTCACCCAAGACATATCAGTCATTGATCTCCCTCCTCTCTTTGCCATTTACCTATCACGATATTTCATCCCTAAGATGGGAAGTTATCTATCATCCGATTGGACACATATGATTCTTAGGACTTGATATGGAACTAAAGTGATTATAAGGGCAGAAAAAAATCTTCCATAATCATTTAGAACCCTAAAATCCTAGTCCTATAAATGGGAATCATACCATCCATGATCCAGAAGAAGAAGATGTTGATCATGAACCGACCACTCTTGTTGAAGAATTCCCTGATACTCCGTGTTGGATGAAGTAAGTCAAGATCATCAATACAATCCCTTCGCTGATGTGTTGCTAGAGGAAGAAGATGATTTATTTTTATTGGAAGAGACATTATTGGGTACATACTACATTCATGAAGAAGATACGATCATACCACAACTTGTCAAAACACCAAGAAATTCTTAAGGACTGTGGAAATTGTTCTTCAATGGCTTGAGAAGTAAGAATGGATCCAGTGTTGGTGTTATGTTAATATATCCATAGGAGATAAGTAATTCTCATACTTCCATTTCAATGCAATTGCACTTACAATGTTTTTGAATACGAGGCCCTTGTGCAAGGAATTCACCAAGCCCAAAATAAGGGAATCAAATCCTTGACTATTTTTGGAGACAGTGAGATAGTTTTTCATCAAGTGATGGTGTGTAGGGCATCCAAAAATGATCTTTTAAGATCATACAAGAGCCGAGTTTGGGATTTGATTGAAGATTTAGAAGATTTTAGGATCCATGCAGGATCCTAGAAATCAAAATCAAGATGCTTATAGGCTTGTTATAATTGTCTCACAATACAACATACCTATTGATATCATGAAAGAAGGAAATAATTTGTCAAAATGGTGGTTTTACCCGTATTCCCGATAATGTTAGTAGTTGGAAAGTGTTCGACAATGACAAACAAATTGTCCTATTCCTATAAGAAGAGGAAAATTTTTCGTGAAAAATCAAGATAAGTTGTAAGAATAGTATGGTGATCGAGAATCCATTTTCAATTTATATGATCAAGCCAAAAGAAAAATCTCTAACATAGTGGTCAAAGAAGAATATTTTGAGGAAGTAGAGGTAGAAAATGAGAAAGTTCTAAAGATAGGAAAAGTACGCACTACCGAGGAGAAATAATATTTCATTAAAATTTGTCAAGAGTATCACAAAATTTTTGTGTGGAGCTACAAATACCTATGTGGTTTTGATCCAGGTCTAGCATAACATACCATCAAACTGGATCCTAATGCCAAGCTAGTTTGTTAGAAACAAAGGCCAATTAATCCCAAAATTGAGCCACTAATGAGAAATGAGATAACCAAACTCATCGACGCTTTGTATAATATTTCCGTTGGTAGGCAATTTGGTGCTTGTAAGGATGAAGAAAAAAGAGATTTAGTTGGTATGGATTTCAAGGACTTGAATCATGCCTCATTGAAAGATCATTATCCCCTTCCATCAATGGAACAAATTATGCAAATGGTAGCAGGAGCTCAAATATTTTCTTTCCTCGATGGATATTCCGGTTATAATAAAATTCGACGAAGAATCATATCAATTCAAAATGGATTTCACTATCAAGTTGGGTACATATGCTTATAACAAAATGCCATTCGATTGTCCAATGTCGGGATACTTTCCAAAGATCCATGGACATTGCAATTAAGGGACTAAAAATGATATCATTTTGGTTTACCTTGATGATATAAGTGTATACTCCAAGCGTGCATGAATACCACATCACACATCTAAGGAAGGTTTTCCGAATATGTAGAGAATTTGAGGTTTCACTCAATCCCTAGAAATGTATTTTTATAAAGGTGCAAGGGAAAATTGTTGGAGCATATCATTTCAGTGGAAGAAATTTCTATTGATCTAGCTAGGATCCGTTTGATTATGTACTTATCTCTCCCAAGTTACAAGAAGGGTCTCCAAAGTTTTCTAGAAACTAGAAATTTTGTGCAGAGATTTATCCCTCCATTCGTAACATTGGCTAAACCGTTGAAAACAATGCTGAAGGAAAAATTCCATTTTGATGGACAAAGGAAGGAAGGATGGAGAGATTCAAAGCCATCAAAATGTACATTTTACAAACTCACATATGCCGGTGAATCCTAGGTTTGATATAGATTTTATTCTTTATGTTTTTGCAGTCGAGAGCATTTCGTATCCTCACATAGAAAAATGACGATGTGATGGAGCAAAAATTTCTTTCTTCAATCAATCCCTCAAATACTATGAGATCAAATATTCATTTGTTGAAAAATAAGTCTTCTTGGTTATTCGAGATTTGAATAAATTAAAGCACATGTTGTCTAACAAAAAAATTCATCTAATGGTGTCTCATCTAGGTGTCAAGGAATTTTTTCTGAACAAAGAGATGAATGATAAGCATGTTGGATGGATCACGAAAGGAGATGGAGTATGACATGTATATAAAAGTTACCAAAATTTTTAGAGGTAAGGGTTTGTGTCAACAACTTACTGCAGACATGGAATCAAAAGGTGTTGAGGACACAACACTCCTAAACATTGATGAGGGTGATGATCAAATTGAGTGGTTATCCAAAATTAAGAATTTCCTTTTCTCAGAGTATATCTTATGAAAATTGATAAAAAACAAAGACAGACTTTCCGTTTTCATCCTATTCCATATGTTCGATAGATAATGTTATCTTTCGAAAGGATTTGAATGGTGTTCTCCTTCGGTTCATGGGACAAGAACATATAAGTAAGATACTAGAAGAGTTTCACATTGGCCTTGTTGTATATATATCCCTCCCTAGGTAAATATAGACAAGCGAAGAATTTGGAAATCAAAGGAACTCAAAGCCTATTTTTATTGCGTCACCAATAGCCAAGGCGCGCAGTTGGAGGCGCACATGGCCGAGAAAGTGTCAACATGAAAAAATTTGAACCCAAGGTGCAAGTTGGAGGTGCATAGCACAAAGTTTCAACATGAAAAAATTCATGCCCAAGGTGCAGGTTGGAGTCTCACAAAGAAGTGTCGACATGAAAAAGTCATGCCCAAGGTGTAGGTTGGAGGCACACAACACAAAGTGTCGACATGAAAAAGTCATGCCCAAGGCATAGGTTGAGGTGCATAGCACAAATTGTTGACATGGAAAATTCATGCCCAAGGCCTAGGTTGGAGGTGCACAGGCATGAAGTGTCAACATGAAAAAATTCGCGCCAAGGTGCAGGTTGGAGGCACACGACATGAAGTGTCGACATGAAAAAAATTCGTGCCCTGGCGCAGGTTGGGGCGCAAAGCACAAAACATCAACACCACATTTTCAGCACCTATGGTGCACTTAAGAGTATGTTGACATGAGGATAGTTGCACTGAGGTGCATCTTCAAGAGGCACAACATTTTGAGCGTTGACACCCCGAACCCGACAGAAAGCAAACCTGAAGCGCAGATATTCAAATGGCCATAACTTTTCACAGGGAGCTCGGATTCATGCAAGGTTGGACTTTTCAGAAATCTTACAAGGTCCTCTACCCAAATACGACTTCATATCTTTAATTAGATGAGAACAAGTTATTCAAAAATACAAAATACAATTCGTCATTTTTTAGGTTTGCTAAGGTTCTCACCTACCGCCATAATGAGATGAATTAAATACAATCTAGAGGTGGTTGGGGTAGGTTTAGAATTCCTCTCTCTTCCCTCTCTCATTCTTCCTATAAATTTTAAGGAGGGGATTCTTTCTAAAGGTTGGAAATTCTTGTTTTGCCCCTCCCTTCTTCTATTTGGCAGGTGAATTTGTGGAGTTCAAACCTCTCATCTAAAACTGTAATTCAACTTTTCCTCTTGGAATTTTGTAGTGTATTGTATCAATCTTTGGAGAAAATAATACATGTCTATGGATGATTCTCAACCCTCTCTATGTTCATTTGCATCCTCCTGATCTTTCACTACAAATCTTGTTATCTATGCATGATCTTGCATTGCATTTTAATGGTTTGTGTTTATTGGCAAGATAGGTGTTTCTTCATTCCTCGGTGCATCACCTTTATTAGTTTAGGTTTATTTTTATGCATCTTCTTACCCTATCTCCTTGGAAATTTAGATTAGGTTTTTTGAGTAAACCCTCTGCATTTTTATGTGTGCATCTGAATAGAGGAATAGGAACCGGCCTTCATCGAAGAGCTTTCCCGATTCACAAGGTCCCACACTTAGGAAAAGCTCCATGTTATGCAATCGCACTGAGAGTCTCAACCCATCGAGTTGCTGACATTCAGGGGTGTTGTGATTCACCATCAACAAGCCTATCTAGAGGACATTATAATACATAAATAAGTGCTACCTAAATCATGTGAGCTAGTTAATATTGGCCAAATTTGTTGAAAGATGCCCATATCTCGGTAAGGAAGTGTAAGGAATTTTCCCTTTTCACCGACAAATGTAAGTTAGAAAATAGTCCACTACATCCAATTCAAGTGGACCAACCCTTTGTGCAATGGGGTTTAGATTTCATTAGAATGATTAATCCTCCATCCATTGACAGACATAAATGGGTTCTTAGTGCAATAGACTATTTTACTCGATGGAAAAAAGTAGTATCATTGAAGGAGAACAATGAGAAGTCAATTCTTGATTTTTGTAAGGTATAATGATAAGGTTCGGTGTTCCATTTACAATCATTTCATATAATGCAATGGCTTTCCTTGTATGAATTTGAGTGAATGGGATGTTAAGTATGAGGTCTATCTCAAGACTTATTCAAATTACTATCTGCAAGGAAATGGATTGGCTGAGTCTAGCAACAAAAACCTCACAAGGATTATCAAGCGCATAATGGAGACTAATATGAGGACTTGGCATACACAACTTAAGACTTCCTTATGGGCAGATTGAATCACACCTAAAAGGGCCATCAGAAATTATCCTTTCATGCTTGTATATGGAAGGGAAGCAAAAATTCCACTCTCCTTGGAGTTACCTTCTTTGGAGTTAGCTCATCAGCTTGAAGTTATGAAGAGTGATCCT
This sequence comes from Taxus wallichiana var. yunnanensis, assembly GCA_018340775.1. NCBI lineage: Eukaryota > Viridiplantae > Streptophyta > Pinopsida > Cupressales > Taxaceae > Taxus > Taxus wallichiana. The sequence goes on along the minus strand of CM031242.1, from coordinate 841,020,368 downwards.
CCATACCATGTTCTCTCCGAGCTCAAGGAGTTAGAAGAAGTACGAGAACAATGCCATGAAGATTTTGGAGTAACATCGGCTCATGTTAAGAAATATTTTGACAAGTAGGCATCTAAAAAAAAATTTCAAGAAGGAGATTTAGTTTTTAAATAGGATGAAGATCGAGCCAAACCAGGAAAGCACACCAAGTTTGACACTCTCTAGAGTGGGCCATACATCATCCTAAGTTGCAAGGAGGAGAATTCATTTCATTTATCCAGGCTCAATGGAGAATAATTTTCCATTCATGTGACTTGGATACATCTAAAAGTTTCATTTTGAGAAGCGTTCCGGCCCCTGTATAGTTTAGTTAGGTGTTTTCCTTTAAGTGCTTATGCACATTGTTGTGTGTTAATGTTATTTAGCTTTCCTTGTTATTGTGTTTTGTGTTTTTCGTGCACATTATATCATCATAGCAAGTTTTTCGAGGGAAGAAAGGTTCATAGTTTCCATAAGAGTTTAATAATGTTACTTCATTAAAAATTCTATAGTATGCCATAGATGCCAAGTATTTATCAGATGTAGTATACTTCATGCTTAGAATTCCAAGGAGGTCCAATACTAACAATGCTCAAGGGGATTTTGGAATGTATCACAGAAGATAAAATTATTTTTAAGATTCCAACATTGAATCCATGCCGAATGGATGATTTAAGGGTACTGGAATCATGCTTAACAAACAATTATCTCTGAGAGGCCACCAAAAATGCTATCCAATTTCGCACAAATGAAAAAATTGGACAACGGGTTTTTATTACGATCAAATTACGACATTGGTCCAAGGGACACAATTTCAATCATCACGAGATAACATGACTGAAATAATTAATAAATTGATAAGTGAGCTCACCTAGCCCAACTTAGTCTCAACTCAATGTCAGTTTGATGTGTATCCCAGTGCCAACTTGGTGCTATCTTAAAGAGGGCTTAGTTCACGTAGTGAGTGAGTCACAATGTCTCGATAAAAGGGGCTCAAGATCATTAGAAAAATAAAATGACATAACTCATAGGTTCAAACTAAGGGAGAATAGGAGGATCTCAAGTGAATCAGTCATTTTGGAACTCGAATGGGATCTCAACAACTTGTACAAATCAGATCCTAACTTAGAGCTAACTCATGGAAGTATTCGGTTGCAACAAGTCAAGTGAGTCATGGGTGATCCCAAATGAAATAAGGATCATTTCAAAGTGAGTAAGCATAGAGGTCAACTCAGATCTCAGGACCAAGTAAATAGATAATGGTTTGAGACCACATAAGGGATTAGCTGGTGGACATCTGTGTGCTTACCATACAAGTAAATACATGGGCCAACTCGTCAGAGCCCGTAAGTAGATTAAGTGAGCTTCTCGCTGTAGGTCGTTACCTAGGTCACCAAGATAAGATTATGAGGTGACGTTTGAGCTATTTTCATTCCAAAATTTTTGGGATAAATGTTTGAGTATTTTTCCAAGCTTCAAAGGTGATTCAATGGTCATGGTTGATCTCGATCATGAGCTCAATATTATGTGGTTCCCACAGATCATAACTTTGAGTTGATGACCAATGATGGTGGAAGCATGAGATGATTTGGATTGAGTAGATACAAATGATCTTTGTGAGTCTGGATCCCAACAAGAATCAATCTTAGAGGCGAGTCATGAAATAGAACACATTGGCAAGGCATGTATGTTGGAGCCACTCGATCTTGACTCGGAGAAATACCGAGTTTTATGAGGGAATTTTGAAGGTTTATTTCCAAGTGGAAATACTGGGATAACAATCCAATCTATAAATTCCATAGGGGATATTTTTCATTATGAAAACCATCATAAGGCTTCCACTAGGCGTAGATCCATAAATAATTTACCCGGTGGGGTTCTAACAATGGTGGGCCAAGGTGCATTCCCTGCATGGGGAAATTCATGTGAGTGTGGCTGAGGTGTGTTGAGTCCTCCACTAAGACACCATCCAATCCTAGTTAAGTGGGAGGTGGTAGAAACCTAGAAAATATGCATAAGACCCAGTCATCTAATTAATGCAGGGGACACGATTCCTCAAATATAGCTCTGAATACGATTGGAGTGAGGGACATACTCAATGAATGAGTGTTTTGATGAATACACAGGGATGTAAAAAAATTGTAGATAATGCATAGAAGAATGTTGTTACTGAATCGAGTCGAAAGGTGAGCGCACTTGAATAGTGTTAGTGTGTGATAGAGTTTGGGATGGATTTCGGTCACGATAGAGGTGAGTGAGCTCAATGGGTGAGTCAATGCATAGATTGTAACATAAGGATTTCGTGAGAGTGAGGAACTCAGGGTGATAGGTCAAGGTCATGGGACATTCAAATTCTTTGATAGCGTGAAGGAATAACCAATGAGCTCATGAAAAGTGAGTTCGCGAAGAGGAAAACATGGCACTCATTGTGGCTTTGCAGGTGGTGTTGAGTGAACTCAGGGACATAACTTGTGAAGAAGAGAAGCTCATTGTTTTGCGGTGGTGAGTAAACAAGTAAGATCTCGGTGAGGAGCTTAGTGCAAAGCTCAATACAAAATAATCTAGAGCTCGGTCATAGATGGAAGGATGAAGATAAGTCGGTGGAACCATGGCAAGTGACTCATTGATCGAAATGTGAACATGGAGCTTGGATCGATCAAGGAGAAATAGACATGATCAATGTAGGGAAGTTTGGAAGTCGTGTGATGTCGAGTAACTCAGCTCGATGTGAGGTGATGTAATGGTGGTGAACTCGGTGGTGATCCTTTTGCGATGGTGTTGGTGCTCAACGACAAGAATGTAACTCGATGCACAAGAAGGGAAGATGAGATGTTTTTCTATGTGAAAGCCCAAATAAACATATGAAATACTTGAGCTATTATGAGAAATATGAATGCCAACTTGAATATCACACTATGTTGGAGGAGATCTCGATTCATGAATGCATGCATGGTGCTGAAGATGAGCTCAATGCATTCCGAATAGGGGGACCAAGGTGATTGTTCCATGGAGATTGCAATTGGAGTGGTGAGCCGACATATAACATGAAGAGATCAAACCATTTGAGCCAGGTCAAATAGAGCTTGTAGAGACAAACCCATGTCAAAGATCTAGATGGAGCTTGGTGTAGAAGTTTGATCGAACACGACTCGGAAGAATAAAATGATCTCCGTGAGATCTCACACTTGGACAAGTTACTCAGACATGATGAATTCAAGCTAGTAGAATGCAAGATACCAGTCTAGTGGGGAGCCCGAGAGCCTATAAATGTAAAAATGAATGCAAAGAGTGATCCATGACTCACTCAGGCATACACACAAGTTACATAAGGTGGTCAAGGGAATAGCTTGGAGTGGGTTCATGGGATGTATTGAAGTTAGCTCATGGGTTTAGGTCATATGTCGAGAATTAAGAGCTCGATTTGGTAAATGTAAAACAAGGCCGAGCAGAGTCGGTGGAACATGTAAGCAAGCCCGCCATATTTGAATGCAAGTGATCTCATACTTAGAGGTAGGTTTAACATTGAGCGAGATGGCAATTCAATTGGGCATATAACTCGGTGGAGTATAACATGTGTAGTGACAAGGAGACTTATCGAGCTGAGGTGGAGTAACATCGAGCCGAGTAGAATAGGGCCTCGATCGAGCCTTTGAGATCTCGTGACATGAATGGAGAGTCAAATAAATGGCTCCATGTTGAGAAAGGAAGGACTTCGGGATTGAAATATCCGACAAGGGTGACTAAAATGAAAAACAACTCGGATCAAGTTGTGTTGGTTGATGAGGTGGTGTAGATGTGTTTGGTGATGGTGAGTACATGGGTGAAACTCGGTAATGGTCAAGGTAGTGGAGAGAAAACTCGTTGGTGGAACTCAAGCCCAACTCGGTGAGTTGGATTAGCATGCCAACCACCGAGTTTGGATTTTTTTGTCTTTTCCTCATAATTTCCCCTTCAAGACAAAACCAATTTTTAGGAGGTCCACCATGAAATAGTAATTAATTTAATTTTTTAATTTAAATATTTTATTGATAATATTTTTTATTATTATTAAAATATTTTATTTTAATACTCTTTGATTAATTGAGAAGATTAGGTAAACATGCCATTAATTACACATTATACAACCTTCTCAAGTGGTTCAACCAACTGTAATAAATGAATCATCATGTGCCTTCAATTTAAGAAGGGAATTTATGACTCCTTCTCAACTCTCTCACAAGTTCTTCTATAAATGTAAGTTGTAAAATCATTCCAACAGCTTTGGAAAATTTATACTTCGAGAAAAGTGTATAGTTTTTAATAAACCTCCTTCTACATGATTTCTTGTTTGTTGAGGGAACCTTCAAGCCTCCTTTCAAGATCAGTAATGGAAACTATTGTGTCTTCTCGAATGTATGATTCATTTTACATGTTGTTGAAGTAATAAAAGTGTGTGTTTTGTGACTAATCTTGGTCCTTTCATCCTTCTATACTTCTTTGTTTCCTTTCTCATGCTTGCAGGTACATTATGCTAGTTTAAGTTTCTATTGCAGGTTCTTGGAGTTATGTCCTTATCAAGTGGTGGAGTATTGCATGTTGTTGAATTTTGGGGATTTTTCACCCTTCTCAAGTTCATCCTTCTTCATTGGAAGATACATATGCCATTATTTGATTGAATTTTAACAAAGTGAACACATGCTTCTTAGACTTTTGTCTACCATATACCCTCTCTAAGTTGCATTAGGTGAAGTTGTCTTATGGTGCACAACACCCTCTTCAAGTTTACCCTTCCTAAGTCTGGTAACACCCTTTATTTGGTGCATCACCACCCCTAGTATGGTTTCATTTCTTGTAAATATCTTTCCCTAAAACCCATGAAAATATTAACATAGGACTATATTTAACCATTTTAATACACTAGGAGTAGTACAACACTTAGTTTAGGAAGAAGAAGTCAAAATTCTCCAAAGGTCCACCTCGACCCCAAGTCCCACATCTTGAGAGGCAATCCCATGTTCCCAAACACACCGAATGTCCTGCTCACATTATTTCCATTTGAGAGGTGTAGTGATTTTTCGACAACAAGAAATAGCACATTACAATCACTATGTGGCCTCATATGACCACCAAAAGGTTACTCATCAAGTTGTTGGAACTCGGATATCGATCCTAAACTTGCAAAATAATATAAAAATAGTACATTTTTATAATCACGGCTTTGAATCATCCCTACATACTCCCACAATGCTCAACATAGTCAAAATCACATAAGATTATTCGATGGAAAACGCAACAAGAAAGGGCACGGGATGCTAGTTTGCATAATTTGAGGCTAAGGTGGTGCGCATCCATAATATACTTAGTAATATTGAAGTATAATAAATAGATAGAAGTGGGTTTTTAGTCTTTATAAGAATCAACTTCCTCATTCTTACTCAACTCAAGATTATGAAAACCTGGTCCATTCCTCCACTCTCCACACATACAATCTTAATTATTGTTCCCCTTAGGTTCATCTACTATAAGGTTCACTACATAACATATAAATACATCACTAACACAATGGTGATTCACACACATTAACCATAGCGTCTTACACATGGTATATACACGTGGTATAACACAATCATTACTTTCATGCATTACAATACATCATGTTTCCTCATAATGCACCCAAAGTGCAAGTACTATACAATAGGGGTCATACGATTACCATATGCCACAAATTCATGACATGAACCGTCACATATTACACAAATTATACATTAGGTGAACACAATGACTAACATGAAGAGATACCGTTAATTGCAATATAACATGGTGACACACATGATTCATCACAAAGCAAAGTGGTGAGATCATGATATAATCTAATTCACTATACATTAATCTTGTCATATAAAATATCAGCAAACCTAGATATCAAAAAATGATAAGATGCTCCAACACTCCGCCATCCATAATAACATTATTTTTAAACATACTAAGGAAATACATCACACGTTGACTCCTTATTGAATCCATGAAAAAGAGAGTGAATACTCTCATCACAATCACATCAACATGATAAAAAAAATGCATTAAGTTACATGCACCACATATGCATTCATAACATCACAATTACAACATTGGTCACATAACAACATATATCACATTACTCTTCTAATCTCCACCACCAAAGATGCAAAACCGTCAAAACTCCAATCCATCCCGGAGGTTTGAGAGCATGAGACTTCGCTCACGATACCAAAAGTAACGCCCACAATTTACACACACAAATACAACACTAAAATAGTGGAATTTTGTTTTGACTTACATTGAAGTATATATGACACTAAAGGATATCACTTAGGATTACGCACAACACAAGGTTTGTTTGTACAACATTAACCCACATAGAGAACATGAAAACACATGGTGCACATCAAGGCTAGCCCCTCATTTTTTAATGACAAGGCACAACATAATGATTCAACTACAATATAAACTTATAGATAGGGTCTTCCCACAACATGATATTTTAGGATTACACATTTATTTGCTATCATGTTTCAACCTTTAAATTAAGTTGTAGAAAGTATCATAATGTGAGAATCATACATTCCTTTTTCCTTTTTGCTAGATTTCCTCTATATTGTTTAACATTTAACTTATGGTGTAACTCGTTAAATAAGGATCATCTACATTATTTCAATTACTTGTTTAATTCTCTTATTCGTTAATAGGGTATTTATTTACACACAATACTACTTACCTACACACAAGGCTACTAGGTGATATCCCTAGGATTCACTCCTAAGGGCATGCATCTTGATCTTATATCATACCTCTATTACACAACGAAACAAGTGTAAGTACAAAGGATGTGAAGTTCACATTTTTTGTTTAAGGATTTAGGGTCATGTTATCATTATCCATATTTTTCCCCTCGACAAAATTGATTAGCCATGACCCCACACAAGAAGAAGCTAGAGAATTCACATTCAAATCCTACAATCAAGAAATAGAGGAACTCTATAATGGAGTGGCAAGGCCTATGAAAGATCAAATGACCCCGTGCAAGAAGAAATTTAAGAAACGACTCTATCGAGCAAACCCATGCTTCAAATCTAGTAAACAGATTACAGGTGGGATTAGAAATGGAATAGTAGGGTCGGGGTAGGAGGCCGAGAAGTGTCAAAAGAACCAAAGGCTCAAAGGAAAAGAAACGACAAAGATTCAAAGTCTTTGGGCTTCGTAAATGGTTCAGAACGGGCCCAAAATGACTAAGTATGGAGGAGACAATGGAGGGAACCAAGTGTCCAAAAACGGACCTCCAAAGATTAAATCCAAAGGGGTAGACCCAAATGAGTGCCAAGCTTCCATGTGTTCGAGCCCCAAAATGTTGCACCGGACATTGAAAAGTCTTCGACTTAGCAAAGGGTGCCAAGTGTCTTAATGACGCACATTCAAAAGTAGGATCCAAGCTAGAGACTCAAACTTGTGCCATCCCTCCATGTAGAAAATGGTCAACAGAGGTCAAAAAGGAGAGCAGGCCCAAAATGACTAAGTATAGAGTGCAAGTAGAAGGCACCAAGTGTCAACACAATGCTCCTTCAAAGGTAAAATCCTGAGTGGGTTTTCAAATGAGCACGGGCCTTCCACATGTCTTAGAGTCCAAAAAGGGACAGAGTTGGGGGTTGAATAGTCAAGGCAGAGGCAGGCTAGTGGAGGGAGCCAAGTGTCAACATGACACTATTTCATAGGTAAAATTTGGGGTGGGTTTCCAAACAAGCGCTAGGCCGCCATGTGTCCAAGGTTATACTTTTGGCCTGCCAAGCAAAGAGACTCAGGAAAAATACAAATAATCCCAACAAGCACGCGGAGGTCGCTACATGGACCCTGTATGGAAAAACTCTTTAAAATTATTGCGCACCCACGATCTAAATATTCAAATGGCCATATATTTTTACTGGAGACTCAAATTTGGGTGGGAGAAGACTTTTTGGAAATTTCTTGACACCCTCTATGCCATGGAAACATAAAATATCATTCTCAAGAGGCTTTGGAGAGTGAAAAATGTGAAAATGTCTTGCAGGCCATTAATACAAAGCACAATTTCTCTAACTACTATATCTGAGTCGATTTGATCCTTCAGGGAACTAGACAAGATAGATTTGGGGTGGATTTGAGAAATGCATTGATTGATAATGGTTGAGCTTTCAAAGCAGGATTTAATGGATATATCTAGGTGGTTGAAGTAGGATTCTAATTCTTACCTCTTCTCTCTCTTATTCTTCCTATATATTGTAATGAAGGGGCATATTCAAAGGGTTGCTCGTTGTTTCTCCTCTGCACCCCCTCTCTCTTTGTTCCTTAGGGTAGAACATAGAGTCTAAGCCTCCTAGCATGGCTCACGTAATGGTGTTTTCTTTCCTCTTGCCCACTGATGATGTAATTTGTAACATTTTGGAGCAATAAATTCTATTTCATGATGCATCTGTCCATCGTTGGCTTATTTTGTTGTCTCTTATTACCTCTCATAGTTGCAGGTATACTTTGTGAATATTCGATTTTGTCGCAGTCCCGGGAGCAGTGTTTAATGGGTTTCAAAATGGTATCCGGTAAGTGCACGAAGTTGGGGGCCAAAAAGTGAACAAGAATCTAAAAAAATCAAAATGCGTACGCATTTTGCTAAAACACGCTCACATTTTAATTTTTTTGGCTCAAGAATCACCAAACCATAATGCGTACGTGTTATGTATGTAATGCATACATGTTTTGTGTAGTATGGACCATGCATATGTGTTTTGGTGGGTTATACTTACAAAATAAATGTTTAAGTATAAGAAATAATAAAAGTATAAGAAATAATAAGTATAAGATTTATACTTATTATTTCTTATACTTTTATTATTTCTTATACTTTAAATTTATTTTATTAAATATAATAAATTAAGGTCACTCTACACCTTGTGGAAGTGGTCTCGTAGCTCCAACAATTATAATGTAGAAGATAGTTTTTAAAATCTAATCTAGTCAATATTTACTTATTTTTGATTTCAACAAATGACCTAAAACTTTCAGGGCATATATATTGTAGTCGGTCTTTGTTTTCGGAAGGCATATAGTCATTCTTTAGGTTTTTGACCTTCTAAAATTGATATTGGCCCTACCACTACATGAATTGGTACTAATTTTTAAATTTGGTCCATAATTCACCGTAGTGACGATGAATTAACTCTATGATGTTTGTCTACTTCTTACTAAAAAGAGATCCTCACTTTGTAGATAGAGGATTGTTCCTTGAATGTGATTCCTGTCCTATGGCTAAAATGAGGTGATTGTAATGTGCCTCCTTCTTAAGGTGTGATCACACTACTAGGTGTTGAATGAGTTGTTACGAATAGTACCAAGTGAATTTCATCAAGTGAACTTAGATGATTCCTCATTCTTAGAAACATGGTGCTCCATATAAAGATCATCCCCTCACCTTTCGTAGATCGAAAAGCATCCTTTTAAGGAATGAAATTCGTGATTCTCATACATGATTTTGCTCATATGTCTCTTATGGAGACAAACGATGCCTTAATACTTCACAAATAATGGTCCTTGATAACTTGGTGACATGACTAGCTCATTTTAACTTGTTTTGAAGGGTTTAGGGTTTACGACTCAAAGGTTTAGATTTTACGCTTTAAGGTTTAGTGTTTAAGGCTCATAGTTCAGATTTTATGGTTTATGGATTAGGGCTTAGGGCTTAGGGTTCATGGTTTAGGGTTTAGTGTTTTGGGTTTATGGTTTAGGGTTAAGGGTTTAGGGTTTAAGGCCCAATGTTCAATGTTTAGGATTTAGGGGTCAAGGTTGAGGGTTTAGGGTTTATGGCTCAAGGTTGAGGGTTTAGGGTTTAGGGATCATGGTTGAGGGTTTAGGGTTTAGGGTTGAGAGTTGAGGGTTCAGGGTTTATTTTTAGGGTTGAGGGTTTATGTTTGAGGGTTCAAGGTTTAGGGTTTTGGCTTAGGGCTTATGGCTTAGGGCCTAGGGTTCAGGGCTTAAGGTTTAGGGTTTAGGGCTCAAGGTTTAGGGTTTAGGGGCCATGGTTTAGGTTCTAGGATTTATAGTTTAGGATTTAGGGCTTAGAATTTAGGTTTTAGGGATAAGGGTTTATGGTATAGGGTTTAGGGTTTAGGGGTCACGTTTTAAGCTTTAGGGTTGATATTTAAGGTTTACGGTTTAGGATTTAGGAGTTAGGGTTTAAGGTTTAGGGTTTACGATTCGGTGTTTAGGAGTTAGGGTGTAAGGTTTAGAGGTTAGGGTTGAGGTTTAGGGTTTATGTATCGTGGTTTAGGGTTTAGGGTTGATATTTAAGGGTTATGGGTTTAGGGCTTAGGTTTTAAGGTTTAGGTTGAGGATTTAGGATTTACAGCTTAGAGTTTAAGGTTTAAAGGTCGGGTTCTGGGGGTTAAGGTAAAGGGTTGTGGTTTAGGTTTTAAGGCTCGAGGTTTAGGGTTTAGATGTTAGGGTTAAGGGTTTAGGTCACGAGTTAAGGGTTTAGGGTTTAGTGTTTAGGGCTTAGGGTGTAGGGTTTAGGGATTAGGGATTATGGTTTAGGGTTTAGGTTTTAGGGTTTAGAAGTTAGGGTTTAGAGTTTATGATTTAGTTTTTAGGGTTTAGGGTTTAGGATTTAGGGACCTTTAGGATTTATGATTTAGGACTTAAGATTTAGGGTTTATGATTTAGGGCTCGGGCTCGGGGTTTAGGGTTTAGGGGCTAGGGTGCATCGTTTAAGGTTTATGATTTAGGGTTTAGGGTTTAGTGTTACAGTTTAAGGTTTAGGGTTTAGAGATCACGGCTCTAGATTTAGGTCTTAGGGCTTAAGGTTTAAGGTTGAAGGTTTAGGGCTCAAGGATTAGGGTGTAGGGTTCAAGGCTTAAGGTTTAGGGTTTATGGTTTAGGGATTAGGGTTTAGGGTTCATGGTTCATGGTTTATGGCTTAAGGTTCAGGGTTCAGAGTTACTAGTTTAAGGTTTGGGGGTTAGAGCTCGGGGCTCTGGATTTAGTATTTAGGGTTTAGGGCTTAGGGCTCAAGGTTTAGGGTCCAGGGTCAAGGGTTTAGGGTTATGGGTTTAGGGTTTAGGTTTTAGGGTTTAATATTTAGTGTTTAGGGTTTAGGGTTTATAGTTTAGGGTTTAGGTCTCATGGTTGAGGGTTAAGGGTTTAGGTCACAGAGTTTAGGGTTCATCGAATTTGTAGGTAGAACATTCAAAGAGAGTCATCAAAATTTGATGTTTTTCATCTATTGATATTTTGAAGGAGGGAAATGTCATATTCTTGACTATCTAATCCTTCCAAAGACCCTAGTAGTCCTCAATCCTTGGATGTACAGGGAGACACTATTACTTGGCTTCCATTTATAATGATAGAGATATTTGTAAATTCATGTTATGACCTCTAAATCTATATGAATTTCAATTTTCTTGGAAATCACATCACACCCTTCACTAGGATTGATGACTACCCCTATCTTTTTGTTCAAGGGATTTTGAAAACATCGTTATCAATGAACGGAAGGTCACTAAGTCGTATGCCGTAACTCCCATTTAGAACTAAACAAGAAAGATTTAGTAGGTGATTGATAATCCCTAAGTGTTCTTAGCAATTCCCCTATTTATATACTTATTTTGGACACTTTAGGAAGCTTTGTCAAATTTACTATCCATTCTAGTAGAACACTTGAAATTTATCTTTCTCTAGAGGAGAGGATACTACAGAAATTCAATTATGATCCTACACCTCTGCATTGATATATTCTCTATGTTTCTTTTGTTTCCTTTAAGATTATTTTTTTGTTGTGATGGTTATTTTTTCCATCTTCCAATGGGTCATCCTAGCTTGCATAATACCATACATGGAAATATGAGAAATGTGATTTTTTTTTCAAAGTGTGAATAAATTTACATTCAAGAGCGCAAGTATATGTGGGGAGAAACAAGTTTGGAAGATATGTGTAATATATGAATTACAAGGCACAAGGTAAATGTCATATCCATTTAGTTACTTGTCCCACCTCTCACAAACAAGTTAGTTCTATAAGTAGACTCAATGGTGGTTCTAGACATGAGAGTAGGAAATATTGATGAAATATGGTTTGGGGTTTAGGGTTTAGGGTTTAGGGCTCATGGTTCAAGGTTTAAGGTTTAGGGTTTAGGGTTCAGGTTCAAGGTTTAGGGTTATGGTTTAGGATTTAGGTTTTAGGTTTAGGGTTTAGGGTTTTAGTGTTTATGGTTAGGGTTTACGGATCGAGGTTAAGGATTTAGGGTTTAAGGTTTAGGGTTTAGGGTTTAGGGTTAAGGATTTAGTGTTTATGGATAAGGGTTTATGGTTTATGGTTCAGTTTTAAGGTTTATGGTTCAGGGTTTAGGGTTTAGGGTTTAGAATTTAATGTTTAGGGATCAAGGTTTAGGTTTTATGGTTTACGGCTCAGGATTTACGGTTTAAGGTTTAGGGTTTAGGTCTTAAGGTATATGGTCTAGTGTTTAGGGTTTAGATATTAAGGCTCGGGGATAAGAGTGTATGGTTCAAGGCTTAGGGTTTAGGGTTTAGGATTTGGTGTTTAAGGTTTAGGGTTTAGCATTTATTTTTACTATTCAGGGTTTAGGGTTTAGCATTTAGGGCTCATGGTTCATGGTTTAGGGTTTAAGGTTTAAGGTTTAGGGTTTAGGGCTTATGGCTTAGGGTTTAGGGCTTAAGGCTCAGGGTTTATGGCTCATATGTAAGGGATGAATGTTTAAGGTTTAGGGTTTAGGGTTTAGGTTTTAGGGTCTAGGAATCATGGTTAAAGGTTTAGGGTTTAGGGTTTACGGCTCAAGATTTATAGTTTAGTGTTTAGGTTTATGGCCTATGGTTTAGGGTTTCGATTGTAGAAGTTAAATGCTAAAATATTTAGGATGAATGCTGAAATACTGAAAATTTACCTATGTACTGACCAGATTATACTTTAAAAAACTATCTCCTAAACCATGACTCATGGAGCTGTGAGACTAATTCCATAAGGTGCAGAGTGACCCTAATTTCTTATATTTAATTAGTTCTTATACTTAAACTTTTATTTATGTAAATAGAAGCATGTCAAAAGCATACATAATGCTTATACTACATAGAACGTATACACGTTTTTGCATTTTCTCTTTTCCCAAGCCATGCCTCAAGGCTTTGGATCTAGTTTGGATCCCCAAGCCTGAGCCATGGACCTCACAAACATAACAAAAAATATTTTTTTACAAGAAAATGTAAAAATGACACTTCCTCTATGATAAATCAAAATAAAACAATTGATCCATTTTTAAAAAAATTATACCATGATGTAGAGTAGAGTCTCTTCTTTCTAAAAATATAATTTTTCAAATTTTTTGACTAATATAAGGTTTCCATATTATTTATTTTCTAACTATGCCTTTTTATAGCTATTTTTTGAAGTGTAAATATGTCTATCTTTCATGGTGTATCTTTTTTTGGGTGATCAAAATTTTAAAAAAATTATACTAGCCCAAACTAGGCATAATTCTATACATATTCAAAAAAATCTAATTTTTGATATTTTGATGTAGTTATGGGGGCACGGAGCTCTTTATTTTTCAAAACATAAAATTTATGTACTAGAAAATTCGTAAATAAAAAAATATTCACTAAAAAAATCTAAAAGAATGGAGCCCAAACTAGATGCTCCTATCTATCTTTCTATCGAAGGGTTTTCAAAAATACTAAATGCTGCTCAAAAAGGGTGGGGGGCACGAAAATAACTCTATTATGTTTTTTAACAAAAACAAGAGCATCTATTGGTATTTTAGTTATTTAAACCACTTAAACTTCCATTTTCAATAAAATTTAGTAGCTTAGGAACTAGACTCAAAATTCTAAGATTCATATTTGTACAACATCTTCCAATTTTGAGTGTAACTATTTCGAAAAACTCGTACAAGTTGAAGTTTTGTTTTTTTCAGAAAAATGCATCCACTTAAGACCCCATTTTGGCCCCCTAACTTGGTGCACTTACCATGTCTATGTGAAATCTATCTCTGGTTCGTGATGCATTTTGTCCACCCTCTCCTCTCTGCTCACCTCTCTCCACTTTAGGTGGCCGTGTCTGTGATTCAACCAATTCCTTTTCCTATGTATGACCACTTAGCGTAGGATATTTCACCCTCTCTATCTTTGTCCCCTTGGAATAGTTAAATTAGGATAGAATAGGTTCGCCTACACTTTAGTAGCTTGTGGCGGGTAGATTTGGAAGCAAGAACTTACTTTCTTCGGAGGTCCATCCCAAGTTTTGCAAGTCCCATAACTTGAGAGATGGTCCCATGTTGTGCAATCACACCGAATGCCCCACTTCTCACCGGGCCCATTCGAGGGTCTTTGTGATTCTGCACTAACAATTACTTTTACTCATTTATAACTTGATAGTTGAGTTATTATACAACCAAGTATTTAAGAAATATATTCTTTATCCATAGTGAGATGGTATAAGCCCATTACAAGGAAGATCAATTTTTACTTTTCAGTGGAATAATATCCCATGATTATACTTCCCAAGGCCAAGAATCATTTGTAAGTTTATTATAGTTATGCTCCAACAATTAGTTAAGGATTCAAGGCTCTAAACATGACAACATACTTCCTTATTTTCTTATTTCTAGATTAGGTTTCCTAAGTATTGTTTTATGTCCAACTTAAGAGGATTTTCCTAACTAGGTTCATATGCCTTTTGTAATGAATTGTGTAGTCTATTTGTTAATAGAGGCATTTGTATCCTCATGAGACTACTAGTCCTTGTCATAGGGGATTTGTCTCTAAGAACATGATCACATAGTTTCACATCATACAACCATTACATACTAGGACAAGTGGGAGAGAAAGATGGAGTAGTCCATTGTTTAAAGAGCTAACGTTTACAATAGAGTTTACACAATGTTGATCCCCTTTTTCTCACCACAAATATGGTTTAAACATGTTATAAGAATGACCTAATTTTCACCTTTCTCCAAGAACATCATCTTATGGTTATGTTTTCACAAACTAATCATATAATAAAATGTGGTTAAGTTTCATAATTAACTATCCGTATTACACCATAGAAGAAAATAATATTAAAAATTGGGTATTGACTTCTTTTATGATCCCAACTCTTACAGGTGACTTCCAAGGTTAGTTGGCAATCTTCACCACCTCTTCAATTTACGTGTGTGTTTGACCAAGAGGATTTTACATCATGTTTCATGTTTGTTTCCTATGGCACCCTACCCTAGGAGAACACATTCTCCTTACTACAAACCTAACTATCAATCCTTTGAGGGGAAAACGTACACCGAAACAATTTTAACAATTTCGTTTGTAAATTTTTAGTTTACGGAAATGTTGCTAAGCATGCATGCTAGGATAGAAATCTCATCACAGGATCTTAACTACTTAGTTATAAGGTGTAATCAAGTGTAAATATTTAATTGTATCCTAAGGTTTTAGTATCCCATTTTAAAACAAATCACACATGAATAATTAGTATGCATGAATTTTATACTAAGGTTGATTGTTTCATTTAGAAATTTTTATTACATTTTTGTGGCAAGAACACAACACACATATGATTTGATAATCAATTTCACATTGGAATTACACTATAATCTATTAAATTTAATTTCACTTAACACAATAACCAAAATTTACAATATAAACTTGGGATCAAAACAACACCCATGTTTACGTGAACATTTCCCTTAAACACTAGCATCTAAAAATGTTACAAAAATTCACTAATAAACCTTTCAATACTTCAAAAAATGTTGAACTATCCTCTACAATTTAACTTAACTTATATATCCAATCTCCTTTTTACATATATAAATATGAATATAAAGAACACCTATAGTTAAATGCACATTTCCCAAAGCACCCCTAAATCTAGCATCTCATTCATATTACCAAATTTCCAAAATAAGTATTTATTGTAACATATAAATACATAGAAATTTCTTTCTATCAACATAAATATATTCACTACAAGAAAATGGGTTATGTATCCACAAATTTTCTACAATTTTTTTGTGGATATCTTATTCAAAATTGTGAATCCAATTTTGTGGACTCCACCTACATTTTTTTGTGAAAATATTAAATGTGACAAAATTTGTGAGAAAATCCACAATGAAAATTATTGTGAATATTTGACAATTTTTTTATTGTGGCATTTGTCACAATTCTAATATTGTTACTTTTCTATAATTATGAAAATTGTGACAATTTTCACAATTTAAATAATTTTTGGATCTACAATTTTAAAATTATGATATACAACACAATAATAATTAAAGTTTTGTGTGGGTTCAAATTTTTGAAAGTATACTTATTTCCACTATTTGTTAAGTTTTACATGTATAATTTTAAAAATTATAAATAATAATATCCTCTTTTTTAAAAATACTATTATTTTTAATAGTTTTGAACCCACTTACAAGAATATATGAAATATAAGATATTATGAACTAATTAAATATATAGTTTAGAACGATACACTTCTAAATATTATATTTCATTTTGAAACTAATTAAATATATTTGTATTTTATATAATATTGAATTAAGGAGTTATATTACAATTTGATTAAGATACAAATATCTATAAAACTTTTCTTTGAATATGATAGTTTGTAGTGCGACATTAAATGTGGAAATCTATCTCTTGAGCGAAGTGAGATGAGTGCTTGTTATCCGTATTGTATCTGTCCTCGGTGGGAGAATGACTAACAAATAAATGGCATTAATGGGAAAGATTCATCATCCAAACAACTGTTCCATATTTACCACAAAACAATATTAAACAAATTGAAACATGACAGATGCATGCTGCGCCACTCAATTGTTCCACCAACGGATTAAGTGACTATTAAATCCAATTTAAGACCTGTTACAATGAATCATGGAGATGCTACAGGATCTTTAAATTTGACCATCACAATTTATTGGATTAAATAGTTTTTACTATTGATGGATTTATATTTTAAAAAGAAAAGCAAGACTATATATCAAATCTACATGTTTATAAAGACGGTTACTTAAAAAAGCGTGATATTAAAACAAAAATCAACTAAGAAAAAAAAAATCAAGGTAAACAAATTTCAAATAAAAGTCGGGAATGGTATTTGGCTAAGCCAATTCTCTTTAATGTAGTTTCCTGGTCAGACCTAAGTACCTCTCGTATTATTCCACAATTTAAATGTATACATGTGCGCACCAAACCAACTTCCCTTCTGTATTTCCTTAATTTTCGCTCATATCTTTGTGATCTGTTGAGTACCTCAAGCTCGGGCACTTCTACATTGTATTGCTTGAACCTTTATTATTGAATGTTTTCTCAGTTTGTTACCATGGCTGAGTCACCTCGGCTTCTTCCCTTCCATGATTCCATCATAGTGCGGTCCCCAGTATACCTCACTTTGATCCATCATAACATTACAAAGATACACGGGAAGTTGCTTCATCTTCTATCTCTATTGATGGGGTTTCTCCACAAAAGTACAATCTTCATGATTTGAAAACATCATCCGTTTTCCATGTCAAATATAATCTCAATCTCCCTTTGATCATGGACTTTCAACTACAGATCTGACAAATCTGGTAAGTTAAATAAGTTAATGCATGACTGTAAAAATACACTTGGCAAAGACTTATACCTTTCGATCCCACCGCTGGTGGAAAACTAAAACTAAATAACCATGCAATACGGCTTGCATCCCTACGCTTAGATCATGTTGTTTTATCGACGGTTCACAAATAGTCTTCCTCGATCCTAGTGAATGGTGGAAAATAGAGTTGAATAGTTCACACTTTTTTAAAGCAATAGTCTATTGTGGATTATTAGCCAATAATATTATTTTTATTTTATAAACTATCTAATAATAATTGTTAATTATGTGAATTATCCATAATGCAATTTTAAAAGTGAAAATAATCTATATTATTCATAAATGAATATTTTAGTGTGTATTTTTTCTCAATTTTCTTTGAACCTTTGTAATTGAAACTTGTGAAATGTATTTTACATTATGAAAAATAGTGTATTAAATTATCTAAAAGCTTTTTTTTATAATCAAAGTGTAGTGTATAATTTTCTTATATATATTTAAACCCTAGAAATATTGTGATAAAAGTTCAATTTTCAACAAGTGAGTACAAAATGTTATTTTACTACATTTAAAATTGATGAATGTAGATATTACACAAGTTTGAATTTTATCAAATTGTGGAATATATCAATTATATTTTATAGAAACTATCAATTTGTTTCCTTTGAGAAAAGGTTATTTGAGTCTATCTAATTATTAGGATTTGATTATTTAATCATGTAGAGTTATTTAGGAACTCTATTTAATTTTGTTTTTAAGTTATTTGTTTATACATTTTGTTTTATCACGTGGTTATCCACAATAAAATTCATAAATAGTGAGAAATCTATATTATTAGTGATTCAACTATTTCTACCCTTACAAATGGTATGAAAAATTAAAATCATTATAATTTCCATTTGGGATGTGTAGACTATACACAATTCTATTTTCAAAGGTATAATTTTTTAAAACGTACAGAGAAATTGTGACTTTTCCACACTGAAATTTAGAAAATGTGGATATTTCACAACATTCAATTTGACTTTAATGAAATAGTGGAAAATATATTTGAAAAATGAGAAAATGTGTTTTATTCACAATGAATTCTCAAAAATGTGGATATTTTTACAATTTTATAAGTGGCTTTTATGAGATTGTGGATAATCTACACTATATTTTATAGAATATATCCATTTAATGTTGATAATTCACATTTTTTTCACAAAATGATATATTTGTGGATAACAATGTGGATAAATTAGCCTAGTTCTAGTAGTGATTAAAATAATATAAAATGAATCACAACCATGTCATTTCACCATCTTACTTGCATCCTACAAAACCATGTGAGCATGAAATCAACGATAAATCATTGGCATGGCATCCACCTAGATCTAACATAATTAACATTTTTAGTTTCCCATTTACATAATAATAATAATTTGCATTCGAAAGGAGAGGGTTAGAGACATATATTCATTTCATTTCATTTCACTTTATTTATTAACCAAGGAGAGAGAAAGAGATAGGGAAGAGAAAGAAACATTGTTTTTCTAAAAGTCATATATCACACAATAAGCCACAAGATAAAGTTTCATACAATTATCTATAAGTGTCAAGAGGTTTTCATGCCTATTTTATAACTTGGTTAGGGTTTTATGCTCATCCTTAACGTTTTCTCTCCTAGTTGCGAAACTTACAAATTTTAACTCGGAGGATGAGAAAGTGCATTCAAAAACTGTCTTCTGATAAGAAAATTCATGATGGGTGAATTCCTATGAGTCCACCTATACACAAAAATCAAGAGGTACTAACGAGATCTAGAATTGGTGAACGGTGAACAATTAGTGAATGGCTTTCCGTAACCATTGGTCATAATCGGTCAAGTTACACCAATAACCAATTTTAGCTCGAGGGCTAAGAAAACCTCAACCAAAACTACCATTCGATAGATGAACGTGCAACAAAAATTTCTTACATGATCTCCTATATATGGAGAATTCACTAGAGTCGACAAAATTGAGAATTGACAAATGGGTTGCAAATGACGATGAGTTTTCTGGAGCCATCAATCGTAGTTCACTAGTTTGACCTAGTCAAACATCAACTTGAGGCTTAGAAATAACCTTCGCCAAAGTATCTAGAAGAGTTATTCCCCCAAAATTAAGGTTAAAATCAATTTTATAGTTAAAATATTATAGGTTCGCGAAGGTGGATAGGCATTTCATTTTTCAAGGTTTGAATGGTGGTTCCAAACGAAAGCCAACTTTTCGATTTTTTGGAATCTTCCTAAAAGTATGAAACAGAGTAACGGGGCTTGTAAAAGAGCAAAAGAGAAAAAATAGTCAAACAAGGTTGAGATAATGATTTATGTGACTCTCTACATAACAAGGAACACATACGATGCTTTAGATCTCTTTTAAGAGGATCGAATATTGTTTTCTGCAAGTCTCTAAAAGGTTGTGTTTAGTTAACGAATCATCTAACTTTTACCAATATCTATAGACACAAGAACACATTTATAATACTTTGGGTTAACAATGTATTAGATTATGGTAGCAATCACGATTGATGGTCAAATAGTAAGTTGGCTATGTAAAACACAAGGTGTAATTTCTTTACTTTACAATGTTTAAGTTTGGTTGAATATCCAATTGTATAATTATCCAGTGGTTTAATATTCTATTAAAATGCAAATGAAGAACCAAAATACAAGATTTATGGAAGATGAAGGTAAGCAGACCGTGCCAGTCCATGAACACCGCGGTGAAAAAGGGGATCCACGCACATCCACCAACATTTGATGAGACTCCAAAACTCTTTTAGCCATTTTGTCAAGCAATTCGCATGTACCTTAAACACCCACCTACTCTCCTTTGCTCAAATGTCTCCTGAGCTTCTTTAACAAAACCATTTGTGCACATCCCCAAAATGAAGCATTTCATTAAATCTATTTCTTTGGGGGATTCTTTCAAACAGTTCATGTTCTATGTGCATGCTCCAACATTTGCGAACAATTAAACCAGGACACTTGCCATTACAACATCTGACAAAACCCCTTTTCATTATGTTGTGATGGATATCCACCATGTGCCAAAGCTATTATTTATCGAACCCATTTTTATAAACTAAAATTCATGGCACTCCATAAGAAGATGTCTGGCTAAAAGTCACTAGGAGTGAGAAAATAGAGGGTTTCACAAAGATGAGGAGAGGAAGAGACATATCTCACAGAGACATACGTGGGATAGAAAGAAGGAACTTTCAATGTCTGAATCAATACATCTACTGCACTTAAACCATAAAGAGTAGGAAAAAAACAAAAGCACCATCAAGGCTATAGTACACGTAGAATATGTGCTTAGAAGAAGAAAAAAACAACTCAAAACAACTATAAATGAAGCACCTCCATATGCCCAAAATTTATTCTTTTTCTGAATGCAATAACAAAACATCAGTAGAAGTAAAACGTCTCAGAGACATTGAACAACTTCAGATACAGAAAATATCCAGATCAATCTATTTGTATATAACATGATCGAAATACTGCCCCTGTGACCATGATTCTAACTGGTATTTTTACAACCTCATTTATGCATTCCCAACTACCATTACAGTGCAAGATCATGTATTTGTGAGATTTTTTTTCACTCAAACCCTACGTACACATTGCATACATGTCTACCGAGCCACTTGCAGCTACCACATATTGCAAAATTCCTCTATCTTTTATGCTTTGATGGATGTCCGCGCCATATTTCAAAGTTACGTATTTGGTGCAACTTGGGAGGACGTTGTCAAAGCTTTGAGATTCGTTTATTACATAAACAATGGACTGTCTTAAAAACAATGTGACTGTCTTATGAGGAAATCCATATCTTCTGTACACTGTCGTAAATCATCTCCCGTGAGAAGTTGTCTCATTATTTTATTACGTGAAACACTGTTACTATCTAATTACTGCTAGATATCCAACGTTAACATGGGTTGCGCCTTTATTCACGCCTAGGATCCCAATAAATTGATTCAATTATTGTGCAAGGAAAAGACAAGTCAGAAAATATGGGAGCATACACATGCGCTATCTAATCTCATTCCAGCCCACATCCACTTTTCCACCAATGCACTCCTTCATTTTTTAATTATTATTTTTGTTTGTGTTTAATGCTAGGGAACTACAAATTTCCTTATGGTGGTCTTATTTATGAATATATAAGCACATTGAAAAACTAATAAAACTTTTGACTTGTTAAATATCTTTCAAAATTTCAAGAACATTAACAATTGATACATCATTAGATATAATCTAATAAAATTTGTCACAATAAAAAAAAGTCGTGATTTTCTTGGTGGACAAATGATATTTCCTTTTACAAGTGTTCTATTAAATAATTAATAAAAAGTTTTTTTTTCAATAAAAACTACCTGAACACCCATCCTCTTGTTTTAGGCTTGCACAATGTATCCATAATGCAAAGTTTCTTAATGAAATATGACTCTCCAAATCCTATGCAGATAATTTTTATTAATAAATAGAAGTCTACACTTTACCATGGAAATACTATCTTATTCCACATTATGAAAGGTTTTGGATCTCTTGAGGATAGTATAAACCTTTTGACCTCCTTTTTAATTTTCCATGAAAAATAAATACAAAAACATGAAAAGTAATTTCTGAATTGGTTTTTAGTTGATGTAGATTTTTTGAGAACCCAGATGCTCCAACATCACCTACTATGAAAAATAATTCCTCTATTTCTCCAATTATGTCATAAATAACTATGAATCTCATATTCTTTATTGAAACCCTAATCTTCGCTATAATCCTTAAAAATGCATAATAATGAGGGATGTCAATGGTGAATTGTGTTATCTCCCAATTATTTATGAGATACCTCACAATTTTAGTAATCACAATCAACAGTTGATTCAAGTAAAAATCAAACTGGTACATGCGCTTGCTCCAAACCTTATCTTTTCACTAGTATACATTATAGAATGAATCTCCAAATGTGTACATTCGACTTATATGATAGGGATTATTTTAAAATACAATAAATCATGTATTTGTACAACTTCAATATAACTCTTTCATTTAATTTCCATGTGTATCTAAATACTCTATTGCACTTATGTATTTATAAACTATTTGAACTCAAACTAGGAAAAAAATTGTGTGTAGGGTAACACTTAAGAAGAAGAAACAAATAATAAAAAGGACAAAATACTCAAGGAACTAAAGTCTAGGTCAAAAATCCCCAAAATCAAAAATTACTTGAAAAAATTTAAATAACAAAAACCTAGCTATAAAATGATAAACCCTCTCTTTTTTTTTTTGTTAAAATGAGCAAATAGTGTGAAATAGTGTTTTTGATATAATTAAATAGCATTAGGAGTTGTATAATGATAAATAAATAAATGTTTTGTAAGTTTCTAAATATTTTTAAAATACATGTTATTTTCAAGTAATTTAAAATAAATGAAAAAATAAAATTCAAAATAACCAAAAGAATAAAATATAATATATAATAAAATAAAAATAAATAGGACTAAACAAAGAAAATAACAATAAATAAAAATACAATATATATAAACTCATACGTAATAATGGAATAATAGGTGAAACCCATGAATCTCCTCAATTTGGACTCACTCTAGAAGTGGTAGAAGCTTCTGCGAATAATAAGAAATAATAAAGTGTTGCGGTGTCAATAAATCTATGAAATGAGATTTATATCAGCAAGTTTCATTTATATCTTCTAATAATTTACAAATTGAGTTGGTTTGTATATAGAAAAAAGGATTCATAGTCAAGATTTTCCTTTGACTATATGATAGACATGTGTGTAACAACATCCAAATAAAAACACTCACATGAGACAAGTGGTCAAGTTGTGAGTGCCACTTATGTTAATCTAAGCCTAGGAGGTGTGTAAAGAATATTGTGTCAAAAATCTTAAATAAAGCTATGTGAATTATGTAAACTTAAAATATAAGGTGCATATACATATAAAACCAACACCCTCCATTAAGTTATAGTCGGGAATTAAAAACTCGAAAAATAAATGGGTCATCATATCTAGGACTAATAAAGTGATCGTACGCCTAATAATCAACACATGATTCCAGACATACCCAACCTCCGGGGTGGTTCCATGATAGTCGGGAATGTGCAAGGTTGCGGGAAATGCTAAAAGGGAGCTATAGGAGAATTAAGGACCAAGAACGGGTAGTGTTAATTCCTATTAGCTGAGTCGACCAAGAGGGAATTAGAAGCTATGTACGGGTAGTGTAAGTTCTCTATGGTTTAACTCCTAGTTTGATTTGAATGTCAAACTATGTTGAAATGTTCGTTTTAACCAATTAATAAAAGTATGTTTATCTTAATTAAAAGAAAAATTTGCTTTAATCTCTTAACTAGCTAGATTCATTCCCGATTAATTAACCACAATGAAATTAACAATTTAATCTACTTTCTTGAAAGGAAATAAACTAAAGGAAATTAAATGAACAAAACTAATATCTACATTTTTACTCATTAATTAAAATAAAGATAATCTACACATATAGATAGTTTGGTTCTAACTAAATGAAAACTACTTCTACTCTAAAATGAAATAAACTAAACATAGGTGAAATAGCCAGATGTGGTTATTCCTTTATTGCAGATGAATTAATTCTAATCTAGTTTAAACAAAGAATTTTATTAATTTGTAAATGTGGATCTTATTTCCTTTAGCATTTCCTCAAAATCACAAGAAGAATTAATACCTTATCGAAGTAATTTATTCCCTTGAGACTTCCTCGGTAAAATAAAACTCTACCAAAGCTTTTGAATGTGAAGAAATTCTACAAGTCAGTAAAGATACAAAATATCCTTCAAATTTACTTTCCTTGCAAATCCACAGGGATAAGCAAGGAGGAAGCTTTCAAGAGAAGTTTCTAGAATCTACATGTACAATCTATCTAATGAACAAAAGGAAAGTGACAGATAATTTGACAATGAAGAATTGAAAGACTTTTTATAAAAGAAATTCCTCCAAATAATTCCCGAAAATCCAAAGGGATGTGGTGAGAAATATTTTTTAACAATAGCTACATACAAACAATGAAATTAATTGTAATTTCTACCTCTCTTAAACAAAATATTTGAATTGATTAAAAATTGAAATCTAAAATAAAAAAAGAAAAAATTATAGGAATTTAAATACACCTCTAACCTAGAAATGTAGAATAGAGACAATATCCAATGTTGGTTGTGATTTTATTGATCCCCTCAACTTCTTTTCCAATGATGATTCCAATGTAGTCTAGGGAGATGTGCTAGTTGATATGAAGAAGAAGATGTAGAAGTGTTGGAGCTAGCTAGTTCCAGGAAATTTTGTAGCAGATGCGGGAAAGAGAGTAACAAGGAAAAGGATCTAATTTTTCTTCTGTGCTTCTTGGAAAGATTCCAATAGAGTAATGGTGTGATTCTAAATCAAGATACTCCAACCAATGCTTTGGGAAAAATATTGGTTTTTATAGAAATTTAATAGAGTAATGGTCTAGAACACTTGGCGCAAAAAAGAAATTCCATATCACTCATGAGATGGGAAATCAAATTACTAATAATAATAAGTAAAGTAGTAGAATTTAATAAACATTTATCAAGCTAAAAATAGCTGATTTGGTCAAGAAAATGCAAGAAAAATGAGTTTGAGGTATACAACATGCATATAAAACACACTATTCAAATCCCGATAAAAGCACACAGACCCATCAATCTACGTATATCATTGATTACATAATCGCCCCTATGGATAGATCGGAAGATACATAACCACCACAGTTTTTACGTAACTTAAGGCCAAAATGCTAAGGAAAAGGTTGAAAATAAACTAGGAAAGCAGTAAAATATAAGAAAAGGATAAGGAAGGTAGATTAAGCTATAAGAACATATTGTAAGTGATAAAAATGGACTTGGATATCATCATTTCTCCTTGAAATGAAAGTATCATCATTGAGGATTTTTAGTGTTCCAAAATGTGGGACCGCACAATTTTGGTTGTGTATATATTTCCCACTTGGAGAATCATTCTAGCTATGAAGAGGTGTAAAACGTGAATTTTGAGTATGGCGCTCCCAAATGAGGAAGTTGTAAGGTATACATGAAACACTCATATGTTGAAATTTCTCCAATCCAAGATTCTCGCCACCTGTGAGAGAAAATGGGAATCAAGTGTAGATATAAAACATAATCAAAAATATATAAATATAAAATGACAAGACTACTTTCCATATCTTTCGGGAGGACAAATATACCTGTGCCAACGTTTCCACCCTGAAAAACACAATCACTCAAAAGAATATTAAAGACATGTTATGTATATCGAAATTAATATTTTAAAAAAATTATTTGCATTTACTAACTTAGTGAAATTCAAGCTCTAGAATACCTATGATAGTTTCGCACGAGAGTAAAACTTAAATGATGAGCACTCCCAGATGATGATATTGCACCTAGTAGGAGGAGCAACAAGTTAGAATCGGAGTTAGTTATGTGCATTTTTTTTTTTTACCATAAAATGTAGTATTTAGTAAAAAATATATATAAGGGGGTGATTTTTAGAAAAATTGTAGTTAAAATGACCACAAGGGGGCAATCGCGTAGTATTTATCCTTTATTTTATTTTATTTGATGTATTTTTGTTTGTTTTTACATTTTTAGGCCTTTAGGGCATCACCGCATTTTACTGGAAAGAACCACCATGACGGGTACACAATTTCCTCTTGGTAAGTGATGAATGTGAAAATTCCGCGATGGTTACGCAGTTTCTAATTGACAAGTGAAAAATGCACAACTTTCACTCTACTAAAAGTGGTCGTTACGTAACCGTCAATGAAAAATTTAAAATTTGACTAATTATTTAGATTTTTTAATTTTTTGTTTGTTTGTGTAGTGTTCTTATTAGCTTATTATGAATCTATATGGTTCTAGCTTGGTATTTTTGTTTTGGTAATGCAAGGGAAGTATATCAGATGGAGTAGGGCCCATGAGTTTGATTGGCTACTTTGATTTTAGCAAGATTAACTCAAGATGAGAGGGACCTACTTCATAAGGTTGGGATTTGGAGGATATCACAGGAAAAGTTGGTTTCACCTAATAGCCATTTATTGTGTAACCTATTGACCTATTAGGAAGAAAAATTGAACACTTTCCGAATATCGGGAGATAGAGGTGAGTAGAAGATCACCTTAGAGGATGTCTACTAGATTTTGGGGTTCTGTCCTTGGCAGAAGTTAGTTTTGACTAGTGCGAGTTTAATGGCTCGGGCCCGTAGGCTGGATACTTACATGGTGGATTCACATGCACATGAAACTTGGGCCAAACATGGTATGAGATGATAATCAGTTGACTCTATAGATATCCCTACCTTCTGAAAGGCCATCATTTGTATTTTAGCCTCACGTTTGGTAGGAGATAAGAGCAGGGACAAACTTGTTTATTCTTTGTGTACCCATTATTCATTATAAAGTAGCATAATAGGATATCTACACTACGATTTAAATTCTGGGTGCTACATATCACGATCAATACATAGTGTTCAAACTGGAGCACCATTCCCTTAATTATCCAAAATTAGTTATGAGCTAGGTCTATGAGAGGATGATACCCTATCAAAGGGAAATTGGGATAGTGGATCCTTGAGCATTTAGAGAAGCCGGATGGGTTCACATGGCTCCATTAAGGGACCCATATCAGTTATATTATACATTCACCACATTTTATATGATTATGCAACCGTATCGAGGATATGACCAGTATATGTGGAGAGGAGGCTATCATTATCTACTCATGAAATTCTACGACACGCTTAGTGGACAAGATTAATAGATTAGAGAATCATCCATTCCTTAGGGTGCCTCAATATTTTGGGCTACGCTATTTTGATGCCCTCCCAATGACACTTATGATATATAGGGGCATCGAAGAGGTGAGAGATGATGTGAAGTGAAATATAGAGTGGTATATCATCACTCTTATGATTCCGATTGGCACACCACATGTTGCATGAGATCCAACCATCGGGGAAGTAGTTAGGACGAGGAAGATCCTTCAGATCGAGGAAATATCCACACACAACCAAGAGGAGGAAGATGTTGGGACAACTACCAAGTTAGAGGAGAAGATACACCTAGAGTGGGGGCTACTTGAGAGGCCTTGAAAGCTGTTAGAGTTGATGAAGAAGAATAGGTAGATACGGTACACATAGAGGATGACTTCATCATAGGAGGTAGAGAAGAGGAGTTATTCCATATTTTGCTGATGATAAAGGAAGGATTTAGAGTAGAATAGGTTCCTATAGTAGCTCCTACACCAACACCACCGTAGATCCGAGATGGATTCCTAGAGATCCGAGTGAGTAGAACACTCTTTTTCTACTTTAATTTCTAGGATAGAATTGTTAGATAATTGCATATAATCTCTTTTTTATTTTGAATTTTTTTTTTTGACTCACCATTGTTTGTCGGATCTTTGCAAATACCATAGATGGATGGTGAGATCTTATTAGGAGGATCCTCATGGATAATTTTTCACTCCTCACAAGGATGATTAAAGAAAAGATACTAGTAGATACTTGAAAGCCAAGGATGGATGGACTTTATACGATGTGTTTGGACTAGCTTGACATGTAGCCGAGGCCCCGATTCGGATGAGAAATGATCTTTCTCGGATACAAGGTGTTCGAGAGGAGAGAATGACGAGATCATATAGGTAGGGGTAGTACTACCACCGGTCGCCACCTCTCTATCATCACATAGACAGTCTCATGGAAAATCTCGAGGTCTACACACAAAGGATCTCATTGTTGTTATAGGAGCCACAATAGGAGTCCTCGCAATGTGCCTTCACAAGGATCATGTAGAGAGGGATATGCTTATAGGAATTTATTTCTATGAGACCATTTTGGATACATATATCATTTTTTTAAATTTACGGCTCATCGATGAGCATTTTGACCACACTCTCTAGAGTGTGATGGCATTGTACATGAGAGCTTGACAATATTATATATACATATGTGGACATATTTTTGGGTTTTGGTATTTTGTGTAAGAGTTGAATTGGTCATGGTATATCTCATTTGTGTACATTAAGATAGTTATAATCTCTGATGTTTTTATATCTTTGATGGATTGCTATGGATTATGATGATGTAAATTTTATAAAATAAATCATTTTTTTATGATTATGAATATGAGAACAAGTTTTAACTTAGATACTTTAATTTTCAAGCAATATTTTGTACTTTTGTTTTATGGGAAAAATATGATGAATGTGGTATAATAAGAAGATGAGCTCACTCCATTATTAACTCCACATGGCTAGAAAGATGTGAGGTCTCATCACCGAGAGACGAGAAAGAAGTGTGATGTATGATCCTGAATAATGAGGATGGTGACAAGAAGAAAATATTTTGACAAAGATCCAATTAGGAACCTACAAATCAACCCTAAGAAAGGTCAACTAACTAGTTCATAATCTTTTTTTATTGAAATTTTAACTAGACATAGATCTCAGTAGATGGCTTTTGATTGAAAAATATTGTTCTAGGAATGAATATATGGTATCATACATATCTAGCTCATTTTTTTCGGAATTTTAGATTTCAAAACACTGTTTTTATTTCTTAATTTATTTAAGATTTTTATTTGTTAATAGAAACCTATACATCTTTACCATTGCTACTCGTAAGAAGCATGGGGTCATCAACGAGGAAAAGAAATATGTGAGTAAGGGAACTTCCTCCTTTCCCATCTTCATGATACCAAAGTAGAAGTATGGACTGAAAACAAAATATTGGTAGGGAAAATAAGTGCAGTTTTATTTTTAAATGAAAGTGTTTTTGTGCTTATTTTATTTTTATATTTTTTTCTCGATTATTAATTTTGATTTTGGGAAGGAACTCTTGCCCCTCATCTCAACTCCAAGAAACTAGTAGGATGTGAGGGCTCACCACCGAAGGCTAAGATAGGAGAACAAATTATCCGAGTGAAATGTTTAGATTTTTTTGTCATAAGAGATATTTTTAGGGAAAGACGTGACATCAAAAAGATTCTAGAACAAACCATGGGAAAATACACTTGAACTAGAAGAAACCATGAATAGAACTAAGTATGCAAGTCTTGGTAGGATCAATGTAAAAATTTCATCTTAATAGCTGAAATGATAAAGAGATTAGATAACTTGAAGATGATAAGATGGATACTTGAAGAGGTATGATTGAATTCTATTTCCAATATTTTAAAGTTTTAAATTTTCTTGAAAAATACATTTCATTTTACAATTCCACAAAATGATAATGAAAATGATAAACAGTACATAAATGCAAATGAACTATGCATGAAAATGTTTAAGGTGAAGAGAGTTGAAAAACATAAAAATCCTCACCTCCCAAGGTACACAAATGCTCCAAAGGATTTTTAAGTTTTTGTTTTCTTGAAAAGGGCCTACTACCTTGGGTTTTAACTTACAACCCTTTCCCATTATTATATTTAATCGAATATCTAAATTAAGTGTATCATAATCGATTTGAAAGAGGCCTTTAAAACCTCCTTTTCGCATTCTCAACATATCAAGTTCATGTGAGCTTGATAGAGTTGTTCGACTCTTTTCCTTTTTGGGAAGTAACGATCACATTTGGAATTTTTCCTATTATGTGATCATGTTTTGTGCACACGATGAGCTTGGTTTTGTCATGTTTGTATATATACCAAGGTTCGTAATGGAAGAATAATTAGAGATGGTTTTAATGGGAATTGTATTGATCTCAAAATTCTCTTAATCCTTTGTTATTTCTATCATGTTTACACCTAGACTAAGATCATCAATAGGAAGAGAGGATATACCAAGGAGGTTACACATTCCTTATGGTTCGAAGGGGAGAAGGATCGAATAATCACTTTATAAGAGCTTCATAATATTTTTTATGGTTTTAGTGGGCATATTTTCCATCGATATTTCTATACCCTTATCTTTTTTTGTTACTTAAAATGTTTTTGGGTCATCAAATTAAAATTTCGAAACACTCAGGGTGGTTGTGACCAATTATTTTGATGGAAGCAATTTTTTAATCTGGTTCACATGGAGCTCATACTCGAATGGACCCTTGGTTTCTTCTTGAGGTTTTTCAATGAATATCGAAGGGCTTAGGATCCCTTTAAGAAATGAATACCTTTCACAAATGGAGGAATTTAACTTCTTTGAACACTATAGAAGGAATGGACTTCATTCAGTGAATACAGGGTCTATCAAGGATCATGTTATAATTCATCACTTTGTAAAAATGTAAAAATCACAACATTTTTTTCTCAAGCTCGAGGGATATATGAAGAAATTTAGTTCTAATTGAGGTATCCTTAAGAATATCATACCCTCTAAATGTGTTTCTCGTGGAGAAGAAATTAGTGTCCCCATATCCCAAATTTTTCAAGAAGGATAAGGAGAAAACAATCACATGATCCCCATAATCTATCACAACTCTCTTGATAAAAGTTTTATAAACCTTGAATTGTAGATATAACGTAGGATCTCGTCTTTAGGATATTTTAGCATCAAATGGAATCTTGTTTATATGAAATAAAAACTAGTATCCCTATCATTATGTCCTAGAGGGTGTATGTTGAAGTCGATATGATTGATTTGAGCCCCAAGTGGAGGCATAACATGAATTAGGTGACAAATACCCAATGTGTCTAGTGACGTAGATTGATGCGCAGGGAATTATTCAATATATCTAGAAATGATATGTTAAAAGGTCTTGTTAAAATATAAAATCAAATAATAAGCTCATTAAGGTTTTCAAACTATATGAAAGTCATCCTGCGAGAGAATGACCGGTAAGAGGTTGCAAAATGTACCTATTATCTCTCGAAAGTGAACCCTATAGATAGATGGCTGTAGGTGTTCTAAGCTTTAAAATTTTATCTCTCTTTCATAGATATAATGGAAACACCTAAAGTTTTTGGTATACCTATTTTGAGGTGAGTCTCCAGATGTAAGTACGGTTTCTTATTGATGTATCTTAAACTAATTTTCTTGGGTTTGACGGAAAAAGATGACTCTAAATAAAGTCAAAACTAAGGTGATACACCAAATGTTTATGAGGTCTTTGACTAAGTACATGCACAATTGATATGAGAATGAATTCTTGATGCACAATAAAATAGTTTTTGTGTAGAATATTAAAGAAAATAGTTTGATGTATTGAGGGAAAGTATCATAACAATACTTGTAAGTTAAACATACACATTAATATCATGTAAAAATTACTGAATTTCACAATAGGATGAGATGATTAATCATGGAATTCAACATTCACAAGATTAATGGAACATACACAAGACTGCAAATAATTGGAAAGGCAAAAAATAATTCTCATTTAGAGGGCAAAACTAGCAAAATCTACTTCAGCACTCATGTATCTAAAATTCATCCCTGTGCTTTTCCAAGGCACACAATATATAGAAATTTAATTCATCCCATATCTCCTAAACATAGGATAAAATTATACTCACCCATGCATCCTATTTTTACCATTTATTTATTAATAAATAAAGGAATAAAATAAATCAAGTTAATATAAAGAGACATTAATATCCATGATTACATTTTAGTAAAACTACAGTTGATTGTTCTATTTTAAAGAAAAGTATGGGTAAAAATTTGTTAATGATAAATCTTTCTTGATGAGCAAGTATCCTTCCTTGTGCATGAAATTTATATCTTCTTGTGGCTAATGTAACATCTACAACTTGCCCTTGTGATGTAAATTTAATTCCCTATGTAAGTAAAAATAATACCTTTGATCTCCAATACGTAGCAAGAATAATCTGCAGCAGTCCACCGTGGGGACCACTTTGTTAGCACATGTGTGAAAAATAATCAATTTTCATTTATGGGAAATAAGGTAAAAAATATTTAAAGAGGATCTTGCACATCTTATGTTAACATCTGCTCTGTCTCCTTGTTATCACATGAATAATTGCATTCTAAGTCATTTTCAAACCATCCCATTAGTGGGGACCACTTTGTTGATAAGCATTCTTGTCTTCCTCATGAATTTGATCACCCTTGTGGACTTGGCACATTATTATGTCCTAAAATAAAACAATGGGTCACTTTTAATAGAATGTCATCCTATGCACTCGACCACCTTTTGGTTATCATTTATATAGAATATATTCGTTGACTTTTGTTTTTGTGATAATAAGGTTTTTAGACCTTAAAAAGGTCAAAATAAATAATTTGATTTAATGATGACATGGGTTGGCCCCTTCCCATGTTGAATCACCCTTGAGCTTTATCGGTGGCATCTAACTTATATCAAAGCTAATTGTGACCATGGGTCTACATTGATAAGCTAAATCCAAATCACGGCGGTTGATCTTATGACTTGATTCATTTTTGATCATCGATCTTCTCGATCCTTGATTTTTTTTTTGTTTTGGAGTTTAATATGGTCGGTACACTCTAACCATGGTGGTTTGCTTTGAAAGTTGGTGCCTTGATTCGGGCCGTTGATTAGTGTCCTTTTTGATCTGTAGTTGTTATTTTTTTCACTATGGTTGAGTTAGAGTAACTCATGTTGAATCCAATGGCAAAACTTTGGATATCTAATCCTTTTTACATTTTCACTTTAGCTCTTCCTAAGCTAGCAAATCTCTCGTGAAATTTCTCTTAGCCACCATTCATTTTCTGTGTTGAAGATTTCGAATTCGGTCTATGATCCATTTGGGTCATTATTTTGATTTCATACTCTTCAAGATCTTGTTCTACTTTTTCTTTCTTCAGAATCGATGGTTTGAGGCTCTATAATATTTTTAGTCCCCTCTACATTTCTACTAAAAATGAGCCATTTTAATAGCTCTTCTCATGGTCACTGTTTTAATCAGTCTAGAGATCATTTATTGTGGTTTTGAGCTCAAAATTTCTTCAATGATTTGGTGAGTTCAATGAGTGCTTAGTTTAGATCTGAAAATGGCCACCGTTCTAGTCTGTGGTGATCCATTTGAACTCTGTTGTGTGGTCTTCATAAACAAAACAAAAAGGTGAGCTTTTGGTTCTACAAAATTGAAAACATTTCATTGTTTAACTTGTAACTTGTAACTGATACTTTCGAGTCGTTGTGAATCTTTGGTTCTATGGTTTAGTCAAGCTTGAAAAATAAAATCCATGGGTATCTTTATTGTGTTCCAAACTTTGATGGTTTTGATTGTCGATTTCAAGTGGTAATTTCTTGGTCAATCCTTGAGCCTTTTCTAGAAACCCTAGATTTTATTGATTATGCTTTGCACTCAATATTCTTTACACTTGCTGAAATAATTTGAATGACTTGGCCATGACCTGATATTTCGATCTTGCACTCTTTGTTTCCTTAGATCTAGGCCATGAACTTGATCTATGAATAATTTTGGAGCTCTGACCGTCTGTTGGGTTATCACTTGTTTTGTGGCTGGTAAAACACTCATCGAGCAATGCTTGACACTGTAATGGTTTTTTTCAAGCTTTTAGAGCTCTATAATCTCGAAGGAGGGTTGTCATTTCTTTCGCATTTTGAGATTTCTATATGGATTATATGATGAATTAAACAACTCAATAATATAATTGAATGTCTTAATCATGAAGGAAAGAACCTTAAAGATACCTGTAATATTTAGCAATGAATTTTGACTACTTTGCAATCTATAATTATGATTGTTGTTCCAAAACTTAACACTTCATCTATTCTACAATTCGATGTCTTCATCAAGATAACACATCTGTCCTTCGGGGATTTGTGTTCTTTTGCTGAATATAGTCATGAAATTGTAGACTATGTGATCTGTTACATTTTGTAACAGCACATAGAGATGCAGATTTCATGTAATCATTAATTCATTCAAAATAAATAATATGGACTGAAAGAGACTCCCCTAGCTTAGGTTTACTTCACCAATGCCATCCATGGTAATGAACTTTTGAGTTGCCCATTTTTTCACAAGTGCAAAAAATTGTCAACATTTCTAGCGATCCTTTGGGGAAAGTTGCCTGTTACCTTATAAACTAGTTCCTTTCTCTTGTCCATTGGGCATGGATTCTAAAGCTTGTAGCCAACATATGCCTTTCTAAAGGTCCAACCCTTCCAAAAAAAACTAAAAACTGGAAAAGATATGGTAAACCACATAACGTGCATGAATGCACTTTATTGAATTGAAAACATTGCAATGTGCAAGAACTGCACTTATTGAAGGTAAATCCTACTCTAAATAGACACTATAGTATTTTCAATAAAAGTTTTATTGACACGCAATCACAGCACCCATGAATGTCTCAACTAAATGGGTTGAGACTCTCAAAGTGATTGTATAACTTGGAGCATCTCTGAAAGTGTGGGACTTTCAAATCGAGAAAGCTCTTCGGATGAAGGTCGAGTTCTCCTATTCCTCTGCTCATGTACACACATTCATATTGCAGGGATCTACTCTAAAACCTACTCTAACTTGAAAAGGAGACAAGGTTGAGAAATATGCATGAAATAAACCTAAACTAACAAGGGTGATGAACCAAAGGAATGTTGAACACCTAATTTACATTTAAACACAAACCATTAAAACCGCAATAAAACCACAATGCATAGATAACCAAATGGTAATGAGAGATCAGATGAATGCAATGAACACTGAGAGGGTTGAACATCATCGACATACATGTATTATTTCTCCAGAATTAATGCAATACACTATAATTTCCAAGAGGAAAGAGTACATTACAAATTGAATGGGAGGTTTGAAAACTCAACAAATTCACTTGCAGACAAGGGGAAGAAGGGAGGGTGCAAAACAAAAATTTCCAACCTTTAGAAAATTGCCCCTCCTTAAAATATATAGAAGAATGAGAGAAGGAGATGAGAAGAAACCTGAAATCCATCCTCAACCAATTCAAAAGAGCATTGAATTTCCTTGCAAAATGATGGGTTCCACTTTGCAAAATCCATGTTTCCGGATGTTGTTCCTTGTTGGGAAAGAAAGGAAGCCCATAATTCATTAATGGTGGTAGGTGAGAAACTTGGAAGACCCTCTAAAAATGGTAGACTATATTTTTTATTTTTAAGAACTTAGTACCACTAAAAATGGCAGACGTTGAGATCTTTCCAAAAGTCCTCTCTTGCTCAAATTTGATCTCCCAGTCAAAAGTTATGGCCATTTGAAGGTCGAGGTATCATTCTACAACTGTTGATCTTCCTGCTTTGGAGTTTGAAAAATATGCATTCTCCAAAATCCCAAAATTTAGAATTTTGGACATTTTGACTTCAGAGATTAAAACACTGTTCATCCGCCAAAATTTCCTAAGAGTTTTGAAAGTCAAAAATTTCAGACTTCGAGTTTCGGAGTTTCAAACATTTTTACTTCCTTTTCCGGCATGATTCCCAAAATCCCAAAAACCTCGAAATTCCAAAATTTTGGACTTTCGGACTTTGGGCTTTCAAATTTTTTTCTTGGTTTTCAAAAAAATGAATCAGTGTTCTTAAAACCCAAACTCGAAAGTCCAAATTTTAGACTTTTGGAGTTTCAAGTTTCAGACATTTTGTGCCCATTTTCCAACTTGCCCACTCAGAATTTCCAAAACCAAAAAACCCTAAAAGTCTACAATTTCAGAATTTTTTTGTAGCCTTCTTTCCAACTTCGTGCTCGAGATTTTAGAACCCGAAAGTCGAAATTTTAGACTTTCGAGGTTTTAGGTTTCGAATATTTTCCTATCTTTTTCCTTGTTTTTCGAATCACCAAAATGCAAAAAACTTAAAAGTTGAGTCTTCTCCATTTTTTTCTTCCTGAAACTGATATTCTTTGATGTTTTTATTTCCCCTTGATTTTCCACCTTTGCATTACCACAAAGATCCTTCTGAATCTACATTTCAAAATTCCACTACGAGCTCGCATTATTGAACAAACTGTTATCCAAAATTTTCCCCCCAGAGTAAATTTTGATAACATGCATTAAATTCTCAAGTCCCGAGGCAATTATATTGATTCGAGCAAAAAGTCACATTTCTAGGGCCCCCTCAAAATTTTCTAACTCCCCTGTCCAAGTAGGAGAGAGCAAGTTCTCGAGAAAAGGTAAAAATTTGCGAAAAAACAAGCTCGGGCCAGAAAAAGTCATTAAAAATGGCTAAGTCCTAGTCCTCACAACAGTTGGGACATGAGGGACATCTGGGCGTGAACCGGCTGAAAGGCCACCAGGCGGTCTACACATCATTTGGGACAAGTGGGACGTCGGGATGCGGAAATCCGAATCGCGTAAAAATGGAAAAAATTGACTAACTGTTGAAACAGTGCGATGCAGGACATCTGGCGGTTAGTACGTGGAGGACGCGAGTTGGCCAAAAAGACTTAAGGTAGCCCAGAACAGTTGGGCCGAAGGTACATGAAGTACGAGAACCGGCCGGATTGGCCGAAATGAGAACTTTCGTACTGGGACAGTTGGGACAAAAGTACGCAAACCGGCTGAACCGGGAATCGAAGAATTTGTCCCAAGCAGTTCGAGACAAGCGGGACAAGAGTATGCAGAGGGCGTGAACCGGATGGTTCGCCAAATAGAGGACTTTCGTCTTTGGGACATCTGGGCCAAAGGGATGCGTGGGACGCGGAAAGCCGAAGCGGCCGACAACAAGGAAGAAAAGTCAACGTTTGGTCCGGAAACTTCAAACGGCCATAAATTTTGACT
This sequence comes from Taxus wallichiana var. yunnanensis, assembly GCA_018340775.1. Classification (NCBI taxonomy): domain Eukaryota; kingdom Viridiplantae; phylum Streptophyta; class Pinopsida; order Cupressales; family Taxaceae; genus Taxus; species Taxus wallichiana. The sequence continues at coordinate 840,982,992 of CM031242.1, read as the reverse complement.
CCGAGCTCCAATTTTCATAAAATTAGACTTTCTGGTAGATATATTTAAATAAGAGAAATATATTCGGCTCCCGTCATTTAATGCTCATTCCCGTCAAATGACAGAAAACGCCCAAAACCCAAAATAGCTGCCCTTTTCGCACTCGAAGGCCATAACTTTTGCATTTCTCAACGAAATCACACAAAATTGGTACCGTTGGAATTTTGGCTCCAAGCCCGACGCACAAAAATCAAGAAATTCCAGATTTGATGAGAAATTGATTGATTTTTTTAAGAAAACGTGGCCGGGTTCATAATAGTGTTTTATTTGGTAGTTGAGAGTGCAATTAAGAGGCATGGTCATCATTCTTTCTCTGCTGCAGCACATGGGATAGTATGGGGAGCCTTTTGCAAGTAATTTACAATCATTTCACTCCATTTAATACCTCTTACAGGTGGTTGAAGGACAGATTTTGGGATTTCCATTTTCCCTTCTCTTTTCCTTCTCATTTTTCTATAAATTGGAGTGTTGGGCTCATTGTAAAGGGGAGAGTTTTTGGGTAGCAAAGCTCTGCCAAAATTGCTTTGTGAAGCCAATGTGTTGCAAGCCCTTGTAGTGGACTCCTTGCATGGTGATCCAGGCCCTTATCTTGTAATAGAATGAAATCATGTGCATACATGAAGCAATAAAATATCAGGTTTGTGGATGTATCTTCCCTGCTATGTTTTCTTGCATTCTTCTTTCCCCTTTAATCTTTCTACAAGAATATTGTGTCTATTATTATGTTCTTGCAGGATCCATTATCATTGTGTATGCTTGGAATATTTTGTGAATGCATTTTGTTAGATTATGGAGAAGCTCGTCATCACCTCTTCTAGTGTGTACTTTGCTTCTATTTTCACACATTTGGAGACTACTCTCACACCCTCCTTTTCTAGTGTATCACTTCTTTAGTGTAGGCTTTCATTTTATGCATTCTCTCTCCCGGTCCTTGGAAATTTAGATTAGAATAGTTAGCTTATCTGCGCATTAGAGTAGATTGTGGTAGGTAGTTTAGGAGCAAGAACCAGCTTTCTTTGAGATCTATCTCAAGTAGCAAGTCCCACAACTTAGAGATAGTACCCATGTTATCCAATCACACCGTGAGTTCAAGTATATGCACTTGTATAAACACAAGGGTGCTTTGTGAATCGGTGATAACACAAACCCTTCAATTTTCTCTCATGCAAGGTCGTGTTTGATCAATTTTTCCTGAAGGTGTCGAGTTGGATAACAAGTTCCTCTCCATTCAGCCTTAAGAGATGAAAAGTATCGTGTTCTTTGCAAGCTGAAATCATGTAAGGACCACTCCACACTATATCAAACTTTGTGTGTCTTCCTCGCTTTGCATGATCAACATCCCACTTCAACACAATATCTTCTTCATTGAAGACTCTAAACTTATCCTTCTTATCAAAAGTCTTCTTCATCTAGCTTCCGATTATTTTTCATGTTTACGTGAGCTTGATCTCTTATCTCTTGTAATTCCATTAATTCTACATAATGAATTTGATGGTTCATTCTCAACCAACTATATTTAATGTAGCAAATAATATAGTCTTGTAACAAAACTGAAATAGGAATTCTTGCTTCTCTTCTATAAACAAATTTTTATGGTGACTTGCCAACTAATCTTTTAGGATTCACTCTATCAACCCAAAGTGTTGAATTCAAAATTAGATGCCAAGATATCTGGTTATATTTGAGTGTTCTTTTAATGGTCCTTAAAATATTATTGTTAGTAGTTACTGAGATAACCCATTACCTTTTGGGTAATAATTATATGATGAACTTAAACAAATTCTCGTGGTTAAAAACCCAATTTGTTACCTTTTCACCAACGAACACTAAAAATTATCTGAAATTATAGTTTGTTGAACACTAAATCTATAAACTAAACCTTCATAAAAGGATACTATCGAAGTTTCATTAGCATATTTCAAGGATATTTTGTCGGTCTACTATGTAAAGTAATCAGTAGTAGTCAAAATCCACTTGTGTCCTTGTGATGAAGGTTCGTTTATCATCCCAATAAATTCAATTCCCCCACCGCATAAAAGGTTGATCAACCGAAATAGCTACAAGGGCGGTGAAGCTAAACATTCTTTGCCAACAAAGAAAGCACATTTCTTACACTTTCTTATCCATTTGAAATAGTATTTGAAAATTCTTGGCCAATAGTAACTAGATTTTATAATTTTTAAGGCTATGGTACGTGCTATGAAAAATGACCTCCTGCAGGTCCTTCATGGAATTCTGATAATAATTTCTTAATTCTATCATAATCAACACATCACAACAAGATTTCATTTATATATATTTTGAATAACACACCATCATTAAAAATATAAGGTACAACTTGTAACCTGAAATACCTTCATTTACTTTTGTCCATACCTTCCAAATAAATGCCATGTTGTAGATAGTTAACTAAATTGGTCATCCAACTTGATTCCCGAACTTCGGAGCAAGTTCAAGTTGTTGATTTTATGGCTACACCATGACATCTGATTGCTGATATGTAACCTCAAAATTCTGGTTTTAGATCATTTGATTTTGTTGTTAGGATAAATTAATTATGCATTATATGATTTATTATTTAATTTATTTTATTAATTAAATAATCATATTATATGGTTATATTATAAACCATAATATAATTGTAAGTTGTTATATGGTTTTAAACCATATTTGTCTTTTTGTTTCACAGGGATAATTGTTACAATTATTATAACAATTTATATGCTTCCCGGATGTATTATTGGAAGTAGTTGTGAGTATGGTTTTACCTGTGCAACATATTTGTTTGTCTACACATTGCTGTCCAATATGTATAAATATTGTAGCACTCCATTGTAATGGTTAATCAATTTCACATTAATAAAATATACAGGCTTCCGTCCCTGTTTGTGAAATTACATTGAATTTCAGAGTAGGTTGAAGGATATTGGAGCATTCCAGCAGAGTTTGAGGAGCATTGGAGAAGCTTGTGTAAGCAAAAGAGAGCCAGAGTTTCCTCTGTAACTTCCTAGCCCCATGCCTTGCAATACTACCATCAAATTCCTCAAAACCACCTTTATTCATTGCAATTAAGGTTGAGGAGGATAAAATTCACCAAGGAAGAGATTACAAGCTCAAAGAAGGAAGAAAAACGATCTAAGGCGCCATACATAGTCAAAGCCACCTTCATTCTCACCAAAACTGCTTGTCATTTTTTATCTTTGCTTGAATTTTTTCTCAAAACCACCTTTCCAAAACCATGGTTTTATGAAGAGGTATGGTTTTACAATTTGGAAGTGTTTAATTATAATTTTCTCTTTACATAAACTTGTTTAGCTTAGCCGCCCAAGTGGCTAGCATAACTTTTGTAAGACACTTCCCATCAAGAGAGGTCAAGGGGTCAAATCCCCCTCCCTCACCCACTACCAAATTTGGCAAAAAATTTAGTGGAACCGCTAACTTTAGTGAAAATTTCAAATTTAGTTATAACTAACTAAATTTAGTGAGAAAAACCCTATTTTAGGGTAAATTTTTTTCTCCACTCTGCATATTTTTGCATTTGGAGCACTTTTTGTCAAAGGAGGGCTATCTAAAAACTTCATTTTGAGCTAGTTTTTTACAGTTGTTTGCTCAAAGTGTCATATTGGGCTCTAAAGGCCACCAGGGCCTCGAAAAACAAATTTTTTTCCTGCCATTCAATTTTTCTAGATTTTTGAATGTAATTACATGCTTCAACATATTGTACTAATTTACAGAGTTTCATAATCAACTGAAAACTTTGTAACTGCTTAGAAACTGGCAAATTTGTAATCAAAAATAGTATAAAATTGGTTATGTAACACTCACAAGATCCTAGATCTCATTCGCAGTGTTCGGTATATATGGTGCCTCTGGGAAGCGCTTACAGGTAAAGCCGTCGCGATCGCGTTATCACCAAATCATAGCACCCCTTTGTTTATACAAGTACATATACTTAAACTCACAGTGTGATTGGATAACATGGGTACTATTTCCAAGTTGTGGGACTTGCTACTTGAGATAGACCTCTAGATAAAGCTGGTTCTTGCTCCTAAACTACCTGCCACAATCTACTCTAATGGAGGGGAAACTAACTATTCTAACCTAAATTTCCAAGAGACCAGGGAGAGATAATGTATAAAATGAAAGCCTACACTAAAGCGGTGATACACCAGAAAAGGAGGGTGTGAGAGTAGTCTTCAAATGCGTGAAATATAGAAGCAAAGTGCACACTAGAAGAGGTGATGACAGTTCTCCATAATCTAGCAAAACACATTCACAACAATATTTCAAACATACACAATGATAATGGATCCCTACATGAACATAATAATAGACACAATATTCTTGTAATCAAGGTTGAAGGGGCAAGAAGAATGCAAGAAAACATAGTAGGGGAAGATATATCCACAAACTTATATTTTATTGCTTCATGATATGCACAGTTCAATCTATTACAAGATAAGGGCCTAGATCACCATGCAAGGAGTACACTATAAGGGCCTACAACACATTGGCTTCACAAAGCAATTTTGGTAGAGCTTTGCTACAAAAACTACCTCCCTTTACAATGAGCCCAACACTCCAATTTATAGAAAAAATGAGAAGAGAGAGAGAGAGGGAAAATGAAAATCCTGAAATCTATCCTTCAACCACTTGTAAGAGGAATTAAATGGAGTAAAATGATTATATATTACTTGCAAAAGGCTCCCCATACTGTCCCAGGTGCTGCAGTAGAGAAAGAATGATGACCATGCCTCTTAATTGCACTCCCAACCACCAAATACAACACTGTTATGAACCCGGCCACGTTTTATAAAAAATATCCATCAATATCTCATCAAATCTATAATTTCTTGATTTCTCTGTGTCGGTCTCGGAGCCATGATTCCAACGGTACCAATTTTGTGTGATTTCATTGAGAAATGCAAAAGTTATGGCCTTCTGAGTGCGGGTAGCTATTTTGGGTTTGCGGGCATTTTCTATCATTTGATAGAAATGTGCATTAACTAAATGTGGCATAGAGGACATCGTGCTCGTTCCAAAATCCAATTTTGTGAAAATTGGAGCTCGAGTCAAAATTTATGGCTGTTTGAAGTTTCACGGGTCAAACGTTGACTTTTATTCTTTGGCTTGAGCCGATTTAGCTTTTCACGTCCCTCGTGTCCCGCGTACCTTTGTTCCAGCTTTCCCGGACAAAAATCTCCTGCTTTGGCTGATTCGAGCTTCCTTGTTCCTGTTTGTAGCTTTTTCACCTTTTCACGTCCCACGCGTCCCTCACGTACTTTTGTTCCCAACTCTCCCGCACAGGGACAAATATCTCCAAACCGCTTTCGAAATGGACTATCTGCCGGGAAAATCATCCGATTCACGTCCCGCGCATACTTTTGTCTGCTATCCCAAAATCTGCGCTGAAACAAAAACTTGACGATTTTCCTTGCTTTCGGTCATTTCAGCTTTTCGCGTCCCGATGTCCCAACTGTCCCGTGGACCACCTGGGACAAAAATGTCTGACTTAGCCGATTTTCTTTGTATTTCAGCCCCAAGCTTGGTACGACAAACCTTGGTACGACCCGCATTGGTACGACCTGAACCCTTCAGACCTGAAATTCTTTAAAACAATCCTGCAACCTTATTTTTTGCATTTTTGCCTTTTTTCTAACTCGTTGGGATTTCTTCTTAGATGGGAGAGTTAAAAAGAAGCCGAGGGGACCCCAAAAACATGATTTTGGGCCTTGAATCAATCTACTTGCTCAGGACTGAATAATTTGATGCATGTTATCAAAATTACCTTGAGGGTGAATTTTGGATAACAATTACTCTGCGCACTTAATGCCTAATATAGCTACAACAACCTCATCCGGGCATCGACCCTTTAAATCGACAGGAGTAATAAGGTCACAAAGGTCGCACACTATGAGCCATCCCATCCATCTGAACGATTTCACGACATAAATCCAGACCGAGAAATTATCTGAGTATATAGCGAAGTTACACGTGCGTATGAGGATATTTCTTTGAGCCGGTGTCAATAATTGCACAGACCCCATCAATACTGTCTTGGTACCACATATTGAATTCTTTCACGTACGTTAACGCCTCTTTCACGTACCATCGGGTATATAAAAAGGGTGAGCTTCTTCCACATACCGATGGGTATATCAGAAGGCCGCGTATATGTAGAAAGGTTCAAGATATATCGATCGATGGTATATAGATTGAGAGACCTAATACCTAGAGTGATAAGAGCCAAACCTTTTCAGTGATCTCTACAAAATGGGCACCAATGCCCCCAAATTTTTTCTTCCGGATTCATAATTTCTCAGAGGAAGTAACTATGCTGCATGGAAGACAAAAATAGGGACACAACTTGAGTTTGAAGAGATCTGGTCTATTGTGAATGGTACTTTGACCAGATCAGCCACTAATACAACACAACAATGGCAATTTGATAAAGAAGATCAGAAGGCCAAACTCATCATCTTGTTTGGAGTGTCCGATGATGTGCAACCCCACATTCGAGATGCCAAAACAACAAAAGAAGCGTGGGATAAATTGAGTATATTATATGAGGCCAAGAACAAGAATGTCATATTGAATTTGTAAAGTCAGTTACATACACTAAAATTCAAGCAGAATGAGAAAATTGAAGCTTTCTTAAGAAGAGTTGCAAAATTAAGGGCTTCACTTCTAGCCCTGGGAGAACCAGTCACAGATGATGCTCTTATTCCCATTGTTCTGAGACACTCCCCTCTTCTTGTCACATTTTTGTCACAACACTAAACATGACAGATACGACAGTTGGTTTTGACAAACTGGTAAACCTACTGCAACAAGAGGAAGTAATGCACAATAAAGATGATGAAGAGGAGTAAGCACTGTCTTCACATCAAAAATGGAAAGGAAAAGGTAAAGGAAAACCTAATTCCTATCGAAGTCCCAACATTAGAATCAGTATCACAGGGACAATCAACAGAAGAAGTAATGTCTAATTTGCAAAAGAGGACATGCCTTAAAAGATTGTTGGTATAACACTTATAAGAAAGGTTCATCAAGCAACTGGACCACAACAACAACAATCTTACAAAGGACATTCTAACAAAAATCATGGGTAGAAAAAGGGGAACTAGAAAAGAAGACCCCACCAAAGAAGGTAATATTGCTTTGAGTAACAAGAACAGTCAAACAAAAAAGACTTCTTGTTCACTGCTCGATCAAGTGAACCATCCACGTCATCTAGTGATGTTTGGTATGTTTATTCAGATCCACTCGACACATGACCAGCCATAGAGACTGGTTTATTTCAATGAGGGACACGCCATCGAAAAATCATGTTTCATTGGGAGATGATTCTTCATATACAGTTCAGGGGATTGGGAACATTTCTCTACCCCTTGGTTCATGAAAATACAGACTATCAGATGTCCTATATGTCCTTGGGTTGACAAAGAATATTCTTTCAGTTAGTCAACTCCTAGATCACAACATGAAAATTTACTTTGATAGTCAATCTGATAAGAAAACGTGTTTGATTTGAGATAAATCAAGAGGCTCAAAAATAATTGCAAAATCCTCCAATGTGGTACGCATGTTCCAACTTGATTTTGTTAAAAAGATGATCAAGAACTTATAGCTAAAAACACCACCTCAAAGACATTGTGGCATCAAGATTTGGTCATGTAAGTTTCAAATATCTCGAAACACTTTGTCGAGTGTAATATGGTATATGGGCTACCAAATCTTGAAGGATACGAGACAAGTGTCCTCACACCTAGTAGGAAAACAACACGAGTTTCATTCCGAGAGATTACATTTCGAGCTCATGGTAAACTTGACCTGGTTCATACCGATCTTTGCGGTCCACTGCACCAAGTCATCTTTGGGTTCGAGTATTTTAAGCTTTGTGTTGATGACTATTCACGAGAAAATGTGGATTTTTATCTTCGCAAGAAAATTGAAGCATTTGAAACCTTCAAAAGTTTAAATTAGCAGTTGAGAAAGAAACCGGTCATCACATCAAAACTCTCCACTCAGATTGAGGGGGGGAGTTCACCAGTGATGAGTTCAGAGACTACCTACAAACTCACGGGATTCATCAACAAATGCCTCCTCCACACACACCGCAGCAAAATGGTGTTGTTGAGAGAAGAAATCGTACCATCATGGAAATGGTGTGATGCATGATTGATAATTCAAGACTTGCAAAGACATTTTGGGCGAAAGCGTAAGAAAAAACAGTGTATTTGTTGAACAGCGCCCATAACTTCTCTTGATGGAATTACACCACAAGAAGCATGGTAAAAAAGGAAACCATCCATTGCACACCTCAGAGTATTTAGGTGCAAAGCAAGCATGCACATACCCAAACAGAACAGAAATAAATTGGACATGAAGTCACAAAAACTCATCTTCATTGGGTACAGTGAAGAGACTCTTAGGTATAGATTGATGGATCCTAAGACCAGAAAATTCTACACCAACGCAGAGATGTTGAGTTTTTCGAGAAGAAGGAAGCAAAGACTCCTCCTCTAGACTTGCAAGATATAGATTTTTCACCTATTGTAAAAATTGAAGCTGATGTTCCCTCAGAAGATGAAATTGATGATGGGGATGATGATGCTCAGATAGAACCACAACCCACGGGAATAGTTCAACGTATGCCTAAATGGTGTACAAGTACATTACGAGATGCAAGATTGGATGCTCCACTAGATACATCCACCCTGGACCACGGACTCGCGAAGAAAGTAATAGAAAGTTAATTTTGCTTTGATCAGTAGAGTTATTGAATCAGATGAGCCCTCTACAGTCCAGGAAGCCCTACAGTCAAAATCTTGGAAAGATGCCATGGATTATGAATATCAATCAGTGATGAAGAATAACACTTGGTAGCTTGTCGATCTTCCACCAAGGAAGAAACCCATTGGATGTAGATGGATATTCAAAACTAAGTACAAAGCAGATGGGACAGTGGACAAGTACAAAGCAAGACTTGTAGCAAAGGGTATGTACAAAAAGAAGGCATTGACTATGAGGAGACATTTTCCCACAGCTAAGATCAAAATGATCGGGATGGTCTTTGCTCTACAAGCTGCTCGGTTTGGATGGAAAGTTCACCAAATGGATGTAAAAAGTGCCTTCCTAAATGGAGATTTACAAGAAGAAGTCTACATGACTCAACCTGAGGGATATGTTGTACCTGGTGAAGAAGCAAAGGTATGCAAACTTAGGAAATCTCTATATGGTCTAAATAAAGCACCCCAGGCATGGTACATCAAGATTGATGAGCATCTCGTACAACATGGATTTGTTAGAAATCCATACGATCCTAATATCTACCTCAAAAGCAAGGGGGAGATGGTGATTGCTATTGTCTATGTCGATGATCTAGTCATCATTGCGATTCAGAGGCTGATCGATGCAACGAAGAAAGATATTAATTGATCGTTCAACATGACCGATCTCGGGCTGATGCACTATTGTCTTGGATTGGAAGTGTGGCGAAAGAGAATCATTTTTTTTTTTTAGATGAAATATACCAAGACTACGCTCGAGAATTTTAGGATGATGGATTGCACCCCAATTGCTACACCCATGGAGAACAGACTACGCTTATCTTGTTCAAATCCATCTCCCGAGGTAAGTGCCACTATCTATCGGGAGTTGATTGGGAGTCTCATTTACTGACCTACACTAGGCCGGATATCAGCTTTGTAGTAAGAAATCTATCCAGGTTCATGCAGGAACCCAAAGTTTGTCATTGGAAAGCAGCAAGGTGCATATTGAGATATCTGAAAGGATCAGTGGATCTTGGTCTAGAATATAAGAAGAATGACAACTTCTTCTTGTCTGGATATTTAGATTCAAATCATGCAGGAAACATTGATGACATAAAATCCACATCAGTATTTTTGTTCTTTATGGGATCTAGACCAATATCATGGGGAAGTAAGAAACAACACTTTGTTTCTTGTTCTTCCATAGAAGCCGAGTATCGTTCTGCAGGAGAAGTTGTATGTGAAGCAATTTGGCTACGTCGCATACTAGAAGGACTTGGAATACCACAGGACAAACCGACCACCATGTATGTTGACAATGAAGGTGTTCTCAAACTTGTTCGCAATCCATTTTTTCACAAGAGAACAAAGCACATTGAGGTACAAGTTCATTTCATATGTGAACATGTGTTGAAGCACAACATCTAGCTTCAATATTGTCCAACAGCTGAACAACGAGTAGATATCTTCACAAAATCACTTGCACGTGACAAGTTCGAGTTGTTCAGAGAGTTCCTCTCCTCATCCCTTGAGACAATGCACAATTAAGGGGGGAATGTTAGGATAAATTAATTATGCATTATATGATTTATTATTTATTTTATTTTATTAATTAAATAATCATATTATATGGTTATATTATAAACCATAATATAATTGTAAGTTGTTATATGGTTTTAAACCATATTTGTCTTTTTGTTTCACAAGGATAATTGTTACATTATTATAAAAAATTATATGCTTCCCGGATGTATTATTGGAAGTAGTTGTGAGTATGGTTTTACCTATGCAACATATTTCTTTGTCTGCACATTGTTGTTCAATATGTATAAATATTGTAGCACTCCATTGTAATGGTTAATCAATTTCACATTAATAAAATATATAGGCTTCTGTCCCTGTTTGTGAAATTACATTTATAGCTCGTTGTTTTTCCATATAAGCAATTAGGTGTTCACACAAACCTTTACCTTGAACTGCTGTCTTTGCAACATGGATATCAACATCATATTCCATGACCTTCGTTATCAAGCCTATTCTTTTCTCATTGAATTCTTTATTTAACAAAAACCTTTTACACTTGGATAAGAAACATGAACATGAATTTTGTTGTTTGAAAGCTTGTACTTAAAATTCTTTAGTCCTCGACTACTGAACGTACTTGTTTTTAAGAAATGTACCTTGTTTCGTAATCATGTAAACTCTATCAAAAGAAAGAAATTGGCTACTCAACATTTTTATCATTAACTTGAGTTAATATGGCTGAGATTGTTTCATCTCCTAAAAGTGCATACATTGTAAAATCTTTATCAAAATTTTTATTTGTAAGAGTAAGAGCTTGAGAGATTGATGTTTTAATTGCTTCAAATCCTTCTCACCCTTTTTTTGTCCAAGAGAAAGTCATCTCTTTCTTTAACATAGTTGTCAATGGTTTAACCAATGCTACAAAATATAGAACAAAATCTTCTTAAAAAGTTGATTTTTATCAGAAAACTCTTTAATTCCTTCTTGTGATGAGGCAATGATAGCTATGATATGGCTTCAATTATGAAAGGGTCAATTATTAAACCTTGTTTAGAAACAACATGACCAAGAAATTTACCTTGATGTACTCAAAAGATAAATTTTTAGGATTCAAAGATATTCCAAACTATCTGCATAATTAGAAATTTTTCCTTAGATGCATTAGATGCTCATCTAAATATTTTGAAAATACAGTAACATCATCTAAATAAAATAGGATGCATTTATTTAACAAGCTATGAAAATCCATGTCCATTGCATGTTGAAACATTGCACCGACATTCAAAAGGCCAAAATACATCCTTTTGTAAGCATAAGTACCCCACTTGGTGGTTAAAGCTATTTTGTACCTATCTTCTTCTTGTACTAGAATCTGATTGTATCCACTATAACCATATAGAAGAGATAGTCTATCTAAACTAGAAACTATTCTTAAAATATGATCCATATTTGAAGTGGGTAATGATCTTTTAATGAAGACTTATTAAGATCTCTAAAATCCACACATAATTTGATTTATTCATTCTTTTTTTTGAATAGTAACAAGATTAGATACCCAACTTGAATGCTTAATCGGAAAGATAATACCCGATTCGATCAATTTAGATAGTTGTTTCCTCATTAAAGGCTCTATTTTGGGATTTACATACCTCTATTTTTTCCTAACTAGCTTGGAATTCGATTGTAAGTCAATAGTATGTTGTGCCAAATTGGGATCAAACCATTTAAGGTCCTGGTATTTCCAAGTGAAAAAAATGTAAATTCCTTGCAAAGATTAATAAAGGAATGTTTTTCAACAAGAGAACATACCTTTCCGAGAAACAATTTTTTTCCTTCATCAAATGAGATCTCTTCATAATTATTAGCATGTGTTGAAATATTAGTTTTTTCTTTCCTTAATTGATCATCAGTGCTTGAAGATGTCTTCTAATGTGATCAAGCCTTGAGGTAGTTTATAACTCTTTGATTGAATAATTTGGTCACCACATAAGTGTTGTAATTTATCTTGATTTAATATAGAAAATTCAGCTTCTTGCTGTAAAAACTTACAAATTTGTTCATCATTTTCAAAAACCTTCCAATTCAAATCATTATCAGGTATAGAAGGCCTAACAATTAGCTTTATGTGAGGCTGAATCTTGTTGTTTTTAATTTGTTCTAGCACTTCAAAACTGGCACCAATTGTTGTAAGTCTATCTGCATGCTTATTTTCTATTCTAGGAATGGACTGGATATTAATAGTGTTGAAATCTTCCATTAAGTTTGAAACTCTATGTCTATAAGACTTCATTAATGGATTCTTACAAACATTGAAATTTATTACTTGATTGATAACCAACTCAGAATCACAAAAAATTTGTAGCATGCTAATACCTCTCTTTTTGGCCCAAAGTAAGCCATGAATTAATGCTTCATATTCAACCACATTACAAGTGCACGAAAATTGGAGACTCAAAGCTAAGAAATACCTTTCATTTGTTGGGGAAGTGAGCATCAAACCTACTCCTTGTCCTTTCTTGTTCTTAGATCCATCAAAATGAAGCTTCCAAATCCCTTTTGTTACATTTTTTGTTTTGGACAATAAGGGAATTGGTGTGTTTTCCTCATGTAGGCAATACACACCAAATAGATGTTCTTAAACTTCTTTGAAAGAAACATGAGCATGTTCTTCATGTTTCTTTTCATCCATAAACGGGTTAGAAACACCATCTAATCTTTGAAACATGAGCTATATTATCAAAATTAGACATGTCTAAGGCTGCACAATTAGTTAATACATTAGAAACATGAGGCTTAATGTGAAATCTATGCCAATGTTTCAAAATTGATAGTAACTTTAATTCCATAACGTGTAGTGAAAAACAAGGACCAATCTGAAGAGAGAAAACCTCCTATTTTTACTGTGAAATCTCTAGATAAGTATATAGCAAAGTAAGGAGGTAAATCCACAATAGGAATATCTTGCAAAATGGAAACATTTGGGAAAGCATGAAACATTACCTCCATATTTCTGATGACACCAATCGTATTCGTTCCAATTCCATCAAGCTATAGTACACTCTTCTCTGTAGGTTGATAATGTAAACCTAGTTTTTCTGCAATTGCTTTTGGCAAAATTGTGCTACTTGCATCTCATTAGCCATACAAGAATGAAAAAGATATTCTCCATTAATTAGTGAAAAATAAAAAGGTGGTGGTTTCTTAATGAATTGATAATTTAAAACCTTTTGAACCATCCATTTAACATCTTTAATGCAGTCTGTTCTATTGTTTGAAGGACCATATCGGTTTATGAACTTCCTTTTCTACTATTTTTGAAGAAATATGCATCTTAGCAAGTTCATGAGAAAGTAAATCTTGGTGTCCTATAATACTTAGAGCATCCCACATTGAGATGTTAACATTATAATTTTTCATTACATCAACAATGTTAAAAGAAGTAACATTTTTATAGATAGACTCTACTGTTTTAGCATAATCTTTAGCAAAAACTGATTCTGCTTCAGCTACTTTTGATATCTAAGGTATAAATAACCTTTTTGGAGCAGGTTGTAGTTTTTATTGCTTCTCTTTACCAACTAAAATACTTATTGTTTTTTGCGGAACAATAGAACTATTAATAATTTTTACCTATAGTTGTTTTATCAGTGATAGTGGTGCGAGAAAAGGCCTATTTTTTTGTTTTTGACTTTTTTGGGCCTTTTCCGAGCCCAAGTAAACAAATGCTAATGAAATCATCCTCACTAAATCTGACTAAATTATGTTCACGTGATTTCTGAACATCATTTTTTTTCTTCCCACCCTCCATTTGAGGCATGAATAATGTCTCAAGTTGAGGTTATGCAAAAAGACTTATGTTCAAAAAAGAATTTGGGAAACTTGTAGCTGAATGAAGTTGATTAGAATGTTGACACCATTCTTCTTTAGCCATATTAATTGGGACTAAAGCATTAGATGGATTAGGAGCCTTTGGATCAAATTGCCTTTGCTTGGAAGGATACCTATTTTGTTGGTTTTGATGATAAGGAGCCTAATAAGAAATGCTAGGTAGTGCAAGTCTATTTCAATTAAATTCAACTTGTTTCCCATAGTTTTCAAATATTAAAATACATCATCTAATGGGGGTGCAATAGTAGGTTCTATAATCGTGATAGGCTATGGAATAGGTGCTAGATCTACCAAAAAGGAATTGAAGGCCTTGGTGCTAACTTATCGACTTCAATTAGACTATTTTTAGCTCGGATGGTGATATCATGTAGGCTTCGGAAGATTTTCACCTCCCATAGACTGAATCATAGTTGAAATATCATTGTTTAATGCTCTAAGATAATAAAGGAAAGCATGGTCAGCTTGAGGCTTAACACTTGCTAGGATTATTTCCCAAGTTCTTGAAAAATGAATGTTGAAACTAGACATGAATTCATGAGGAGCTCTTCTAATGGTAGATAGATTTTCTATAAGGGATAAATGATTTGAATTATCTTGAAATTGTTTCAGAAATTTACCACCTAAATCATCCCAAGTTCTTATGCTTCCAATATCTAGATTTCTATACCATTGCAGGCCTATCCTTTAAAGGATGCAACTAAAATTATTAAGGCCACATCTTCATGGGTTATGTTATGAACTGCACATAGGGCTACAACATCTTTGATATGCTCTGTTGGTGTAACCTGATTTTCACCAATGAATGTAGGAAATCTTTTCATGGCAGCATTAGGGATATCATGATAAATAGGAATTACTAATGGGATGCCATTAGTAAAGGTCACAAAATTCCTAGGTGGTTTAGTAACCATTTTAAAAAATAGTATCGAATGAAAATATTGACACATGGTGAAGGAATATTGGGAGGAGGATTACCAAATCCAGGTCTATTATAAGGCAAAGTATTACCAACTCTTCTCCTTCTTGCAGAATTCAAAGGTAAAGAAATAAAATAAGAAGGAATTCCTCTTACTGATGATATTGTAGTCACTTTAGGCATGTAACATTCGTAATAATGGTCTGAAATCATCCTTATAGATTTTCCAAATGAATCCTTAAATATTTAGAATAAATTGTTCCACTTGTTATTCAAAAAGTAACTTTTTCTTGCTATAAATTTGTTGTAAATTACTTGTAATTTTCATGAGATCTGATTCGTTGTCACATCGGGTGTGCCAAAAATTGTTCTCTCAAAAGTGCACCATGTAGAGATATGGTTGCAGGTGTTCTAATCTTGAAAAAATTATCTCTCTTTCATAGATAAAATGGAAAAACCTTAGTTACATGGGTATACCTATTTTGAGGTGAATCTACGTATCAAGGCTGGTTCCTTATTGATGTATCCTAAACTAATTTTCTCAGGTTTGAGGGAAAAAGATGACTGTAAATGAATTCAAAACTGAGGTGATACACCAAACTTGTATGAGGTCTTTGATTGAGTACATGCACAATTGATATGAGAATGAATTCTTGATGCACAAGCCAACAATTTTCTGCAGAATATTAAAGGAAACACTTTGATGTATTGAGGGAAAGTATCAAAACAATACTTCTAAGTTAAAAATACACATTAATATCCTGTAAAAGTTACTTAATTTTGCAGGTAGGGTATGATGATTAATCATGGAATTCAACATTCAAAAGATTAATGGAACATACACAAGACTGGAAATAATTGGAAAGGTATAAAATACTTCTCATTCAGAGGGGGAAAATATGCTTCACCACTGCTGATCTAAAATTCTTCCCACTTTGCTTTTCCAAGGCACACAATATATAGCAATTTAATTCATCCCACCTCTCCTAAAAATAAGCTAAAATTGTACTCACCCATGTATTATATTTTTACCCTTTATGTATTAATAAATAAAGGAATAAAATAAAGCAAGTTAAAAAAAAGAGGCATTATTAGCCTTGATTACATTTATGTCAAACTACAATTGACTTTTCTATTTTAAAGAAAAGTATGGGTGAATAATTTGCTAATAATAAATCTTGCTTGATGAGAAAGTCTCCTTCTTTGTGCATGCAATTTTTGTCTTCTTGTGGCTGATGTGACATCTATAACTTGCCCTTTGGATGCAAAATTAATTCCTGTGTAAGTAAAAATAATACCTTTGATCTCCAATACTTAGCAAGAATAACTCCAATCCACCGTGGGGACCACTGTGAGCACATGTGCAAAAATAATCAATTCTTATTTATGGGAAATAAGGTAACAAATCTTCAAAGAGGCTCTTGCACATCTGATGTTGACATCTTCTCTATCTCCTTGTGATCACATGAATAATTGCATTCTAAGTCATTTTCAAACCATCCCATTAGTGGGGACCACCTTTGATGTGCATGCTTGTCTTCCTCATGAATTTGACCACCCTTGTGGACTTGGCACATTATTATGTCTTAAAATAAAACAAGGGGTCACTTTTAAAAGAATGTCATCCTATGCACTCGGCCACCTTTTGGTTATCATTTATATAGTATATACTTGTCGGATTTTGTTTTTGTGATAATAAGGTTTTAGACCTTAGAAAAGGTCAAAAGTAATGATTTGATTTAATGATGACGTGGGTTGGCCCCCTTCCCATGGTGACTCACCCCTTGAGATTTGTCGGTGGCATCTAACTTGGGTCGGGCTAATTATGACCCTGGTTTTGCATTGATAAGCTAAATCCAACGTTGGCCATTGATCTTATGACTTGATTCATTTTTGATCATCGATCTTCTAACCCTTGATTAGGGTTTTGATTTGGCATATAATATGGTCGGTACACTATAACCATGGTGGTTTTATTTCAAAGTTGGTGCCTTGATTCGGGCCTTTGATTAGTGTCCTTTTTTCTCTGTAGTTAATTATTTTCACCATGTTTGAGTTAGAGTAACTCATTTTTAATCCGGTGACAAAACTTTGGAAACTTAATGTTTTTTTACATTTTCACTTGAGCTCTTCCCGAGCTAGCGAAGCTATATGAAATTTCTCTTAGCACCATTGATTCTCTATGTTGAATATTTTGAGTTTGTTCTATGATCCATTTGGGTCGTGGTTTTGATTTCATAGTCTTCAATATGTTGTTATACCTTTTCTTTCTTCCGAGTCTATGGTTTGAGGCTCTATAATATTTTTAGTCCCCTCATGTTTCGTTAAAAATGAGCCATTTTAATAGCCCTATTTGTGGTCGCTATTTTAATCACATTAGAGATCATTTATTATGGGTTTTGAGCTCAAAATTTCTTCAATGATTTGGAGAGTTCAATGAGTTCTCAGTTTAGATATGAAAATGGCCACCATTCTAGTTTGTGGTGCTCCGTTAGAACTTTGTTGTGTGGTCTTCACAAAAAAACAAAAAGGTGAGCTTTTGGTTCTACAAACTTGTAACTAATACTTCAGAGTCCTTTTGCTTCTTTGTTTCTCTGGTTCAATCGAGCTCAAAAAGAAAATCCATGGGTATCTTGCTTTCATTCCACACTTTGAGGGTTTTGAATGTTGATTTGAACTCATAAGTTCTTAGTCAATCCTTTAGCCTTTTCTGGAAACCGTTGATATTCTTGATTATGCTTTGCATTCAATCTTCTTTTCACTTGCTGAAAGACTTCAAACGAATCGGCCATGACTTGATATTTTGATCTTGCACTCTCTCTTTCCTTCGATCTTGACTATGAACTTGATCTATGAATAATTTTTGAGCTCTAACCATCTGTTGAGTTATCACTCTATTGTGATTGGTAAAAATGCATCGAGCAATCTTTGGCACTACAATGGTTTTTTTCAAGCTTTTAGAGCTCTGCAATCTCGAAGGAGGGTTGTCATTTCTTTCTGAATTTTGATATTTCTATATGGATTATATGACGAATTAAACAAATCAATAATATAATTGAATTTCTTAATCATGAAGGAAAGAACCTTAAAGATACTTGTAACATTTAGCAATGAATTTTGATCGCTGCAATCTATACGTTATGATTGGTGTTCCAAAACTTAACACTTCATCTATTCTGCAATTTTATTTCTTCATCAAGATAAAAATATGTCCTTCGGGATTTGTGTTCTTTTAATGAAGATAGTCATGAAGTTGTAGACTATGTGATTGTTATCTCTTTAAAGTGCACCCTATAGAGAGATGGCAACATATTTTCTAATCCCGCAAAATGATCTCTCTCTCTCTCTCTATCTCTCTCTCTCTTGTAGATACAATTGAGACATCTCATGTCCGTGGGTATACCTATTATGAGGTGAATCTCCAGGGATTAAAATGTTGGTTCCTTATTGGTGTACACTAAACGTGTTTCTAGGAGTTCAAGGGCAAAAGATGACCGAGAAAATAAATAAGACTAAGGTGATACACCAAATTTGTGTAAGAACTTTGATTGAGTAAAATACACAACTGATTTGTGAATAATTTTTTTGATGCACGAACCAATTAATACCTTTTTATAGAAATCTAAGGAAAAACACTTGATTGTACAGAGGAGATTTCACAACAAAGATTAATAAGTTAACATGCACATTAGAATTAAGCAAAAGGAATGGATTTGTAGCGAGGTAAAATGGTTAATCGGGAATTTTCATTCAAAAAATTAATATAAACATATACAAGACTACAAAATAACTTGGAGAGGCAAAAATACTTCACACTCGGAGGGAAAAGCTGGTAGAAATTGCTTCAAGATACTCCTATATCCAAAAGTCCTTTGGGAAGATCCCTTGTGCTTTGCAAAGGCACACAATATATAGGCAAAAAAAGGTTTACCCCTTCCTAAAATATCTAAAGGATGTACTCGCCCATGCATCCTAATTTTATCCTTTATTTAATAATAAATAAAAGAATAAAAATAATACAAACTAGAGCATGCGATAAAAACAATAGGCATTAACAACCTTAAATACAATACAATCAAACTAAAGTTGATTGTTCTATTTTAAAGAAATAATGGGTGAATAATTTTCTAAAAATACAATTTTCTTGCTTTAGGCAAGTCTTCCTCCTTTGAGCATGCAAATCTGTCTTCTTGTATGTTTTGTCCTCTTATGAAGACATGCAAAAATATACTCCCTACATATGGGAAAAATATTGCAACACTTAGCAATATTTGAAAAATAATAGTTGTGGGAACCACCCTCCAATGTGCACATGTTCTCGATATACGTCCCTTTTCCCGAATCATCACATGAGTGATACTTACAATTTTATTTCAAACTCCTTGTGGGGACCACCTTTGACTCGTTTGGTTTGGGCATTGCCACCTTGTGGACTTGAGAAAATTCATGTTTTTTTGAAAAATTTAAAAGGGGCACCATATATATGTTAGGAAACCATGTGGACTTAGGCATGTTAAAAGGTTTATATTTCACCTTTTCAGTGATCATTGTGTATAATGTGGTCACCCTTTATTTTTGGACGCATGCATAGCTTAGACTATAGTCAAACTTTTTAAAGTTTCTTGGAATGATTAATACATGGACACATGGGCTGGCCCCTTCCCACGGTGACTCACCCCTCCAATGTGTTTTGTCAGTGGTAACCTAACCTGCATTGGGTTTGCTTTGAAAACAATGACCATTCATGAGCCCTTGATCTCTGTACCTACTCTGCGATGTCGTCGATCTTCGAACATGTGGTTAGGTTTTCCGACCTATGCATTGATTGCGGTCAATGGAGGACTTACCTTGGTTATTTGTTTTGTTCTCAGTGCATAATGCTCACCATTTGATCTTGTCCTTGGTGAAGCTTGATCATTGATTTCTTGAGCACAGTTGAGTTAGCTTGATCACGTTGGAGTGGAAGAAATAAAAGCTCAAGCTATTTCCATTTTGGTCATTTCATTTTGCTCATAAAGGGTGGCGAAGCCTGGAAAATTCTATTTGCCCCCATTGTTTGAAGTTTTGGAGCTCGATTTTGATCATTTCATGGAAGCTTGGCTCTATTTTGTTTCTCTTTTCACCATTTTTGAACCCTCTAAGCTCGTGAAGCTTATCTAGAGTGACTAAACCCAACCCTTGGTTATTTTCTCGTATTCTTTGCTTCTATTTTGTTTTCTCAGATGACATACCTTGAAGCTTGGTTGTCGTTATCTTTTATGAGCTTGTTTTTCTTCTCTATTTCAGGGCCTTCATTGAGCTCGAAATCTCTGTTCGATCCTTGTGCCACCATTGTTGAAATATTTTGAAGCTTGACATGAATTTTGAAAGAATATGAAGGTATATGTTTTTGTGACCCTTTCCCTTTACGAATCTTGTGGATCTTTTTCAATTTGTTTTCAGTGGATCCTTTGATCTCTGTACAATGACACAACTTTCATTTTTCTTTGGTTTTTTTTCTATCATTCAGCCTTGATGAGCATGAACAAGATCTTATAAGGGAGATGGCTGCCATTGTCTTTTCTTCAACCTTACTATTGATAATGTGGTAAGTTCTTTAGTCTTTCGACTCTCTACAAGTGTTAATATGAAAAGAACAGCCTTTGAACTTATTCTATGTTTTCTTGTTCTTGAAATATGGCTCGGTCATTTAAAAACTTGACTATAATGTGACCTTCAGTTGTACCTGTAACTTCGTATTTCTTTTGGCTTCATCCTTGTCATTTGTTTGCTTCTGTTTTGTTCATTTTAAATGGCTTCACCTTTTGTAACTTGAATGTTTATTGATCATTGTGCTTGAGTTTTACCTTTGATAACCTCGGCCCTGGATTCACCTGTAACTAAATACTCTATAAACTTGGCCTCTGTTATGTAGGTCATGTATACTGCTTCTTATGGTTGTGCTTGAGTGAAGTTGGAACTCAAAAAAATCATTAAGTTTTCTTTTTGTAATGACTTTTCCCTTTTTAGAAATAATAATACAATCATTGTACTTCAGTTTTGTTGGTAAAGCATATTTTCAATTTTGTCCAATCTAAAAACTCCATTTTGCAAGGAGACTCGGATTTTTTTTTTTCAAATCCTTCTCTCTCAATATTTCTACAACTTGATCTATTTTTTTAAAGATATGAATATCTCTCTGCCACCCTTTATGGATTATCTATTCACTTGATCGAATTATGTTCATGCTTGCTTTGCTTGATCCATTGGAACCTTGGAAAATTGTGAAGTAGTTGGTTTAATTTACACTTGAATTTGGAAATAAAATGAACTTTGAATACTTGTACTTGATGAACTTCTGAAATATCTGTATGTTCCATTTGATCATGATATCATTTGTAATGATGATCATATACTTTTTGTTGACTATTATCATTCCTTTTGAAGTTCGGGATAGCTTATAAAGCATGTAGTAGCCTATAAAACATGTATTTCAATTCTGTTTGAATCAAAATTTAATTTTACAAGGAGAGACTCTGGCAAATTTTTTCCAAAATGACTATTTTCCTCTCTCCTTATTAGCTTTCCACCATGATTTGTAAAAGTATTTCCTTCTTGATTTATTCTGATGCTTCCTTCTTTCTGTAAACCATCTATAAATGATGTTTGTTTTCCATTCTCTTGAAATTAAATAGTAGTTGTTTCTTTATTAACCAGATTAAACTAATCTTTTTCATTCCATGTTGCAACCTGTTCCTGCAAAACTCATAAACAAGTTAGAAATATATAGGTTTTTTGGCCTCTCTTATATCCATGTGAACTTATTTTCTTCTTCATTCTTCTTCTCGTGAACTGTTTTCAACTTCTTTATGCATCTCCACATTTGTTTCCTTGTAAGCTATTTCAGATTCTAATTTTCTATTCCAATCCTTTGCCTTTTATTTCTTTCTACTAAAGATTTCTTTTTCTGCACTCTGCTCTCTTTGCTGCCATGCCCATCTACATCATTGAAGTACATCCTATGTCATGTACCGTATTTCTTTCTTTCAAGTACCATTAGATATATTGAACTTAGAATATGTATTTTCTGTAGAATAGGTGTATAGGAATAAAAATGTTCTGGAGCACAAAATTGACAGTGTACTACTCTTTATCTTGTAGGTGACAAGAAAAGAAGATGGAGATGGAAGCAAAGATGAAATGAGATGAAGTTGGAGATGTAGATGTTGCGGAGCGCGGAAAGAAGATAAAAAGGCAATGATGGGTTCAATTTTACTCCTCTACTCTTATTCTTTAGCACATTCAATATTCTCTTTTCCATGTATATGATGTTGTTACCTAGTCACATCACATGGCTTGTGTGGGAAAACTTGTGATCTCTTATGAATAAAGCATTAAGTTTAAATAATGAGTTGATTATCTCTTTCGCATTTAGATTTTCCTTGATTGTATAATGATGTAAGCAACTCAATATCTCAATAAAATGAATTAATATAAAAGATAAACTTAAAAGGAAAACCTGTAACTTCCAAAGTAAGCAACCTTTAAATGAGATGTGCCCCCTTGTATGATGTTTTACAGTATTAAGCATATGCTCTTCACTTTGACTCCTTCCTACTATCTCCATTTACATATTATTGTCACTATTTGTTTGGTTGTATTTTCTTGATGGAAGTAGCGGGAAAGGAGTTACTTGTAAAATTTTTATGATAGCATAGATGGATATAATTTCATTAATCACAAACAACTTTAATGAATACAAAGAAATAAATCTAATGAGCACAATCATAATAATAGTGAAGTTGATTATTTGAAAACTACAAATATGTTTATTGTCCCAAAATCAAACATTTCACTTATTCTACAATTCGGTGTCTTCATCAAGACAACGTAGTTGTCCTTCGGGCCCGTGTTCTTTTGCTGAGGATATTCATGAAATTATAGACTATGTGATCTGTTATGTTTTGTAACAGGACACATAACTACATATTTCATGTAATATTTTAAATAAATCAGAAGAAACGATATAATTTGATATAAATTCCCCTAGCTTAGGTATACTTCACCAATGCTATCCATCCTAAAAAAAAATTGAGTTGCCCATTTCTGTGCAAGTGCAGAAATTGTCAACATTTCTAGCGATCATGCGGGGAAAGATGCCTGCTAGCTTGTAGACTAGTGCCTTACTCTTTTCCATTGGGTATGGAGTCCAAATATGTAACCAAAATCTGTCCTTTTCTGAAAGTTCCAACCCTTTTAAAACAAACTAAAGCTGGGAAAATATTTAGCAAACTAGATCATGTGCACGAATGCACTTATTGAAGATAAAGAATGATGCAATGTGTAGAAACTGCACTTATTGAATGGGAAATCCTACTCTAACAATCACTATAAGATTTTCAATAACAGTGTTTGAGAAACATACCATTCATAGGAATGGGGAGTTCCTCTCCATTCAGCTTCAAAAGCTAAAAAGCATTGTGTTCCTTGTAAGCTGAAATCATGTAAGGACCACTCCAGAGTGTATCAAACTTTGAGTGTCTTCCTGGCCTTACATGACCAGCATCCCATTTCAACACAATATCTCCTTCATTGAAAACCCCTGAATCTAGCTCACTTGTCAAAAGTATTCTTCATCTGCTTCTATTCTTTTCCATATTTAAATGAGCTTGATTTCTTAGTTCTTGTAATTCCATCAATTATGCATAACAAACCTGCAATGGTTCACTTTTAAGTAGTTCCATTTGATGCAGCAAATCTAATGCAAGTAGCTCAACTGAAATTGGCATTCTCTCTTCTTTTCCATACACAATTTTGTACGGTGAGTTACCAACCAATCTCTTAGGGGTCAACCTATCATTGCCCAAAGTTCGAATTCAACATTATATGCCAAGCTCTTTCATTATCCTTGAGTGTTCTTCCTCGATGATCATTAACAAATTTTTTTGGTAATCTTAGCTAAGCCATTACCTTGTGGGTAATAATTAGATGAAGATCTTAAATAGATTCCATGGTTGATAGCCGAATCCGTTACTTTAGCATTGAGAAATGCTAGAGCATTATCTGATATGATAGTTGTTGGAACACCAAATCTACAGACTATACCTTCATAAAAGGATAGTATTGAAGCTTCATTAGCATCTTTCAAGGCTATTGTTTCAGTCCATTGTGTAAAATAATTTGTAGCAGTTAATATCCACTTATGTCCTTGTGAAGAAGGTGGGTTTATCATTCCAATAAAGTCAAGACCCCACTGCATAAAGGGTTGATCAACTGAAATAGGCTACAAAGGTAGCGAAGCTAAATGTTCTTTTCAACAAAGAAAGCACATTTTTTACACTTTCTGATCCATTCAAAATAGTCCTTAAATATGCTAGGCCAATAGTAACCCGCTTTCATGATCTTTAAAGTAGTAGTACGTGTTGAGAAGTGACCTCATGCAGGTCCTTCATGGAATTCTGATAATATGTTTTGAATTTTATCGTAATCCACACATCGCAACAAGATTCCATTTATATCTCTTTCGAACAATACACCAAAGAACGAAAAGATAAGGAATAGCTTGTAACTGAAATACCTTCATCTATTTTTATCCATACCTTCTAGATAGGTTCCATGTTGTAAATAGTTAACCAAATAAGTCATTCACCTTGATTCCTAAATTTCTTGAAGGTTCAGGTTGTTGATTCTATGGTTGCAACATGATATTTGATTGTTGATACATAGTTTTAGTATGTTGTTCTGAATCTTCTGGTTTTGCAGCTTGTTGTTTCTCCATATCGGTGATTAGATGCTCACATAAGCCTTTACCTTGAACTATCTTGGTAACGTGGATATCAACATCATATTCCATAAGCTTCGTTATCCAGCCTACTCTTTTCTCATTCAATTATTTGTTTAGAAAGAAATCTTTCACACTTGCATGAGAAACAAGAACATGAATATTATTTTTTGAAAGCATGTACTTAAAATTCTTTAGTCCTCTGACTACTGAAAGTACTTGTTTTTCAAGGAATGTGTACCTTGTTTCATAATCATCCAAACTTTTTCCAAAGAAAGCAATTGGCTATTCGATATTCTCATCATTAACTTGGGTTAGAATAGCCGAGATTGTTTCAGCGCCTGTAATTGCATACATTGTAAAATCTTTATCAAAATTTTGATTTCCAAGAGTAGGGGTTAGAGAAATAGATTTTTTGATAGCCTCAAAACCTTCTCTCCCTTCGCTGGTCCAAGAGAACATTTTCTCTTTTTTAACATAGTTGTTAACGGTTTAACCAATGCTACAAAATATGGAACAAATCTCCTAACAAAGTTGATTTTTCCTAGAAAGCTCTTTAATGTCTTCTTGTGATGAGGCAATGATAGTTGTGATATAGCTTTTATTATGAAAGGATAAATTAATAAAACTTTCTTAGAAACAATATGGCCAAGTAGTTTACCATGATGTCTTGAAAAGATAGACTTTTTTGGGTTCAAGGATATTCCAAATCACCTGCATAACTGATAATTCTACCTTAAATGCATTATATGTTCTTCTCAATCCTTTGAAAATATAGTAACATCGTCTAAATAAACAAGTATTCTTTTATTTAATAAGATGCGAAAAGTCATTTCCATTACACGTTGAAACATTGCACCAACATTTGAAAGACCAAAAGGCATTCTTTTGTAAGCATAAGTACCCCACATTGTGGTAAAAGCTGTTTTATATCTATCCTCTTCTCGGAATAAAATATGGTTGTATCCGCTGTAACTGTCTAGAAGGGATAATCTATCTGAACCTAAAATCGTTCTCAAAATCTGATCTATATTTGGTAGTGGATAATAGTATTTTAGCGATGCTTTGTTAAGATCTCTCGAAATCCACACATAATCTTATTTCTCCATTCTTCTTTCTAATAGGAACAAGATTTACTACCCAACTTGAATATTTAACTAGGAAAATAATTCCTGATTCAATTATTTTTGATAACTTTTTCCTCATAAGAGGTTCTATTCTAGGATTTATAGGCCTTTGTTTCTGCCTAACTTGTTTAGAATTTGGCTGTAATTAATTGGTATGTTGTGCTAAACTGGGATAAAAACATTTCGAGTCTTGGTATATTCAAGCAAAAACATCTTTAAATTATGTGCAAAGATTAATGAAAGACTATTTTTCGGATAAGGAACATACCTTTCCAAGGAATAAATTCTTTCCTTCATCAACTGAAATCTCTTCGTAATTATCAGCATGAGTTGACATCTTAGTTTTGTCCTTTCTTAACTGGTCATCAGTGCTGAAGATGTCTTCCAATGTGACAAGTCCCCGAGGTAATTTTTTTGTCTTTAGTTGAACAATCTGGTCACCGTATAAATGTTGTAATTTATCCTGATTTATTATAGAAAATTCAGCTTCTTATTGTAAAAACCTGCAGATTTGATCATCACTTTCAAAAACCTGCCAATTTGATTCATTATTAGGGATAGAAGGCCTGACAATTAACTTAATATGAGGCCGAATTTTTATGTTTTCTATCTGTTCCAAAGACTTGAAACTAGCACCGACTCACTGCAAGTCCACAGCCGATGTGCTTATTTTAAGTTCTAGGAATAGATCCCGAATATTAATAGCATCAAAATCTTCCATTAAGTTTGAAACTCTATGTCCAGTAGGATTTCATTAACGGATTGTTACAAACATTGAAGATTTTTACTTGATTGATAACCTACTTAGAATCACCAAAGATTTGTAATGTGTTGATCCCTCTTTTTCTCTCGCCCAAAATAAGCCATGAATTAATGCTTCGTATTCACCTACATTACAAGTGCATGAAAATTGGAGACTCAAAGATGTGAAAAAGATTTCATTTATTGGAGAAGTGAGCATCAAACCTACTCCTTGTCCTTTCTTATTCTCACTCCATCAAAATGAAGCTTCCAAATCCCTTCCACTTTGAATTGTCTATTTTGGACAGAATGGAATTGTTGCATTTTCTTCATGCATACAATATACACCAAAAAGATGTTCTTCAACTTCTTTAAAAGGATCATGGGCATGTTCTTCAACTATTTTTTCATCCATAAACATGTTAAAAACACCCTCTAATGCCAAAACTTGAGCTACATCATCAAAATATGATTGATCCAAAGCTGAATAATTGGCCACTGCATTAGGAGAATGAGGCTCAATATGGAATTTGGCCAATGGTTCTAAATTGACAATAACCTTAGTTCCATAATGTGTGGTAAAAAAAAAAAGACCAGTCGAAGAGAGATAACCTCCTATTTTCGCTATAAAGTCTCTAGATAGCCACAAAGCAAAATAGGGAGGTAAATCCACAACTATAACATCTTGTAGAATGGAAATATTTGGGCAAGCATGTAACGTTACCTCTAAATTTATGATTACACCAACTGTATTAGTTGCAGTCCCATCAAGCTATAAAACATTCTTTTCTGTAGGCTCCTACTGTAGGCCCAATTTTTCAGCAATTACTTTTGGCATAACTGTGCTACTTGCACCGCTGTCCACCATGCAGTTATGAACTAGATTTTCTCCAATAATCAGTGATAGATAAAATGGTGGTGGTTTCTTTATGTCATGATCATTTAAAACTTTTTGAACCATCCATCTAACCCCTTTTAGGTGGTCTTGATCAAGTGTTCCAAGGACCATATCTATCTTTTGAACCTCCTTTTCTGCTATTTTGGAAGAAATTTACGCTTTAACTAGTTCATGGGAGAGTAAACCTTGTTTCCTAGAATGCTTAAAGCACCCCACATCGAGATGTTAACATTATGTTTTTTCATTACATCAATGATATTAAAAGAAGCAACTGTTTTAGAGATAGACTCAAATGTTTTACCATAATCCTTAGCAAAAACTGACTTTGCTTCAACAACTTTGGATATCTGAGGAATAAATAATCTTGTTGGGTCAGGGCTGTAGTTGTTTTTGTTTCTCTTTGTTAGCCGTATCACTTGTTGTTCTTTGAGGGATAGCAGGGCTATTGGCTGGTTTTGGGGCTGTAGATGCTGAATTATCAGTAATAGTGGGCAGCACAGGTCTATTTTGCTGTTTTTTATTTTCAGTAGCCTTCTCTTGAGCTCTAGTGGTAACTGCAATGAACTCTTCCCCATAGAAGCTGACCAAATTCTATTTAGGTTTTTTCGAACATGACCTTCTTGCTGCCCACTCTCCATTTGAGGCATGAAAAATGCTTCAGATTGAGGATGTTCAACAAGATTCGAGTTCGAGGGAAGCAATTGGGCAATTTACACATTTGAATGATGCGTGAGGTTGACACCACTCCTCTGTAGCCATATTAACTGGAACCAAAGTGTTATATGTGCTAGGAACATTAGTATCAATCTACCTTTGCGATAAGGATGCCTATAATTCGATTCTTTGGTAAGGCTACCTATTTTGTTGATTATGTTGGTAAGGAACCTGATAAGGTCTATTAGGCAATGCAATCAGTTTTCAATTGATGTCACTTATTTCCCATGGTTTGCAAGGATTTAAACATATTTGGGGATGGGACTACAACAACATGCTCTACAATAATAATAATAGGTTGTGGAATAGGGGCTAAATCGCACAAAATGGCATTGTAGGCCTTGGTGCTAATTTCCCAACTGAATAAGGTTGTTTTCAGCATTTACAACAATGTCATAGGCATCGGGTAAAGTAAAACCTCTCATGGATTTGATCATAATTGAAATATTGCTATTCAATGCTTTGAGGTAATAAAGGAAAGTGTGCTCAGCTTGAGGCTTAACACTTGATGGGATTGTTTCCCAAAACCTAGCAAAACGAACGTTGAAACTAGACATATACTCATGAGGGGTTCTTTTGATAGTAGATAGCTATTCTATGAGGGATAAATGATCAAAATTATCTTTTCTATTTTCGTAGTTTTTCACCTAATTCATCCCAAGTTCTTATGCTTCCAATCTCTAGATTTCTTTACCATTGCAAGGCTTGTCCTTTAAAAGATGCAGCTAAAAGTCTTAAAGCTACGTCTTCACGAGTAATATTATGAACTACACATATGGAAGTAACTTGATTTTCTCTATTAAATGATGGCAAAATTTTCATGGCAGCATTAGGAATATCATGGTAAACTTGAATTACTAATGGGTTGCCATTAGTAAAGGTCACAAAATTCTGGGTGGTTGAAGAGCCATTGGAAAAACTGGGATATGGATTGTAAAATTTATACGTGGTGAAGGAATATCAAGAGGAGGGTTATCAAAAGTAGGTCTATTATAGGGTAATGTATTACCAACTCTTCTCCTTCTAGTAGAATTCAAAGGTAAAGAAAAAAATTCAAGAGGAATTCCTCTTACTGATGATCTTGTAGTCACTTTAGGCATGGAACATGCTACAATACTAGTCTGAAATCAGCTTTACGGATTCGCCAAAAGATCAAAAAAAAATTAGTAACTTTTATTTGCTATAAATCTGCTCTAGATATGTTCTAGAATCTGTAACTTGCATGCAAATCTGATTCATGTTCCCACCGAGCGTGCCAAAAACTGTTATCTCTCTAAAGTGCACCCTATAGAGAGATGGTAGTAGATTTTCTAAGCATGCAAACTGATCTCTCTCTCTCTCATAGATATAATGGAGACACCTCAGGTCACTGGTATACCTATTGTGAGGTGAATCTCTAGGATTAAAAATTTCAATTCCTTATTGGTGTACACTAAACTGGTTTCTAGGAGTTCAAGGGAAAAAGATTACTAAGACAATAAATAAGACTAAGGTGATACACCAAATTTGTGTAAGAACTTTGACTAAGTAAAATACACAACTGATTTGTGAAGAATTTTTTGATGCAAGAACCAATTAATACCTTTTTGCAGAAATCTAAGGGTAAAACACTTGATTATATTGAGGAAGATTTCACAAAAGTACTAATAAGTTAACATGCACATCAAATTAAGCAAAAATGAATGTATTTGTAGCAGGGTAAAATTTTAATTAGGGAATTTTCATTGACAAAATTAATATAAACATACACAAGGCTGCAAAATAACTTGGAGGCATAAAATACTTCACACTTAGAGGAAAAAATGGCAAAAATTACTTGATACTCCTATATCCAAAACTCCTCTGGAAGATCCCTTGTGCTTTGCAAAGGCACATAATATATAGCAAAAAAAAGGTTCACCCCCTTCCTAAAAATAGCCTAAAGGTTGTACTCACCCATACATCCTAATTTTATCCTTTAGTTAATAGTAAATAAAGGAATAAAAATAATACAAACTAGAGCATGCGGTAAGAAATAAGCATTAATAGCCTTAAATAAAATATAGTCAAACTGAAGTTGATTGTTCTATTTTAAAAAAAATGGGTGAATAATTTGCTAAAAATACATTTTGCTTGCTAGGCAAGTCTTCCTCCTTTGAGCATGCAAATTTGTCTTCTTCTCTGTTCTGTCCTCTTGTGAAGAAATGTAAAAATATACTCCCTACATATGGGCAAAATATTGCAACACTTAGCAATATTTACAAAATAATAGTTGTGGGACCACCCTCAAATGTGCACATGTTCTTATATTTGTCCCTTTTCCTGAATGATCACATGAGTGATACTTACAATTTTATTTCAAATTCCTTGTGGGGACCACCTTTGATTCACTTGGTTTGGGCATTGCCACCTTATGGACTTATGCAAATTTATGTTTTTTTTTTAAAATTATGCAAGGGGCACCATATATATGTTATGCTTTGCCATGTGGACTTAGGCATGTTAAAAGGTTTATATTTCACCTTTTTGGTGATCATTGTGTATAATGTAGTCACCCTTTATTTTTTGATGCATGCATAAGCTTAGACTATAGTCGGACTTTTGATAGTCACTTCCATGACTAACACGTGGACACATTGGCTAGCTAATATGTGGACACGTGGGCTGGTCCCTTCCCATGGTGACTCACCCCTCCAATGTGTTTTGTCAGTGGTAACCTAACCTATGTTGGGTTTGCTTGGAAAATGATGACCATTCTGAACCCTTGATCCTTGTACTTTCTCTGCCGATCTTCGAACTGCGGTTAGGGTTTCCGACACATGCATTGATTACAATTAGTGGAGGACTTACTTGTGGTTATCTATTTTGGTCTCTGTGCATAATCCTCATCCATTTGATCTTGTCCTTGATGAAGCTTGATCATTGATTGCTTGAGCATAGTTGAGTTAGCTCAACCACGCTAGAGTTTAAGAAATAAAATTTCAAGCTATTTCCATTTTGGTCATTTCATTTTTCTCGTGGAGGGAGGTGAAGCCCTGGAAAATTTTATTTGGCCACCATTGTTTGAAGTTCTAGAGCTCAGCTTTTGATCATTTCATGGAAGCTTGGCTCTATTCTGTTTCTCTTTTTCACCATTTTTGAACCTTTTGAGCTCGTGAAGCTTCTCTAAGTGAGAAAACTCGACCCTTGGCTATTTTCTGTATTCTTTTCTTCTATTTTGTTTTCTTGGATGATATACCTTGAACCTTAGCCATCGTTATATTTTCTAGCTTTTTTTCTTCTCTATTTCGGGCCTTCTCTCGAGATTGAGATCTTTGTTCGATCCTTGTCCGCCATTGTTGAAATCTGTTGAAGCTTGACTCGCATTTTGAAAGAATATGAAGGTATACGTTTTTGTGACCCTTTCCCTTTACAAATCTTGTGGATATTTTTCAATTTGTTTTCAGTGGCTCCTTTGATCTCTGTATAATGACACAACTTGCATTTTTCTATTTTTTTTTTTCTATCGTTCGGCCTCAATGAGCACGAACATGAGCTTATAAGGGAGATGTCTGCCATTCTCTTTTCTTTGGCCTTACTTGTGTATAATGTGGTAAGTTCTTTAGTCTTGTCGACTCTCTGTAAGTGTTAATATGAAAATAAAATCCTTTGAACTTATTCTGTGTTTTCTCATTCTTGAAATATGGCTCGGTCATTTGAAAACTTGATTGTAATGTGACCTTCGGCTATACCTGTAGCTTAGAATTTCTTCTAGCTTCGGCCTTGTCATGTGTTCACTTTTGTTTTATTCATTTTAAATGGCTTCAACTTTTTGTAACTTGACTGTTTATTGATCATTGTGCTTGAGTTTTACCTTTTATAACGTCGGCCCCGGCTTCACCTTTAACCGATACTCACGTAAACTTGTTCTCTATTATGTAGACTTTATATGCTTCTTATGGTTGTGCTTGAGTGAAGTTGGAACTCAAAGAAAATCATTAAGTTTTAATTTCTATAATGACTTTTCCCTTTTTAGAAGTAGCAATACAATCACCGTATTTCAGTTTTGTTAGTAAAGCATATTTTCAATTTTGTCCAATCTGAAAACTCCATTTTGCAAGGGGAGACTCTAGAATTTTTTTTTTCAAAATCCTTCTCTCTACAGATTTTTGCAACTTGATATTTTTTTTTTAAAGATATGAATATCTCTCTGCCACCTTTTATGGATTGTCTGTTCACTTGATCGAATTTTTTTCATGCTTGCTTTTCTTGATCCATTGTAACCTTGGAAAATTGTGAAGTAGTTGTTTTAATTTACACTTGAATTTGGAAATAAAATGAACTTTGAATACTAGTACTTGATGAACTTCTTAAATATTTGTATGTTCCATTTGATCATGATATCATTTGTAATGATGAACATATACTTTTTGTTGACTGTTATGATTCCTTTTGAAGTTTAGATAGCTTATAAAGCATGTAGTATCCTATAAAGCATGTATTTCAATTTTGTTTTAAATCAAAAGTCAATTTTACAAGCAGAGACTCTGGAAATTTTTTTCCAAAATGACTATTTTCCTCTCTCCTTATTAGCTTTCCACCATGATTTGTAAAAGTATTTCCTTCTTGATTTATTCTATGCTTCCTTCTTTCTGTAAACCATCTATAAATGATGTTTGTTTTCCATTCTCTTGAAAGTAAATAGTAGTTGTTTCTTTATTAACCAGTTAAACTAATCTTTTTCATTCCATGTTGCAACCTGTTCCTACAAAACTCATAAATAAGTTAGAAATATATAGGCTTTTTGGCCTCTCTTATATCCATGTGAACTTATTTTCTTCTTCATTATTCTTCTTTGAACTGTTTTCAACTTCTTTGATGCATATCGACATCTTTTTCTTTGTAAGCTATTTCAGATTCTACTTTTCTATTCCAATCCTTTGCCTTTAATTTCTTTCTACTAAAGATTTCTCTTTATGCACTCTGCTCTCTTCTGCTTTGCCATGCCCATGCCCATCATCCTTGAGTTTTGTCTTGTCTCATGTACTGTATTTCTTTCTTTCAAGTACCATTAGATACATTGAACTTAGAATATGTATTTTCTTTAAAATAGGTGTATAGGAATAAAATTGTACCGGAACTCAAAATTGATAGGTATTACTCTTTATCTTGCGGTGTGACAAGAAAATAAGATGGAGATGGAAGTGGAAGATGAAATGAGATCAAGATGGAGATGTAGATGATGCGAGCGGGAAAGAAGATAAAAAGAAAATGATGGGTTCACTTTTACTCCTCTCTTTGTTGTTATTTAGCACATGCAATATTCTCTTTTCCATGTATATGATGTTGTTATTTAGTCACATCCCACGACTTGTGTGGGAAAACTTGTGATCTCTTATGAATAAATAATTAAGTTCAAATAATGAGTTGACTATATCTTTTTGCATTAAGCTTTTCCTTGATTATACAATGATGTAAGCAACTCAATATCTCTATCAAATGAATTAATATAAGAGATAAAATTAAAAGGAAAACACAGAACTTCCATGTAAGCAACCTTTCAATGAGATGTGCCTCCTTGTATGTTGTTTTGCTACATTAAGCATATGCTCTTAACTTTGACTCCTTCCTACTATCTCCATTTAGACATTATTGTCACTATTTTTTGGTGGTATTTTCTTGATGGAAGTAGCAGGAAAGGAGTCACTTGTAACATTTTTATGATAGCATAGATGGATGCAATTTCATTAATCACAAACAACTTTAATGAATACAGAGCAATAAATCTGATGAGCACAATCATAATAATAGTGAAGTTGATTATTTGAAAACTAAAAATATGTTTGCTGTCCAAAACCAAACACTTCAATTATTCTACAATTCGGTGTCTTGATCAAGACAATGCAACTGTCCTTCGGGGCCTGTGTTCTTTTGCTGAGGATATTTGTGAAATTACAGACTATGTGATCTGTTATGTTTTGTAATAGGACACATAACTCCATATTTCACGTAATCTTTTAAATAAATCAGAAGTAATGATATAATTTGATATAAATTCCCCTAGTTTAGGTATACTTCACCAATGCTATCCATAGTAACAAAGTTTCAAGTTGCCCATTTCTACACAAGTGCAGAAATTGTCAACAATGATATGTTATGTTTTGTAACAACACACATAGCTACATATTTCATGTAATCATTAATTAATTGAAAAGAAACAATCTAGACTGAAAGAAACTCCCCTATCTTAGGTTCACTTCACCAATGCCATCCATCGTAATGAAGCTTGAATTGCCCATTTTTCACAAGTGCAAAAATTGTCAACGCATACTCCCTCATACGAGTTGTGTTAATCTCTGGTTCAAATTCTAACTCAATTAATCCTAAAATATTTGCATTATTGTTTGAGGAGAGTTTTGGAGAAACTTGAGATTTATCAGAAGTTGAGGCCTCATGGTAATTATTCCCAACAAGAATAACCTTGTTTGTGTTTTAATGATTGACCTTAAGATCTTCGGGATGATTGGGAAATGGATCCTAATAGATGAATAATTTTTCATTTTATGGTACTACCGGTCCTATATAACTTGGCTGCGAGGTTGTTTCAAGATTTTCTAATAACATGTCCACAAAGAGCTACCTTTGATTATTGGGAAGTCTTTTTATGAACTTGTTGCAATCCTTACAACTTCTAGTGTCATGAATAATAACATGATGAAAACCACAGTAAATATTGGGGTCATATTATTTTGGACTTTGATTCAAGTATTTCTGCTGAGTACAACCTTGATTGCAATTTTAAAACTTGTTGTTATAACTATAATTCACTCCCCTTAGATAGTGTTATTGTATTTGTTCGGGCCTTGGGATTGATATTTCCGAGGAGGGGGATGGTTGAAATCAACCATGTTGATAGAGGAACCAAAATTAGGGATTATTTGATCTCCTGCATTTTTTTGTTATTATTAGTCTTACGATTTTTATAAATCTAACATTCCTCACTTGATCAATAACACCGTTTGTGGTAGTGAGGTGATTTTGATTCAAGACCTTAAGTCCTTGGTTTTGGCCTCATTTTTTATGGTTTACATTTTTTTCATTAGGGACACCAATTTCTCAATGAGGCTGTAAGTCTTATGCCCACTATCAATAGCGGTTTGGTCGATTCGGAGCACACCTTCCAATACTTCTTCCTAACTATGGTAAGGAAACTTTTGGAATTCCTCCTTTGTTTCTCGGCTAAGAAAGTGAAGGAACAAATTGAAAAATTCCATTTGTTCCATTCTAGGTGCACTGAGAGGAGTAAAGAACTTGACGCCACCTTTGGATGAAATATGCATCGATTCATTTTTCTTACCCGATATACAAAAACTCCCTAATTCCTATACGTAGAAACTTTTTCATGTCAAATGCTCATGAATTTAGAAACAAGTGTTTTAAAGTAATTTATGGAAGCTTACGAGAATCCTATAATACCAATCTAATGTGATTCCCTCTAGAGTATGAAGAAATATTTTAGCTACTGCAACATCCCAAGGAAACAATTCCCTTATGGTAGTAGCATAAGCCTTGATATGAGCATTCGGATCTCCTTCTCACTTAAATTTTCAAAGATCAAGAAATGAGCATAAAATAATGACACCCATATGGTTGAGTGAAGGGGTTATTTTAAATATTTGGTGTAGGTACCCATTGCATATGATTCCATTATTAAATCTTCCTAACATGGAGGTAGTGGAGGATGAGTTGTTTAAGCTATATTATAGGCATTCTTGAACATATAAATCTCATTTATACGTCCTATAAGGAACATGGAAAGTCTATGTATCTATGTGAGGGGATTTTGAGTACATATGTAGATATGGAGGAAGAAAATTAGGATATGGGCTAGTAGGAGTGAAAATAGGGAATTTCACATTTCTCAAAGGAATGGCATTTGAGAGTGCACTTCTGGCCGGACCTTTCACATGTTAAGCATGAGATGGGTGAGGACCCATACCTAGTGTGTCAGACCTTGTGAGAAGATCACATAGATTCGATTGGACTCGATAACGTTGTTGCATGTGATGTTGACTTAGTTGTGAATTAGTATGGGTGTGTCCCTTATTGTCAACAAGATACCCCATGTTCTTCCCTAATGCATAAGTGGGTGCTAAAATTTGGGCATTGATGAAATGGACCTAACTAGTGGGGTACCCTATAGTTTTATTATGTTTTTAGTTGCAACAATTTATTAACTACATGTAATCTGTAGCTATGTGTGTTGTTACAAAATGTAACACCTCACATAGACTTCCATTCCATGTTTTTCTTCAACAAGGAAACACAAAAGCCCCAAAGGACTAATGAATTACCTTGATGAAGGTGGTAATAACATGTAGGTGAAATGTTAAATTTAGGTACAACAAATAGAGTTACAGTTTAAAAGAAAGTAATTTCATTATTAAAGTTATGGGTAGTTCAAAACTCATTGTTTTTTCATGTTAAATACATTTAATTATGTTATTGAGATGTTTATTTCATTATACAATCAATATCCATCATAAAATCTAAATGTAGAAAGAAGTATACAACTCAGTTACAAAAATTAATGTTATTTATTCATGAAAAAATACAATGTTTCCCACACAAGCCATGGGATGTAACTCATAACTACTAGAAGAAGAAAAATTACATATGCATGAAGTTAAAAGTAAAAGAGTATAGAAGAAACCCATCATTTCCTTGGGCTTTCTTCTAATCTTCTTATCTCTAGTTCCAACTCTATCTTTCTTCCATGCTCTAAGAAGCTACAAGTATACCTGAAAAGGTAAAAAAAAGGGATCAATATTTAGATTTGGGTTTGATCTGTACTCATGTAATATCTAACTACATGCAGATGGATTTCTAAATATCATAAGCATAAAGTACATTAGAGACAAATACACAATTGATAAGAGTAGTATTCTACAACATTACATTTGATTCCCAAAATAATTTTAGAAAAGAAAGAGAAAATAAGATAACTATGGAACATAAGAGAGGCCAAAAGGCCTAATGTTTTCTAACTTGTTTATCTAAATGTGCAGGTACAAGTAAGAAGAAGGAAATAAACACTAACTGTTGTGTTTGCATATAAAAAGTATTACATTCTACAAGTTGAATAAAAGAAGTGCATTTATTTCATAATGATCAATATTGTCATAATTTCAGTTCAGATTGAAGGATGAATATATAAAGATATAGTTGTACCAATCCATAAAAGAAATACAAGTTCAGTACTGCAGATTCTAAAAAATGGAATGCATACAGAAAGTGTAGATAATGATGTTGATCTAGCTTCGAGCTTCAGTATAATACCAAACTAAATCATACATTAGAATAACTTGGAGAAAAGGAAGATTGTACATTGCATAAGTCAAGGATATAGATCCAAGATACCATCAAAAGTATGATTCGAAACAAAGTACATGTGCTCAATTTTAGTAGTTAGCATGCTTCAAGATAGAAGAATTCATTCA
The DNA here is from genome assembly GCA_018340775.1 of Taxus wallichiana var. yunnanensis. NCBI lineage: Eukaryota > Viridiplantae > Streptophyta > Pinopsida > Cupressales > Taxaceae > Taxus > Taxus wallichiana. The sequence continues at coordinate 840,945,153 of CM031242.1, read as the reverse complement.
TGTCTATCACAATGATCAAAGTACAAATTCCAAGGGCACATTATTTTGAACAAAACCATCAAATATAGTTTTCAAGATGAAATAAGTACACTTATGCAGTGCAGAAAAGAATATTGTAGTCTCATATTATCTCCAAAGCTATTGTCTACAAGAGAATATCATCATCTCAGCTAATGATTGATATAGAAGGAGTATTTTTAAGGAAACGATAATGAGAATGTACTAAAAACAATGCATAAGGGGTGATTAAGTTTATTCGAAGAAGGAGCCAAGATTTCTTAGAGATTTGAACATAAAAATTACGTCTTATGTTGATCAACTACAACTATATCATATTGATGAAGATATAGAAGGTATATGTTAATAATTATATGGAAGTACAAGTATCAAAATGAATTTTTGAAGCAAATAGATTTTAATTATAGAGTATGAAGTCACTATTATCAAGAGCCTAAATAAAGATATTGCATTCATACAAGCAAAAGACATCAATTTTGATCGGTTTTACAATATAAGAATCTTCAATTTCCAAGATTATCTTCTATAAGGAATAAAGGTTTGGATACAATAGGCATACATCAACTCAAATTTTTTAGAACATGAAAGAAAGATTCATCTAAATTGAATGATTGAAGATAAAAGTACATAAGAAATAAAGGAACAGATAGATCATAACCCTCATATTCTAAAAGTTCTTCTCAATTGAAAATGACAAGGTATGCATTGGTTAAAGGTCACAAATGATTCAAATCATATCTTCCATTCCATAAGTAAAAAGAAATAGAGCTTCTACAGTACATGATAGTGGTTCACAAACCCAAAAGGAACCTTACAAAGAAGAATGAATCATGATTAAATTTTTTTCAGTCTTAGGATGTAAAATGACCCATTACCATGTTCGAGTAGCCATCATTTCAACAAGAGAACATGAATATCAGGCTCAAAACTTAAGCTTCATTGTAAGATAAAGAGGTTTTATATTGTCACAGGAAATAAAAGTGGTGTATTTCTTTCTTTATAGACTTATTTGAAAGGAGTTAATAGAGTACATTTTAATAAAGAAGACCGCAATTATCATCTAAAATGATCTTTTGGTCCAAAGTTATAGCAATAATTGGTTTACAAGATCAAAAAGAATGTAAAAATGAACTACATGCACATAAATAGAAATGAACAAGATATAATTAACAACTTTAGACAGAATTTCAAATTTATCAAATTTAGAGCCATAACCAAGCTTTCAACAATTTTTGATGAAACAACTTAGCTCTACTACAGAATGGATTATTTTAAGTGATGACTGAGTATAATGATAAAATATCGACAAATAAAATATAAGGAATGTATGAATCAATGTATTTACACTCAAGGAACAAAACTCCAAATTGACAAACAACCCTTAATAATGGTGTCTACTAGCTGAATAGAAGGCATAAATTCGAGCTTGAAATACAATGGGAGGAAAAACATTTCTATAGATGACTATAGTGCAAAGAAATTGTAAGAAAATACAAAAATCTGGTAAATGGATATGTATTTAAAAAAGTAGAGTTCAAATAGTAACACGGCCACAACATAGGTTGATATAAAGTTACTGATAATGCCAAAACCCTTCCACATAAGAAAGTAATAGATGCCTAGATGAAAATGGAATGATAAGCTTGACTTACCAGAATAATGGTGGCCACAAGACCTCACAGAGAGCTCAAATTAAGTGCAAAATGACAAATAATTGAAGATACCACTACTCATAAGTCATCCCACTTTCAAAGAGTCCGCAGAAGTAGAAGATACAAATAGGGCATGAAAGTACAAAAATATTAGTGCTTATGAAATAATAAATGACTGAGTTTATGTTAATTATTTATTTACAGTAAAATATCTCAAAGAAATGGAAATATTGAGCTCACAAATGACAATGTTCACCTTTAGTAAGGAAATCCTTGAAAGGAACCAAGACTCTTAATTTTGAAGCTTCTAAGAGAAAAAGACAAAGATAATCATCTTTTAATCTCGAAATAAAACAATGAATCCAGCGGTATAATTTTTCAAAGCTCAAAACAGAGGAAAGAACATAAAACAAAGGTTTGAAGATGTCAACAATGATGGATGCCTCTTCAAATACTCCACAATCAAGCTCAATATGATGGAAAAAAGATATATAATACAATTTGATACCTAGAACTTGAAGAGGAAGCATATTGAGCTCAAAAAGAATAGTAACAGAGGCCGAGTTGAAAAATGGTTTGGGATTCAATCAACCATGGGCTTAAAAATGCAAAACAACCAAGTGATAGGGTTCATATCATTTTTCCAACCTAACTCAACCATAAATCACCTAACTCACCCAATGAGTTAATCTCGATGGTGGAAAGATGCAAAGTACAAAAAAATGCAAATGCTAACCCAAGCCAACCACCACAGTCATAATAGAGTTACAATCAACGATTCATATTAGCTAGTACAAGATCGATGGATCAAATTCATCGAATTCAATATAGTCCAACTATTCCTCTTCCAGATCCAGAGAAATCAATGAAGGATATCAAATGGTACATAGGTTGACGGTTTGCATGGGTCGATCACCTTTTTCATGCAAACCCTCGATACAACCTAAGTTCAAAATAATGCAACGTGTTGTCAAACCATGAAACCCTAATAAACTCAGGGTCATTTCCACTGACAAAACATGTGAAGGGGTGAGTCATCATGAAGAGGATGCCAACCCTATGATTCCAAAAAAATCATTTTCCATTGACCGACTAAGGTCTAAAAACATATACATACTGAAAATTATCATAAAAAAGTTAAATCATTACCTTATTTAATATTGTTATGAATGATTATTCAAAAGACTAAAATTTATATTATATGCCATGGTGGGATATTCACCAATGACTATCAGAAGGAAAATTTTACCTTATCCTATTTTATTTACAATGATTTTTAATCAATAGGGTCAGAATCATGTGCCATCAACCAAATTAAAAGTGGTCACGTTTTCAACTATGTTGACACCTAAAAGGTGAAATAACATGCATGTCATGCCAAGTCAAAGGAATCAATATTCCTTAAAAGAACCAAATTACCTTAATATCCTCAAATTGCAGAAGGAGGAATAATTGACAATTATTCATGCAAGGGGAAGTACTTTTACAACATGATCATGGTGGTCCCCACAGGAGGGAATATTTTGAGTTGAAGACAAAGTATTATATTCTACTTGCAGGAGAATAATATATTGCATGTGATAAGAAAGGTGACAAAGAGGATTATTTCACCATGCAGATAAAGACAAACAGATGTCAACATCATAGCCTACAACCTAAGGGAACAAATTAAAGAATGCCTAAAATATCATTACAAGTGGATCAAGTTACAAGTGTCACATCAAGAAGAAGAAGAAAAATATTGCATGCACATTGGAGAATACTTACACAACAAGAAAGGGCTATTATTAGCCAAATTATTCATCCTATTTTATTAAAAATAGATCAGTCAACTGCACTTGGACTAAATTTTATTTTTGTAACTAAGGCTATTAATGCCTCTTTGTAATTAGCATGTCTATTTTTATTCATTTATTTATTCATGATAAAGGGGTAAAATTAGCATGCATGGGCGATTATAAATTTTAGCCTATTTTTAGGATGGGATGGGTGAATAATCTTGCTATGTATTGTGTCCAATTGCAAGGCACAAGAGCGGAATGTTTGGACATAGGAGTGCTGAAGGAAATTTTCAAATTTTTCCCCTTCAATGAGAATTGATTTATACCTTTCCATTTATTTACAGTGGTGTGTATATCTCATTACTTCTTGTGAATGTCAAATTTCCTGATTAATCATCTTACCTTGCCGAAATCTAGTAATTTCTATAATATTAGTGTGCATGTTAATCTTATTGTGTTGTTGTGACTCACTCCCTAAATACAAAAGTGTTTTTGCCTTAACAATCTGCTGAAAAACTAATTATTCTTGCATTCAAAATTCATTTTCAATTTGATTTTAGATGTACTTAGTCAAAGCCCTCAACAAGTTTGGTGTATCATCCCATTTCCAATTCATTTACTATAATACTCTTACCCTCAAAACCCCAAAAATAGTTTAGGATACATCAAAAGGAACCAACCTTGATACCGAGACTCACATTAATAATAGGTATACGGAAAGACCTCGGGTGTTTCCATTGTATCTATGAATGTGAGAGATTCAGAGAAAGCTTAGAACCCCTAGTCATCTCTCAACAAGGGTGCACTTTCAAGAGATAACACTCTCTAGTCCTCTAATCCTCCATACTAAGGTATAATTAACATCATGGGTCAGGACCGAGTCTATTGTTTGGGTGCGTATGGTGTAGGGTTTGGGTGAGAGGACACATGATACCCCCTTATAAATTGTTTATAGTTTTCATTCTTTTCTTACTTGAAAATAGGGATCTCAGGATAGGTAGGTGATGCATTATTTTTGAACATCTCGGGGTTTGGATATTCATCCTATCTAAGGACTCATCTATTTGGTGAAGAGGATTAGAAATTCATGCAAAAATGTCATCTTCTATTGATTACATGCTAATGCGAGGTTTTGAAAAGAATCTAGGGTAAGCATTTGTACCACTTGTAAAAACCATGTTTTTGAACCAGTTGAATGTATTTCATGTTTAAATGTCGGTAAACCTCCTCTAATCTCACATTAATAGTGGGTTTTGAGATGTAGCTAAGGGAGGCATCCACTTTATTTGTGTAATTTTCAGCCCATCTAGAAAGGGAACAAATTTTTTGTGGTTAAACATTGGTGTAGTATCTATCAAAGCCAAATGGGCCACCAAGATCTCTACAAGACATATTTGGGGAGGTATAAACTACCAATAGAAATAGGGGAAGAAATGGAAAGGTGAGGTAATAACAATGAAATAAAATTAGATAAGAAGGAACTAGTCCGACATGTCATGTTCAACATTATTGTATTCCTAAGAATAAAGATGTGATTCTATACATACTCTGCCTCGCAAGTTCATGTTGAGACATCCAGAATGTGCAAGGTTGCATGGTAAATTATTAAAGGGAGCTATAGGAGAACAACGGACTAAAAAAAGATAGTATGAATTCGTATTAGCTGAGTTGGCCAAGAGGGAATTAGAGGCTATGTAATGGTAGCATATATTACCTATGATTTTATTTTTGGTTTGATTTAAAGGTTAAAATCCATTGAAATTTTCATTTTAAATAACTAAGAAAAGTAATTCTAACTTAGTTAAAAGACAAATGTGCTTTAATCTCTGAACTAGCTAGATTAATTCCCAATTAATTAACCAAAATGAAATGAAAAATTTAATCTACTTTTTTGAAAGGAAATTAATGAAACAAAACTAATATCTATTTTTTTACAAATTAATTAAAATAAAGATAATCAACACACACATAGAGATTGATTCTAACTAAATGAAAAACACTTCTACTCTAAAATGAAATAAACTAAACGCCAAAATAAACGTATGTGGCTATTCCACTTTATTGCGGATGAATTAATTATAATCTAGTTTATACGGAGGATTTTTATAATTTTTAAATGTGAATATTATTTCCTCTGGAATTAACTTAGAATAATGGGAATAATTAAAATATTCTCAAAATAAATTTCTTCCCCAAGACTTTCCCAGGTAAAATACTACAACTATCTGATAGCTTTTTAAGGTGAAGAAATTGTACAAGATGCATAGGCACAAAAGCTCCTTAAAAGTTACATCCCTTATAGATCCACATGGATAATAAGGAGGAAGCTTTCAAGAGAAGCTTTTCTTAGATACACGTCTAATCTAATTAATGAATAAAAGGAAATATACACATAATTTGACAATGAAGAATTGAAAGACTCTATGCATAAGAGCTTCCCCAAAATCTTTCCCCGACAAATCCATAGGGATGAGATGAAAATATTTTGCAACGGAATATACTTATAGGTAATGAAATTCATTTTAAAATCTACTTCTCTTAAAAAAATGTTTGAATTTATTAAAAATTGAAGTCTAAACTAAAAAGAGAAAATCTTCTAGGAATTTAGATACACCTCCAACCTATAAATGTTGAACAAAAACAATATCCAATCCTAGTTGTCCTTTTATTTATCCCCTTAGCTTATTTTCCAATGATGATTCCAATGTATTCCAGGAGATATGTTGGTTGATATGTAGAAGAAGATGTGGAAGTGCTAGATCAAGCTAGTTACAGGATATATGGTAGCAATGCGGGTAAGATTGTAAAAAGGAAAAGGATTTGATTTTTCTTGTGTGGTTCTTTGTAAGATTCTGGCATAGTAATAGTGAAATTAAAATTCAAGAGAATCCAATGAATTATTTGGGGAAAATATTTGTTTTAATATAAAATTGGCAAACAAATGGTCCTACACACTTGACAGCTAAGAAGTGTCGGATCACTCATGGGAGGGGCATTCAACTTATTAAGAATAACAAGTAAAGGAGGAGAATTTCAAACCCATCTATCAAGCTGAGAAAAGGTGATTTTGTCAAGACACATGGGAGAAAAATGAGTTATAGGTAGGAAACACGTGTACAGAACATGTAGTTTAAGTCCCGAGAAAAAACACATGAAACCTTCGGTCTACGAAAGTGGTGGTTAGGTAATCACTACGACGTTTACATAATTTCCTTTATGGGTAGACCGACTATTTATCAACCACCTTGGCAGTTACATAACTTAAGGAAAAAGTACTAAATAAAATTCTTGAAAATCAACTACGAAAGCGGAAAATATAGGAAAAGGATAGGCAAGGTAAAATAAGCTATAAGAACATCTTGCAGTGATAAAATTGGACTTGGATATCATCATTTATCTTGGAAACAAAATTATCAATGTTGGGGATTTTTAATGTTTTGATAATATGGCACCATGTAATTTTGGGTGCGTACAATACCCATGTACAATAAGTACAACCTAGAAAAAATGAGATACAAATTAAGGTCTCTACAAAAAATTCTTTGTCCTATGACAAGCTTTGCATTAGATGGGAAGGAATCCAACATTAAAAGTGATTGGATAGAATGAAATCCATCACTAAATAATTTGTATGATGTGCAAGTAAAAAGAGTGGTGACTATTGTAAACACTTATAATTTTTTCGACATGATCTTATTACTAATATCATACTTACTATCCTAGTCTCATGTTCATTTACAACACTACACTTGTAAATAACCCTTTGTAAACCCTTATAAAACTCTTAAACCATCTTAATCCTTCTCTAACAAGATTCTATAAGCTTCTTTCCCTTTATTTAACCATGATTCCAATGGTACCAATTTTGTGCGATTTCGTTGAGAAATGCAAAAGTTATGGCCTTCTCGAGTGCGGGCAATTATTTTGGGTTTGCGGGCGTTTTACTGTCATTTGATGGGAATGAGCATTGGTATTTGGAGCCGAATATGTTTCTTTTATTTAAATATATCTACCCTCATGAAAATTATGAATATGTTTTTGTGGCATAGAGGACATCGTGCTCGTTCCAGAAAGTCCAATTTTGTGAAAATCGGAGCTCGGAGTCAAAAGTTATGGCCATTTGAAGTTTCCGGACCGAATGTTGACTTTTCTTCTTCTCCTTCGGCCACTTCGGATTTTCGTGTCCCATGCATCCCTTTATCCCATTTGGCCCAGTGCTGAAGTTCCCTGTTTCGGCCGAACCGGCCGGTTCACGTACACTTGTCCCACTTGTCCCGAACTGTTTGGGACAAATTTTCCCGATTCACCCGGTTCGGCCGGTTCGCGTACTTTTGTCCCGCGCGTCCCTGACTGAAAGTTCTCATTTCGCCGATCCGGCTGGTTCACGTACTTCACGTACCTTTGGCCCAACTGTTCCGGGCTGCCTTGACTCATTTCGGCCGATCCGGCCGGTTCGCGTACTAATTGCCCAGATGTCCCAGACTCACTTGTTTGTGAGCTTAGTCAATTTTTTCAACTTTTCGGCCAGTTCAGATTTCCGCGTCCCGCGTGTCCCTTTGTCCCAAATGTCCCAAATGCTGCGCAGACTGCTAGCAGCCTTTCGGCCGGTTCGCGTCCAGATGTCCCTCATGTCCCAAATGTTGCGAGGACTAGGACTTAGCCATTTTTCGCAATTTTTCCTGGCCTGAGCCTATCTTCTGCAACTTTTTTTACATTTTCTCAGAGCTTGCTCTTTCCTTCTTTGGTCAGGGGAGTTAGAAAAAATCTGAGGGAACCCCAGAAACATGATGTTTGCTCTGAATCAATTATCTGCCTGGGACTTGAGAATTCTGATGCATGTTATCAAATTAACCCTGGGGGGTGAATTTTGGATAACAGATTATTTCATAGTTTATTCTAGCTATTTACTTGTTATTTGATAATCCTTTCAAAGCTTTAAGTGAATGGGAGAAGCCATTAATGACAAGCTTCCATTCTTAATCTTTTGAGACATAAATAAACTCATAACTAATTGATAAATTTTTAATAGGTTCACTTATAGATAGATTTCATTGAGTAGAGAACTAATATAGTCATGTTTAGAGGTTGATTGTTTGTTTGAAGCTTTATGTATGCATGTAAATATGTATCTCTTGTTTATCTCTAGTATGATGGTCATTGAGTTGTTTGTTCCAAAGATTTTAGGGTTTCCTTAGAGATTCTTACCCCATGTTCATAGCTTTAAAAAACTTTTCATTATACGCATTTTTCATGTCGGGTGGGACTCTTAGTCCATCCTCCATTAATGGATTCATTTTTAAACTTTTATTTTAGTTTGTAACTTTTTACATGTTTTAGTAGGGTTAAATATTTTTTCTTGGGATTTTAACTAAGTTTTATGTCATTAACCTTCATTTTCATATCACTTTGTTAAGTTTATGTTATAAATTGCATTTAATATATTAATTCTAACTTGTTGATAGTTTTAGAATTTCATTTTTGTGTATTTTTGTGGTTTTTCTTGCAAGTGCGCATATACCTTTCACAAGACAAGCACTGGTGATTGTCATTTTTAGTATAGGTGCGCGGGCGCCTAAACCCATGTGCGGGTATATAAAAGTGGGTGCACATGCCCTTCTTCTAGCATAGACACCTCATTGGTATCAGTTTACTAAGTGCGCACACACCTTTCTAGATGCCCGGCGCCCTATGTGTTCTTGAACCTCTGTCATAATCTTACCAGGTGTGCACACACCCAAATAGTGGTGCATACACCATTTTACTAGTGCAAAAATCCATCTACCTATTTCCATGCATTATCATATCTTTTTGAACCTTTTGTTTTACCTCACGTGCATAAGCACCTATCCTCTAAGACATACTTATGCAGCGCATGAATCTCTTGGGTAGTGCAAGCACTCAAAAAATCCACTAAGTTTACAAAGAGGAGCATAGACACCATAACCCATGCACATGTTCAAAAATAGGCACACATACACCTTGAAGTGTGTGTAGGTGTGTCTTTTTATCCATAATTATTGCTATAATTTTTAGTGCTCCTAGTTTTGGTCATATCTTCTGGCTCGTTGACCCATTTTCATAACTTTAATAGGCATCGAAAACAACATGAAGTGAAATATGCAAGGGAATTCCCAAAAATATTATAACTTTGGTCTCACTAATTCTATAATAAAACTACCAAAGTTCCCAGAGACCTCAAAATGCAAAATACTAAAAAATGATGAAAAAATGCTAAAAATAGATTTTGAGAATTTTATGATTTTTTGATTTTCTAAATTTTTGCAAGGTTATAATAGTGGTTTACAAGTTTATTTTCCATCATGTTTTTCATACTAACTTAATTAAATATTTTGCATCTTTATTTGTGAAATTTTGAAATGTGTATGCCCTTCCCTCGCGTATTTTTAAGGGATCTTGGGAATAAAAAATGTTTCACTAATTTCTTCATAATTGTAAAACGATTCAATTATCTTTTAAAGTTGGTTAAAAGAAACTTATTTTCACAATCTACTTAAGTATTTTCTATTTCTTAAAAAAATTGTTTGAGATTCCTTGTTGTGTATGCTCTTTCCTTGTGTCTTAGGATGATATGGGAAATCAAAAGCAACATCTTATTTCCTTGATATGATGTATTGGAAAATTACTAATATTGGTATATAGGACCAAAAGGCATGTAAAAGAAAGGAAGAGTCAAGACAAAATAAAACCTTCTAATACGTGTTTTCATACAGGTTTCCAATTAGTGTGCTACATAAAAACACATTAAGCTTAGCAAAATAAAAAACACACCACTTCACATCACAATGTATTACATGTTTCGGAAAATGGTACATCCCTATCTGCTCAACTAGAACATAGCCCATTTGGCATTACACCTTAAGCTACAACAATGGGGGTGGTTCTAGGAACCCTAAAGTAATCCACCATTGAGTAACCTCATGGATGAAACAGGAAGCACTTTGCTTACCCACTTGACTAGATTTTACATTGCAAGTTAGATTTAAAGATGTACGTATCACAACCCCAATGAGAATACACATGAATACACTAGTTACTCGTCATATTTTAAGGGGGTAAAATAAAGCCGAGATACTCCCAAATTAGTCAATGTGACTCTTTGGGTAAATCGAGCTCACATTTAGACAAATTGTTGACACCTAGATGAGTGATCTTATTAGGAATTCCATTTTTTTCTTGTAGCCCACTTTCCTAGTCCGTATCACATCTTATCAAGCCATCACAAAGTTAAGACTTACTTAGAGTCTAAACCTTATTTTTAATAGAAAAAGAGTCCACTTGAGTTAGATCTAAATCTCTTTCACCACAAAATTAAACGACTTATCGCTTATCTTGGTTTCTTTCTCACTTTCAAATGAGGCAAAAATCTACCCAAGTGGCACTTCAGTTTATTATTATCTTTTGATCTATACCCTTGCATTCTCATTTCCCTTTTGGGGTGAGAAGGAAGCATACCCGTGATTATTATCAAGGACAATACTCACCACTTTTTGGTCCATTTACATGCATCCATGTTTATTTGGGTTTCTAAATGTGTAAAGTGTGTAAGTATGTTTCCATGTCTTTGATAGTCCTTTGGTCTTGATTTAAAGATTGTCTTCATTACTACAATTTCGGTACATCATTATTTCTCCTTAATTTTTTATTTTTTCTCGCATTCTAGACATACAATTTTGGAAATTACATCATATTTTCAATTTTGTGAGAAATTGGCATAAGTCCCTTTATTGTACAGTTATGATGCTCGTAAAACTAAAAATTCTTACTATACTCATACTTAGTTTTAGTTCCAACGTTATCGGAGACTTTTGAGAGTGTTAATATTTCCTTGTGTATATTGTGATGACATCGTCTTAATACTAACACCTTGATTTATAGGTTAACATGTCAAGATAGTTTTATAACACTATCCCCATTCGTAACTTCCATTTTTTAAAAATTCAGGTTTCATCAGAATTTCAACTAGTCTTAGTATATCTCATGGGAAAATCATGTCAATATCACTTTGATATTTAGGCCTTGTTGGTATTCTAACTCGACCTATATATTAATAGGGTATTGTCACTATACACTTTGAACCCTTCATTGGAATCATAATTTAGGGTATAGTCTTGATAAAATGACAGTTTAGTGTTTGTTTGATTTAATGTTCATATGATTATTTTTTGAGTGATAAACATTCGCCTAGCATTACATCTAGAACACACTAGGAATTTTTAACCGTCGGATGACTTACATAACATATTCCTAGGTTGGATACAAATTTGAGGGTATTTAGACAAAATATAGTATATCTTCATGAGCAATGCCTAGAATCATGAAAATGGCATCTAAACCAAATGAGTGTGATTTAGAAGAAAAACCTTTTGAATCCTTCCCATTTAGTGGTAATAACTTAGCACCACTCTTTTCATGGGTCAAATACATGAAACTGTTGATTGATTAGAGCGAGAGAAGAATCTGATTCTTTTGAGGAACAACACAAGTTAGACTCGGGTTGATTTGACGTGCTCCTTTATTATAACATAGATCAAGTAATCGAAAGAGTCTTAGCATTAGAGGCTAAGATTCCAAAAGAATGCAAAGTGGAGACGAATATCATTAATCATAAAACGAAGAACAACCATCCCTCTTAGACATGGATAACCCCTTTGACATAGGGTATGCTTCTACTTCCAGGACAACATCACAAAATTGTTGAAGAAGACCCATCAAAGCCAATTGGTGATTTGTGATGACCTTATTACAAGGCTTCACATAAAGTAAAGATTGAGCATGAGCATAAAACATCACCACCTCCTAAGTTTGATGAGGAATATGATCCTTTAGTTGAAGAAGAGATCCCTCAAAAATAAATATTAAAGCTAAGTAAAAATTAACAAACTTAGGCTCTTCGAGTAGGAGCGTTCATAAAGAAAACTCAAAATAAAATCTAGTGAGTTTCACTTTGATCCATATGATGACACAAATTTTAAAGTTGCTAAGGTAAATAGACCAATATCACCTACAAAAGAGAAACTCATTCAATAGGAGTTATAATCAATGAAGGACACACTTATTATGCTACAGGATGAAAATGTAGGAAGTACTTATATGAATAACTATGCCCTTACCCTTTTGATAAGGACATGCTTTGTGACAACCCTTCCCAAAGAATTTTCCATTCCTAAGTTCGATATATATAAAATAAAAGGTGATCCTCATGATCACATAAGGTACTTGTACAAGGCTTGTCAATAAGTTGTGTATATTGACAATTTCTTAATATTATTGTTCCCGCATAGCCTAGCAACACCGACACTAGAATGGTTCTTTAGTATATACGTAAGGGATCCATTACAATATGGCGTACCCTAGCGGAAAAATCAATGTGACATTATTCCTTCAATATGGAGAATGATATGAAGATGAATGACCTTTACAATGAAAAATAGAAACCCAATGAGACCTTTGCAGGCTTTTTGCAACAATGACATGGGTTGGCAAGCCATTTCCTAGCCAAGTAAGCATATTCGTTCTAACAAAAACCCTAAAGATAGCCTTCTATTTACAAATGTATTAGGGCTCTAACTTTGAAAAATTTATAGAAAAGGCTAGTCAAATCGAAAAGGATCTGATTGTGAAAATGACACTCAAACCCATCATAAAGGACAAAAACAAAACAAAATTTACAGATAAACCAAAATTCTTCAAGAAAAAAAAACATTTCATTGGCGATGGCATTACTGGACTCTAAAAGATTCTAAACTATATAAGATGGTCCACATTTGAAGCTCTCACAAGGACCTCACCCAAAGGCACCTACAAAATGTATGTTTATGCCACTAATGGAATCACTATCTGCCATACTTAAACATTTTGATGTAGTAAACATGGTGTAGTTCCCAACCATGACAACACCATATCCTAAAGATCCTCCAACACCCTGGCTAGTCTAAAGAGCATGAATAATGTGATTTCCATCATGTTAAAGGCCAAAAATTGTTAGTGTTTTTAGATTACTTCATTATATACAAGGCCTCATCGAATAGGGAAAATCATTGTAGATTCTTCTCGACTCGGGAAAAGTTCCAAATGAGAATATAGGTATCTTCAAAGAGCCCCTTCCTAACCATGTAGATAAGAAGAACACGAAGCCGGATCACGAGAAAAATTCCAATGACTATATGACTATGGTTTATTCTTATCCAACTAATGGTAGTCCCTTTGATTCCCTTATAGGATGTATTTATTCATATGATGAATAGGTTAATCCTATTAGGATCTTAGAAAAATGTTGTGTAAAAGGACACACCAAGCTCATTTAATCATACCGGATCCCCTACCTATCCCTCGGGAAGGCGGTCAACCTAATAGAACGGTTAGAGAAGACACTGCTGGAGTATCAATTTTAGACCTCCTCAAAATCTCTACTGCTCATAAATACATGTTGAATAACAAAATATAGAGTTAGGGTGTTTCCATAGATGTAAATCCCGCACACCTTTAAGAAATGATTACACACCTTGACTCTAATGATCGAGCACTTTTGATCGCGTTTTAAACCCACGTAATGATCTAAAGCACAACTTACCCCTATACCTAGAAGTAGTTCTTACCCATCATAAGATCACGAGAGTAGTTGTAGATGGTGGATCTAGTCTAAATATTTTCACTTTGAAGCTAGTTAAGTAGCTAGGCCATTCGAAATTGATTTAGGAGCTAAAACTATTAAAAATCACAACTTATGATAATGTTGAGTGAGATTCGATGGAGTCTACATAGTATTTCGATGGTAGGGCCAAATTGTCATGATACGAAGTTCCATGTCCATGAATTGGATCTTCCTTACAACACGCTCCTAGGGCACCCATGGATCCATGCCATGCAGGAAATTCCTTCAACATTTCATCAATGTATTAAGATGTGCCATGAAGGACAAATAGTCACGATTCAGGGTGATCTAGAACCATTCACATATTGTAGGGCATTGCACATTTTTTCTCGTGAAACTTATGAATGTCCTTCTATAGATATTTTTATTCCTTTACAAACAAAATCTATCAAGGAATGTGTGGATCCAGATTCACTCACTCCTTGTAATAAAAAAATTTCCTTCATTGGTCAACCCTTTCACATCATGGGAGGAAACGTTTGCAAAGTATGGCCTAGGTGAGTAATTAAATCTTCAATAGGATTTATTAATATCAAATCTATTAGTGTCACCCAGGACACATGGTAAACCCTCCTTTAAATTAAAGAGCATTGGGGATAAATGCTTTAAACGATTTTAGAATTTCATCCCTATTGGTTTCTATCTCGAGGAAAAGATATTAGAATATCCCATTAGGAGGGTACCTGAAGGTACCATGGCATCATTCCATCAAGCTCCATAGTATGTCAAAGGACACTTTATATGATGTACATCATGGGTTATAATGGGTTTGGATGTGGTATCACTACATAAGGATGGTTAAAATCCATTCCTATCCCTCGTTTCAAATATAAAAACATGTTCTTATAATTATACCTCATGACAATCCACCCTTTGAGATTGATGCCACTTCTTCCAAATGTGATGACGACTCATCTCATCTAGATAGTGATGCAAATTCCCAATGTAGCCTATACAAGGATTTTACCTCCACTAACCTATTCCACGATTCGGCTATTTTTACCTTATCCGGATCCAATCCTAAAAATACCAAGTAACCCTTCTATATACCAAACTTGTAGATTGGGATCAAAAATCTCACGTGCCAATTTATTTATTTGATAATGACGAGGCATTCATAATTCATGGGATTCAGGATTCTATTCGACTCGGGATCACAAGAAAGGATTTACAATTCAAATTTATTCCTATGCATACTTTGGAGAAGAAGCGGAGATGTGTGAACTCTTAAATAGGAGGATTGTACACAAGAGTAAGAACACTCTACAAAAGCCTTGTGGAAAGAATAAATGTAAGTCTCATAGAACATACTTTTGAGGAAATAATAGATAAACAAAACAAAGAACCCATGGAATAAATGGTATACCCATTCAAAGATGATGATGAGCCACCTAAGAAGGTTGACCTTACTCCTCCCCCTAAACCTACATGGATGGAATATGCTTCTAAGATTCTTGTTGAAGAAAAAATCAATGTTAACATTGGATTCAAGAGGAAACTTTAATGATAAAGTTGAGAGCTCCACTTTGTTAGCTCAAGAATAGAAAATTTTTGTGGAACTATTAAGAGAATATGCAGATATATTTGCATGGTCATATGCAAATAATTTTCTTTTAGACCTAGAATTGTTCATACAAACCTCGTTGAACGTCCTAATGCCAAAACCATCAAGAAGAAATTGAGAAAGATGCACCCAAAAATTGCACTACTTTTCAAAGAATAACTAGAAACTTTATTAGCTATTGATTTCATTAAACCCATTGACTATTCAGATTGGATATCTAATATAGTCCAAGTTTAGAAGAATCCATTTGGCATAAGGATCTACAATGACTTCCATGACATCAATAAAGCATGTCCCAAATATGAATTCCAATTGAATAATATTGATATCATTGTAAATTGTACCACTGGTTATGAAATGTTATCCTTAATGGATGGTTTTTCGGGTTATAAATAGATCCGAATTGTAGAGAAAGATAAACATAAGATAGCTTTCATCACCCCTTGGGGGAAATTTTTTTACAATGTCATGCCTTTCAAACTCAATAATTTTGGGGCCACCTATTAGCAGCGTAATGAGGGTAATCTTCCATGACATGATGAATGACATCATGGAGGATTACGTTGATGATATCTTAACAAAACCCAAAAGTAGAGGAGAACACCTTGAAGTGTTAAGACATATTTTTCAATGTCTCAAAGATTAAAAAGTATGTTTGAACCATAAGAAGTGCGTATTTAGAATTTTGTCAGGAAAGCTCCTAGCTTTAATCGTTTCACAGAGAGGAATAGAGGTGGATCTTGCAAATGTTACAAGTATCACATAAATGCTTCCACTTGCAAATCTCAAACTACTAAGAAGTTTACAAGGAAAAATTCAGGAAATCCATCATTTCATTTGACAACTTGTGAATAAGTGCCATCCATTTACACATCTATTTAAAAAAATGTTATGTTCAATTGGGGACAAGACTGTCAAAAGGCATTTGCACTACTTAAATAGTACCTTGTCAAACCACCCGTACTCATGTCACCTACCCCAGAAAACCTATCCTATTATAAATTTTAGATACCCAATTTTCTAATTGTGCACTACTTTCCCAATATGACCATAGTGAAAGGGCGGTTTATTACCTTAGTCGCACCTTGATTGTCTATGAATTGAATTACCCATAGATTGAAAGGGATTTTCTACCAATTTTCTTTTCCTTCAAAAACTGCACCACTATCTCCTTAATAATAAGACCAAGATAATGTCCAAAGTTGACCCTCTCAAATACCTTTTGTCCAAACCCACCCTTACAGGATGAATGGCTAATTGGATTATTCTCCTAACTGAATTTGCTATTAAGTTTGTTAACTAGAAGTCATTAAAAGGGCATGTATTGGCTGATCATTTAGCAGAAGCCCCTCTACCACAGATGGAACCTTTGTGTTTAGATTTTCCAGATACATCCATGATGTATGTTGAAGAGTATGTGAAGTGGAAAGTCCATTTTGATGGATCATTCACCTTCCATGGATCAAGAGAAGGAGTGGTGATCATCACACCCATAGGTGAGGTTATTCGAAGATCATTCTATTTGGGATTCCCTTACATAATAACATTGAAGAATATGAGGCACTCGTTGCTAGCCTAAAGTTGGATATTAGAAAGCTACGAGTCATTGGGGACTCCCACTTATTATTAAATAAGTTAATGATAAGTATAAGGTTAAAGATGAAAATCTTATTCTCTTGAAAATAGTTGAAACCTTGAAGGAAATTTTTACATAGATTATCTTTGAACAAAACCAAGGTCACACAATAGATCAATAGATGTTATGGATACAATTGTATCTCTATTATGCATTCATCCTCATGAAAGTAAAATGGCCTTCTTTGTAGATCATTTACGCATACCTGCATGATATGCCGATTCATATTTGGCATGTGAAATTGTTGGTCCCTTTTCCCCTTGGTATGACCCTATATTTAGATACCTACAAGACAACACATTTAACCCAAACATTAACCATTCTAAGAAAGAAATCCCTTATCCACCGCATATCTAGTTATACCCTCCTATAAGGCACCCTTTATCATCGTGTCTATGATGGGAATTTGCTTCATTTTTATACGTTCTTGAATCAATTCACGCTATTAAGGAAGTGAACAAAGGCATTTGCGGAGCACACACAAGTGGTATGGTCTTGGATTTAAAAACTCTTGAGAGTGGGCTATTATTGTCCTACCATGGGCAGTTTATTGTAACGTTGTCAAGAAGTATGAACTGTGCCAAAAATATGGAAAGTTGTGCATGCGCCCGAAGTTTGAACCATTGCGACACCTTGGAAAAATATGGAAAGTTGATGACCATACGCACATTATTACCGCCACCAAGTATTTTACTAATTGGGTAAAGGCTATTCTTACTTATGTCAGCTGGTACAAAAATCTCCAAATTCATCATTCACCTCATTTTCGTTTAAATATCCTTTCTTCCATTATCACAAATAATGGTAAATCATATTATCCAACGCTTCCATATTCAACTCAAGTGGCCTACATATTATCCCCAAGGTAATTGGAAAGCTGAGGATAATAATAAAACTATTGTATGGATCATGGAGAAAATGGTAAGTAAAACTAGTCATAATTGGCTCTTACAGATACATCTCACCCTCTGGGCCTATCTAACCTCCATCGAAAATCCTACCGGATTGACCCCATATTCCATAGTTTATGGAATTGAAGCCATCATACCCTTAGAAGTGGAGCTTCCACCCCTTACAATATCTCTCGAGGGACTATATTGATCGGGATGAAGACTATAGGGTTTCTCATCTAGCGAGCTAGAGTTGTTGGATGAGAAGCACATTAGAGCACTTAATCACATAAAGGTTTACCAGAATACATTGTCCAGAGGATATAAAAATAAATCATTCATCATGAGTTCGATGTAGGATATATTTTCCAAAATAAAATCAAAATACCACTTTGTTAAGGAAAAAGAAAATAAAGGTAAATTTGAGGCTAACTAGTTAGAGCCTTATCTCGGTGATTGCTAAATATGGATCACGAGATTATAAATTGGCATACTCGGATGGTGAAGAGCATTTTAGAACCTATGAAATCCATGCATCTAAAGTGCTTCTATGCTTAAGCATGGTGCAAATATCAGAAAATACCTAAAAAGTAGAAAAATAAAGAAAAAACAAGAAAAACATCGAAAATGAAGAAAAGAGTAAAGAAAAACTAGGTCATCCACATAAGAAAATCACATAATTATGGTGCATTGGGAAGGTATTTGGATGAAAACTATTTTTCGGTGCTCAAGAAGGATTCATTGGTCACAAGATACTCTTACATCTAGACTAGTGACTCTCACTTCTATCTAGGACTATTTTCCCTTGTCAGGTTTAGGTACCCTACCAAATCTATCTTGTAAAGCAATGATCTTGCTTGTATGTTCTTATATGTATGTGCGGGAGTTAGCTTTGTATACCCCACCTAACACTAAGGGAACCTTCACATTTCACCTTCTTGAACATACACATGTGGCATTCTTCCCTTTGTACATTCCCACATCATGCTAGGGTAATCCACGCTTCTTTGTCCTTTTATATTGCTTTCGAGCATAACCTTATAAAATACAAAAACATTCGAAAAGGATATACAAAAATCTAAACATTGAGAAAAACCCTTAGGAATGAAGCTACAATAACTTTGTATCATTGTCTTAGGAAACCTCAAAAATAAGGTGAATAGTCACCTTGAAAAATTGTCTTTTAGATGACACAAAAAAATAATAGAAAATATATCAATGTTGTCCCGAAAAAATAGATTAATAATTTTTCATACATTTGGTTATCGGTTTGTAAAGTGTTGATTGCTTTTGTTTCCGTGTGGTGTGTATTAAGTTAGATTCAATTTCCTAGGTTAAGGTTTACTTAGCTAAATGTGTTAGCTCCATCTTACATGTGAATATTTGTAGTATATTGTTAGGTTGTGATTGTAAACTAATTATACCTATGGTTTTCATCATAAAACATCATCAACACACACTCTCATGTATCACATATATCATCACAAAACATCATCAACACACACTCTCGTATCACATATATCATCTATCATTAATCACATATAACATCATCTAATACATCATATATACAAAAAATTACAAGTTTTACATCATGCATGTATACTAAGCTAATCATCACATTTCATACCATCATTGGGGGCAATAGGGTTTGTGCATGATCACAAATCTATCCCCCACACCAATATCATCTATTATCATCCCGAATGCTAGCATCTACCAAAATATCTCATGTTTAAAATATATGATATCATCTAAAGCATCCTCGGGCACTATTTGCCACCTAATGCTCAATCTCTTCCCCATGGAGAATTTTTAAATATTTCCGGCACTTATTTTCTTCTATTTTTATCTATTGCCATAATTATTTTTAAATAATTATTTTTGGACCATTTGTCTTCTCACCGAGGCATATTATTATTATCCGATGCCCATTCATCTCACTTTAGAGCATTTTCACATGCTTTTAGGAGATCTTATATTTTCTTAAACTCATCTCGAATAATAAAAAATTTAAAAACTATAAAATCATCCAAAAATCCAAATAAATCGTGAAAAATTTGAATAATAGATTAAAATTAGTAATCAACTCATTTATAGCTGAAATTTGTGTCTTTCACATGGAGTTGATCTCATATCTTGTTGGCATTTCCACGTTTTTGAGACAACGACTCACGAGATCCTCTGAATCTCGAAACCATTTACAAAATCTAATTTTCTTACTTCATCAATACCCTTGGGCACGAGTTGCATGGTATTATTTCATTGTGCACATTGATTTTTCAATGGACCTAAGTGTCCTCCATCCTTTCCCTTGCATATACAAACTTTCTTAGGCATCATTTTAAACCTTGTCATTTATAAAATCATTTGGGATTGCAACTCAATAATAAAATATTTTTGTAACCGTATTAAATGTTGTTGGTTTGAGTGTGTGTGATTGTACTTATTTCCCTATTAAGTGAGTTTTTTGCTTCTTGTATTACATTGCATTCATGTATGTTGCATGGATTTGGCCATTTTTAGCAATGGAAAATTGTTTGTATCTTGGATTTTCATGTCATTTTATGCTTCCGTCGTATGCTTATATTTTAATAAGGACCGATGATGAATATTACTAGCAATATGATGAATAAGAATTGTTTATATAGCAATGCCTTGTGGATAGCTCAAAATCCCTTTTTCTTGTTATTTTCTCTTCTATCTCCCCTTTCTTCTATTTCCTATTTTTTGATCGTCGATCACATTGATCCATCACCCCATCAACACTCAAGGAGACATCCTTCATCCTACTAATATTTTCTTCTACCCCTTCAAAATTTTATGCTCATATATGTTTGTCTACTTTCTTTGAAGCCTATAATTTGGCCTACATGATCTTATTACTAAGATCATACTAACTATCCTAGTATCATGTTCATTTACTACACTACGCTAGTAAAGAACCATTTCTAAACCCTTCTAAACCTCCTAAACCATGTTTATCCTTTTCAAACCAGCTTTATAAGCGTGTTTCCATTTAATTAACCTTGTTTAGGTTAATTAACCCTCTTATTGGCTTTCTAAAGAGAATTTTACTTTCTAAGCAAATATATTACCTTTCCAAATAACCACTTAACCTCCTAAAATCTTGTTCACATATCGACTAGGTTTTTCTAAGAATCAACTTTTTGACTCATTTTTAGTCCCACATGCATTTCAAACATCCTTTTCTCAAATCCAAAAACTATAAATAGAGGGATACACCTCCCACCTTTATTTATCTCTAATCTGATGGTCATTGATTTGTTTGTTCCAAAGATTTTGGGGTTTCTTTAGTGATTCTTACCCCATGTTCATAGATTTAACAAAATTTTCATTGCACACAAATATCTCAAATCTACATGAGTGGTTTGAACAAAACTACTTGATCACTTTGAATATGATAAGATGCCACTATACACATCGAATAGTGAAAAGTAGATTATCAATGTCAAAACAGTGAAAAAAGTACATAAGAGTACACAAATAATGACATGAACTTCTTGAAGTAGAATATGTGATGTGGAAAGGGTAAGGAAGGAAAATAACACCTAAAGAAGTATTATGAGTACCCCCTCCCCCATAATGTTGAATGGGTGGACTGAAAAAAAAATGTATTTTATTGAGTGGTCTCAATCGAATACTTGAATAATGAACAATGAATAAAGGTGGGCTCTATAAAATTCTCATTAAAATGACACGATCTAACTATTAATGTGTCAAACTATATAAACAAACTGTCTCTCACAAATAACATGACACTAGTAGATATGAGAATACATAACATCTCATAAAAGGGTGTGTCAAAAACACACCCACACATGCATGTAGATGAATAAATGAAAAGAAAACCCCCATGGAAATTTATAACTTAGTGAAACTATATATACCAAAAGAACCAAATACGACTTGATAATACATTATATACATGAACTCATTATCTTGGGATATTAATGAGTTACAAGTAGTTTGTAATCATCAACCCAAGTTTCGTTCCCATTGATTTAATTGGATGATTTAAATAAGTGTATATGAGAACACCTTGATGTAAGTATCAAACTTATCCATATGGACCAAATGGAACATAATTGAGTGCTTTGAATATAGATCACTCAATGGAAATTAAAGACCCAAGCGCACCCCCATGTCCCATTAAGAGATAGTGCTCCTCCACCACTTTTAGCTCATATCTCTAGTATAATAAAAAATTTCCAATCCAATTTTTATACTAAAATAAAATAAAAAATAATCAATGTGAATGGAAAAAATCATCCTGTGAGGACTATTAGTCCTAACCCTAACCCTAAATACCCTATCGAGGTGATGATAGTGGCATGGTTGTTCAGGGAGGTGGTGAGGTGAGAGGATCTACGTAAAAACTAAGGCCCATATATGTGTTTATAGGTTCTAGCATTTCGGGAGCTTTAGGGGATGACATGATCTCTATGAATGATAGTTGTATGTCTTCGGGGATGAATGGAAGACTATATGATTTGGTATTATTGGAAGCACCAATGCGCAATCTACCAAGCTTGTTGCATTGGCGTCTTCCTCTATTCAGTGTATACGCTGAAACCTCAACAATCAGTCACTTTATCTAGAGGCAATATGGGACATAAAATATTTCTTCAAGTGGATATGGTTTTGCGAAATGTGATGAGCATACTTAGCTCACTTCTTCTCACACACAACCTACCTCATCCTCATTTGTAACTCCTACTCACCCTTCTACTGTCCTAAACCAATATAGTGTCTAGGTACATGTGCATGCATTCAATTTCACTAGATCAAACATGAAGGTTCATATTTCCCAAGGTTTCCCTTTCACCTGTGATCTACTTTTGTCAAGCCCTAGGTCTCCTCTAGCAGGGGTATTTTGAGATAGCCCTTCCTCCTCCAAAGTGAGTTATATCTTGAACTCCTCCAAACATTTCCTTACTATCCTGAATGATTTGGATATCCACTATGGAGTTACAAAACATATCTCAAAATATCCCTATGCTTCTTTGTAACGTACTATACTT
The DNA here is from genome assembly GCA_018340775.1 of Taxus wallichiana var. yunnanensis. Lineage (NCBI taxonomy): Eukaryota > Viridiplantae > Streptophyta > Pinopsida > Cupressales > Taxaceae > Taxus > Taxus wallichiana. The sequence goes on along the minus strand of CM031242.1, from coordinate 840,921,898 downwards.
TCAGACCCCTGTTTCTATGCTTTAGGCCTCATTAGGTCTCTCAAGACTGCCCTTAGACTATACCATCATATTTCCCAAAACAAATCTCAGAGTTACTTAGCATTTTGGATACCCTTTTGGATGTTTGGAATCCTACTCAATTTTCAGGTATTGTTAGTTTGTACGGATTTGTACTTTCTTCACAAAATTGGGGGTTTCTTAAGCTAGATTCTTTGGTAGTTTATAGCAGCAGATACTTGGGCTTATTTTCTTGACTAAAACCTATTGGATCCACCATATATATGCTCATGTGAAGCTCCATGTTCATTTTCAAGTCTTAACTCCTCCATTTACTCATGCATGCAACCAAAATACTCCTATTGTTGTCTTGTGCACACACAATTACAGGTTGACTGTAAATTCCTTCATAACTTCACTACACGTGTGATTCAAGGTCCAATATTTTACAAACTTCTAAACAACATAAAAACAGAATTTTCCTATAAATTTCATCACGTTTGGTTGGCTAGAACTCAAATGGTGTGATGCCCTAGTTTAGGGCCGAGAGGGAAGAATTAGCTCTACAGGAGAAACTACACTGTTTCAAAAGCTGAAAAAAATTCATGGAAGCTTAGTTTACCTTATTCTAACTTTTCATGCTTTTACAGTTCATAAAATACACTTCCATCCTTTGCTGCAATTTTCTTGATTGCTGGCCTGGGCAGGGTTTTGATCACAATCTTCTACAAACATGTAACCTTCACAAAAAAACGAAGCATTTCAAACTAAAATATTTTTCATACTCATTCCCCATTATATTTTCAACATTGTTACACTTTTTTTTCCTCTCTCCCTCTCTCTTCTCTTTTCACACGTGAGAGAGCTCTTCTAAATACTTGTTTTCTAACAAAGGCATGTAGAATCTTGATCCTACAAACATGCAATTCTTGACTCAACAACAACCTAAACGTAGACATGACTAAAATTGAAGTCAACCACTCCTAATACACGTTCAAAAAATATCCTCTTTCTTTTCATGGCCTATATGACCTTATCCAACTCATTTTACCTTTTCTAGGCCTATTTTCTCTCTCTCTCACAACCACTCTTTGACCTTTTACAACACATATTGACTTTTTACAAGCACATGTGTGCTTTTACAACACATTTGAATTCAAATACACATTTCTAACATGCTTAATGGTTTCATGGGACCTTATTTTGTCTTGACACTTGATGCTCCTGCATCATTCTACCCCTTTAGAAAGGAGTTGTTCTTCATTCCAGCAGTGTCTTCTTCCTTCTTTGTCTCCTTCTAGATGCCTGGATCCCATTGTCTCTTTTGTGTGTGCATCTTCTTCATGTACCCTTTGTCCTTCTTCTTCTTGTTTCTCTTTCTCCTCTGATACAACTTCTTTCTTGTCTCTTTCTCATTTGTACAAGTCCATCTCCATGCTTCACTAGGATTCATGTCTTCAAATTCTTCTTGCTCTTCTTGACTTTCTTGTTTCATGAGGTTGCTTGTTGATTTGGTAACTTCATTCACCTTTACATAGTTTATACCTGCATTCAAAACATCAAAGGAAAGATTAGATGTAAAAACTTGAGACCATTCAGCCCCTTGAATGTCTCTTGGCTGTTTTTCTTCCTTTTCTCCATTTGCTTCTTCAATGACCAAGTTCAATTTGGCCTTCCCCATTCCGTTTTCTTCTTGCATTGCCTCTTTCTCTATCTGGTACAACATGGTTCCACCTTCATTCAGCTCTTCATACAGTTCTTTAGATGGATTGAACAATTTATCTATCTTCTCTAGCTCTCTATTCAAAGCTTCTTCATCTATGTCTGTGCTTGCTTCATCAAACTTAGGACAAGATTGCCCTTCTCCTTCAAATCTCTGTTTTGGATCAGCATATTTAGTTATATTCTCTTTCATGCATAGGAGTTCTTCATGCTCTTTCAACCTTATTCGCTGCATGTTAGTCTTCATTTCATTCCATGTTTCAATGTGCCTTTTAATAGTCTCATTAAATGAACCAAATGCATCATTACTCAAAACATCCAATGTCACTTGTTTACCTTCCATCTCTCTTGTTCTCTTTGGACTTGCCTTTGTCCTCTTGGGTGCTTCATCACTATCCTTGCTTTGCTCTCTTGAGCTATGTTGTTGTGGTGATCTCTCTCCATCCACTGCTGCCCCAGCTATGTGCTTATGCTCATTATGTTTGCATTGTAATCCTTTCATGCTCTTGGCTACCCATACTCGCTTTGCATGGCTTTAGGCTGATATATGATTTTTGCTCTATCTTTCTTGTGATCTGCTCCTTGTTTTGAGGCATTATCTTTATACCTCTCTCTTTGGCCTTCTTCTTGGCATGCATGGTTCATCATGCATTCTTCTTGCTTGAGGTCTGCATTTTTTTCTTCGTTTGTTGGCTTCTTGATCCATTTTGGCACTATGTACCCATGATTGGGTATGAGCTTTGGATACTCATTGCTGTCCCTCTTTGTATACACCTACACATCTGCAATCTCTTCTTTATATTCATAATTAGATTCAACATTCATCATTGCATTTACCTTCTCAAGGATCCCTAGCATGGTTGTTTCACTGATTCTGCTTCTCTGGCTTGCAAGTACTTCTTTCTTACTTGTCTTCTCTCTTCTCTCAACTGGAATGGTTTCCTGAGCGTCATGGAATTCATTTTCTTCTTCCATGTCTTCTTTAGTGTGTGGTAGGTCTAAAATTTCCCCCACATGAGATCTCATAACTTGATCTCTTCTGCTGTCCTCTTCACACTCTTCTCTGGGTGCTTTTCTTGACCCATTTCTTACAACCTTCAAGGTCTTTCCTCTGATCTTCTCTTTGAGGTTTTTCATACCTGCATACACATTCTTAAACACAATATTAGATAGCATAATTAGAGACAAAAATGTCTCCTTGAGTGTTCTTCTTAACACTCTTTCTCTTCCTTCCTTGAGTGCTTCTTGTGGCACTTCTTCTCCTTTCTTGTTCTCCATCATGAGAACTTCTTTCACCTCTTCTTGTTGCTCATCTAGAAACTCTTCTCTCTTCCTCAAGGCATCCTCCTTGTGCCTTCTATCTCTTTTCACCAATGACCTCACAGGCCATTTTATCTTCCTCTTCAATACTAGGCCACTCTTCTTCTGATGGCTCTCTTCTTCCTGCAACTGTAACCACATGGTGGTCACTCTCTCCAAATCTCTCTTCACTTCATCTATTTCTTTTTGAAGTGCCAATCTTCCTCTCATCTTCTCCTCTTTCCTCTTTTTCTCTTTCTTTTCTTGTTCCTTTTGATAGCTTAGGAACTTAACCAATTCACACACTGCTCCTACCTCCATGACTGATTCAATCACACACTTTACAATATGGAGTTCTCTGAAAATTATAGAAATAAATAGCTTGAAAACATGTGTTTGTTACCTTGACCTCCTTGGTATTTGATCTACCTTCTGTTTCCTTTTATGGCTGTCCTTTGATCTCTTATCTGGCATCCACTTCTCTGCACTAGTCTCTTCTTATGCTTTGGAAAGTATGGACAAACATTCCATCTCCATATTCATCAACCTTCTAAGGGAAGCATATACTCATCCTCAACCTGCAAGCTGCTATATATCCATTCAATGCTACAATATTAGAAACAATATCCATATACAATTATCATTTAGGAGCTTACAATCCTTTTTTTTTAAGATCCGTCTCTTTCTCTCTCACCATTCTCAATATGGATTCTATCTCCATTTTTCTAGATCTTCACCCAAGTCTTTTTCACCTTGGTCTATGGATCTTCTTAATCCTCACCTAGGTATTTTTCACCCTAGTCTTTTGGTCTTGTCTCACACAAGTCTATTTCACCTTGGTATTTTGACTTATTCTTGAGCTTAACTTGCTCCTGGGCTTCTTCTTCTTTCCACACTATCTTCCTTTAGCCACTCTAGGCCTTAAATACTTGTAGTCTCTTCACCTCAATCACCTGTGATCAACACTGTACCATTCAACATTTCACCATTAGCAAAACATATGAAAACAAAAGAGGTTCTTCTCGCTCTGATACCAAAATGATGAGCATACTTAGCTCAGCTTCTCACACAACCTACCTCATCCTCATTTGTAACTCCTACTCACCCTTCTACTGTCCTAAACCAATATAGTGTCTAGGTACATGTGCATGCATTCAATTTCACTAGATCAAACATGAAGGTTCATATTTCCCAAGGTTGCCCTTTCACCTGTGATCTACTTTGTCAAGCCTCTAGGTCTCCTCTAGCTTGTAGCCCTTCCTCCTCACAAAGTGAGTTATATCTTGAACTCCTCCAAACATTTCCTTACTATCCTGAATGATTTGGATATCCACTATGGAGTTACAAAACATATCTCAAAATACCCCTATGCTTCTTTTGTAATGTACTATGACCCATGTTTCTATGCTTTAGGCCTCATTAGGTCTCTCAAGAATGCCCTTAGACTATACCATCATATTTCCCAAAACAAATCTCAGAGTTACTTAGCATTTTGGATACCCTTTTGGATGTTTGGAATCCTACTCAATTTTCAAGTATTGTTAGTTTGTACGGATTTGTACTTTCTTCACAAAATTGGGGGTTTCTTAAGCTAGATTCTTTGGTAGTTTATAGCAGCAGATACTTGGGCTTATTTTCTTGACTAAAACCTATTGGATCCACCATATATATGCTCATGTGAAGCTCCATGTTCATTTTCAAGTCTTAACTCCTCCATTTACTCATGCATGCAACCAAAATACTCCTATTGTTGTCCTATGCACACACAATTACAGGCTGACTGTAAATTCCTTCATAACTTCACTGCACGTGTGATTCAAGGTCCAATATTTTACACACTTCTAAAAAACATAAAAAGAAATTTTCCTATAAATTTCATCACGTTTGGTTGGCTAGAACTCAAATGGTGTGATGCCCTAGTTTAGGGCCGAGAGGGAAGAATTAGCTCTACAGGAGAAACTACACTGTTTCAAAAGCTGAAAAAATTCATGGAAGCTTAGTTTACCTTATTCTAACTCTGCATGCTTTTACAGTTCATAAAATATGCTTCCATCCTTTGCTGCAATTTTCTTGATTGCTGGCCTGGGCAGGGTTTTGATCATACAGTCTTCTACAAACATGTAACCTTCACCAAAAACGAAGCATTTCAAACTGAAATATTTTCCATACTCATTCCCCATTATATTTTCAACATTGTTACACTTTTTTTTCCTCTCTCCCTCTCTCTTCTCTTTTCACACGTGAGAGAGCTCTTCTAAATACTTGTTTTCTAACAAAGGCATGTAGAATCTTGATCCTACAAACATGCAATTCTTGACTCAACAACAACCTAAACTTAGACATGACTAAAATTGAATTCAACCACTCCTAATACACGTTCAAAAACATATCCTCTTTCTTTTCATGGCCTATATGACCTTATCCAACTCATTTTACCTTTTCTAGGCCTATTTTCTCTCTCTCACAACCACTCTTTGACCTTTTACAACACATATTGACTTTTTACAAGCACATGTGTGCTTTTACAACACATTTGAATTCAAATACACATTTCTAACATGCTTAATGGTTTCATGGGACCTTATTTTGTCTTGACACTTGATGCTCCTACATCAAAATGTATCCCTAATCCTATGTTTTATACAAATTCTAACCCGTTTGTTATTTTTAAATCATAAGTGGTGTAATCTAAATATTTCTTCATGAAAAATGGCTTGATTTGTAGATTCAACAATTTCTGTCTATTTCTTCCACTCTTCATGAATGGATGTCAAGCCATTGGAGTCCCATCATGGAAGGTAAGCTTGATATTTATCCTACTTCACATGGGTTTTTCATAGTTCTATTAAAACGTCGGATAAATATTTTATTTTTAGAAGAGTTTGTGAGTTCCAATCCCATGTGTTTCTTATGAAATTTTGGTTCACCTTGATTAACTCGGTATCGATACTTTCCATGTTAAACCGGTTTTATTTTGCTTCCTTACTTTCCCCTCCAATTTTTGATGGAAAGTTGCTTAACCTCTATAGGTAATACATTAGGAAAATGTTTGGCTATTGATCAAAATAATGAATATTATGAGCACACTACATATGCTCTAATATTAGTTTATATGGATACTTATGTATATTTTCCAGCCACTATTGAACTCAAAGTTTAGGATATAATTTCGAAAAAAAATCTGGACTATGCAGGGTTTCCCTTTAGACGTAGAACCATTTTTTCTCTTGGTCATTTAGCTAGAAATTTCCATATGGGAGAAAACATATTAAAACTAGAAGCTCTTGGTGTAAGAATTCAAATCGTATCCACCTCGTTGTAAATTACCTATCACATAGTGATTTTGATTCCTAATCTAAGAAATATATTTATTTAGATTCTAAGAATGAGGTATTTATTCCTCTTATTCAAAAGGATCCATTGCAACTTGATTTTGAGAGTTCTTCAGATTATGAAGAATTCAAAAAAAAAAAGGAACATGCTCCTTTCCTCTTGCTTCATCAAGGATAAAAAATTCTAAGGAGCATATTGAAATTATGATTCCAATCCATAATAATGAAAATGAAAATCTAAATACTAAAAAGGATTGGATGGTTGTGAACAGAAAAAGAAAAGGAAAAATACTCCCCTTAAGATGCACTTAAGATCCCATGAGAAGGGGTCTCAAGGATGAGATTATACTGTATGGATTTTGTGTTGTTAATTTGGTTATATTGTTGGTTTTTGATGTGTTGTTTTTGTTCCTCTCTAGGCAACTAGTACAAACATCTTCATTTGTTCCTAATTTATTCATCTTTGTCTCCACTTATTTTACGAGGTAGGGTCCCCTTAAACCTCTTTTAGCTATAATAAAAAATACATTGTATACACAAAAATATCTCAAAACAAGTTTTCTAATTTTAAAATAAATGAAAAATTTATGTGAGAGTTTTTCCACAACAAAACAAGTGATGCTAGGAAATGAATAGTGTGTCGATGATGTAGTTGAATCATAAATGATCCTATCTTGTAGATTCTACAAAAATAACATTGATGATGTTGCTATCAATGATATAAAATATATCCAATTTGAATATGGATAGTGGATGAAGGAATTTGCATGTGATCGAGTGATATGTGCACAAATCATATGTATGAGGAATCATCTCTAGATGTGTCATCAATCTCATGTCTAAGAAGAAGTGTAGAAGGCCTCATGTTTTTATCAATATCCTCATAAACAGGTGGAGTGAAATAAATGTGAGTGTTCATGAAGTAGACATGATGAAAACTCATCTAATTTATATCCAATGTCATGGCAAGGAATCCAATGAATAGGCTATATAGGGAAGTAATTCCCTATAAATGTCTACCCATGCTTCTATCAAAATGACCCATGGAGCAGATAGTACATGATCCAAAACTAGTTGTGTGTTTAATAAATGAATCAAACATAACGGTGGGTGAATATGAAGTGTGGGTTGCAATAAGTGCAATAATGGTTACATCAAATTCAATGGAAAAATTTATTATTAGTCAAATAAAAGGATGATTATGTATCAATGGGATCTGAATCGGTGACATAAGGTAGACTATGATCATGATAGGTATGGTTAATCGACATTATAAACATGCAACAATGTCCTGCATTAGCTTAAAGAGGATGACTTTACAAGAAATAAGTGATGGTAATAGAGATATATGATTTTTTATCTTTATATTCTCTTCAACAAATCTAGCCATGTCGTCTTGAGTTAACATAATTCTAAACGAGAGAATGTGCTTTTTGTAAATAATTTTATTATTTACATGTGTGAGATTGTGGATGTGATGTACGAAACATGTTAGTGCACAATCACAACACCCCCGAATGGCCTGGGTGTGAAGTGGGGCATTCAATTTGATTGCACAACATGGGACCATATCTCAAGCTTTGGGACTTGCAAAACTTCAGATGGACCTCTGAAGAATATCGGTTCTTGATTCCTAATCTACCCGCCACATGTTACTCCACTTTGGTAGAATCTAAGTAATCCTAACCTAACCATTCCAAAGGGAGAGAGAGAGAGAGAGAGAGAGAGAGAGGAAGAACCTACACTAAGAAGTGATACACCAGAAAAGGAAGTGGTTGAATCACAAATCCGACTACCTGAAGTGGAGAGAGGTGAGCAGAGAAGAGGGTCGATAGAATACACCATGGACCAGAGATAGTTTTCACACAGAACACCACTTAGAAATCCATTAAGCACAACTCCCAAAACCTGCAACAAACATCAGAGTATGCATAGTATACCTTAATACAATGAGATGTAAGAAGAGACAACAAAATAAGCCAAGGATGGATGAATGCATCACAAAACAGATTTTACTACTCCAAAATGTTACATGGTATATCATCGGTGGGAAAGAGGTAAGAAAACACCATTACAAATCCATAGGAGGAAGCTTAGACTCCCCATTATACCCTAAGGAAGAAAGAGAGAGGAGGGAAGAGGAGAAATAAGGACCAACCACTTGAATATGCCCCTTCATTACAATATATAGGAAGAACGAGAGAGAGAGAAGGGAAGAATTTGAATCCTGCTTCAACCACCTTGAGATATGCATTGAATCCTGCTTTGAAAGATCAACCACCGTCAATCAATGCCCCTCTCAAATATACCCACAATTTTTTTATTATGGTTCCCTATGTCTACTTGGCATGCTAAGGAAGAAGAACGGTGGATCAAATAAAATCTAATCTGGTAGTTGAAGAAATCAGATTATGAATTAATGGCCTAGAAGACATTTTCCCAATTTTCACCTATTAAAGCCTATTAAGAATGATATTTATGTTTCCATAGCATAGATGGTGACGAGATGTTACCAAAAGTCTTCTCCCACAAAAATCTGAATTTCCGGTCAAAGATATGACCATCTAAGATTAGGGTCATGGGTGCACCATGTTTAAAGTGTCTATCCGTACCGGGTCCACATGGCAGCCTCGCACATCTTAGAGATTCGGATCCTTCCTTATGCTCTTGAAATTGCGATGGGTGACACGTGGCGGATTCTATGAGCTCCTTGGGCTCGTTTTTTTCCCGAGTCTCCTTGCTTGGCAGGCCAAAAGTTTGACCCTGGACACGTGGAGGTTTGGCACTTGTTTGGAAACCCACCCCAAATTCTACTCTTGAAATTATGCTTGATCGAAACTTGGATCCCTCTAGTGGCTTGCCTCTGCTTGACTATTGAACCCCCGAATATGTCCCTTTTGTGGACCAGGGGACACGTGGAAGGCCCCGTTCATTTTAAAACTCGATTTGAATTTTCTCTTTGAAGGAGCGTCATCGAGACACGTGGAGGCTTCCGTAGGCTCTTGGAATTTTCAACGTCTGCTCTTACTTTTTTGGGCCCTAAACACGTGGCAAGATGGCACTCATTTTGGTATTTCCTTTTGGGCCGCGCCCTTTGAAATTGTGTTGATGCAACACATGGTGTTGTTCTCTAGTTCTCTATACTTTGTCAATTTTTGGCCTTCTCTGTTAGCCTTTTGACTTTTAACTATTTACTCTGCCCCTCTTTTGGCACAGGGACACATGGAGTCTGATGCTCATTTGAGTCTTCCCATTTGGATTCAATCTTTGGAGGTGCTTCGTTTGGACACTTGGTATCCTCTGTCGATCCCTCCATACTTAGTCAATTTTGGGGCTTATTCTGAATCATTTGTAGAGCTTGAAGACTTTGAGCCTTCTCCGTTTCTTCTCCTTTAAGCCTTTGGTTTCTTTGACACTTTGTTTGGCTCTAAGTTGACCCTTCTTCTCCATTTTTGAGTCCCGTTGTTTCCTGATTGTTGGATTTGAATGTGAGTTCTCTAGTTTCTTCTATGCGGGGTCGTGTTTGATCAAATTTTTCGGGGGAAAAATTGGGATAACAATTTGGCGACTCACGGGGACATCTTCCTTCTAGATGAAGAGACCATGGGCCTTGAAGCATAAATTGGGCTTGGAGTCAAGAAAGATAGCTTGATATTGATCATGTTTCTAATATGTAAGCTCCACCATTTGCACTTGGCGACCTAAGCTGTCCTAAAATAGATTGTCTTGAAAGTGTTTTTAGTTGCTCTACATTTGTTTTATTTTAAAATTTACAAATCTTACGGAAAATATGGGTCTCTCCATCATGAACATTGAAGCACCTTGCCTACGTATCCCTAGAGCAATGTGAACAAAACTTATGTACAAAGACAAAATCATACATACCTCGATGAGACAAGAAAAGTGTGCTCAAGCACTTCTTCTGCTGAAAATAAAGTTTACTCCTACTCCTAAATTAACCAAAGAGAAAGAAGCTAAACAAAGCCTACTTGTAAGGTAGGAGAAGTACCTTCCCTTTATCAAAAGGGGCAGTCATGTAAATTGTTTGAAACTGAATATGACTACCCGTATGAGTGAAAAACTCGACTATAAGCCGTCCTCCACCCAAATTTTCAAGGTATCTACTTGAACCAAAAATACCTCCTCAAGCTGATTTGTATTGGACTCACTGGAGGTGCTTTGTTGGTGACCCTTGGTGCTTTAAAACTCATCCTTTTTCCTTTAAGTGGGCATGTCTAATTTTGGGTTCTCTCTTGGTTCTAATGAATCCACGTGCACGATTAGGTACGGTCTGATCCTTTGAATGTGGCCTTTGCTCTGAAATTTAACTCCAAAATGGAGTCTTTTTGTGGACATTCTTAGATGGATGGTGTGAGAGGGATGATGTCATCCTCTTGCCTTTTCTCTTCCCTCTCTGTGAAGAATACGAAGACTCATATCTTACAACATTTGTTCCAAAGGGATGTTGTGAGACATAGAATGTTGTTCTTAAATGCCCTCCTTTATGGCAGGTAGGCTCATATGCTTGGAAGGTGGGTGATATAGGAGTAAATGTTGTAATTTCTTGGCACTCATCTTTATCAAATAAATCCTCCAAGTCGGATAGAATATTTGTCTCCTTGTTTTCTTGTTGCATGTGCTCAACCTCCTCCATGGTGTCCTCCTTATTGCAACTTGCTCACCATGGTTCCCTTCATCCTTCAACATAAAGTTTGAAAGTTCAAACTCCTCTTCAACATTAGATATTTAAGGGGATGAAATGGGAGGAATAACTAAAGGTTATTTTGTATCTTGCTCCACTCTTGGAGCCTCTTGAACCATATGGTCCTCCTCCATCATGGGTTCATCAATCAAATCCGCCCTTGAAATGAAAGAAAATAATCTTCAATGATGCTTTCTTTATTGAGTGGCTTCAACATTGATTTGATCTCTCCCAGTTGCTCCTCTTCAACGGGGCTTTGAGCTGATTGTTCCTTCTCTTTAACTAGTTGTGAAGCTTGGATTAGATTAGCATTCTCTTAAGGCATAGTGTCATTAGGGACACTTTGTATTCGAGAAAAGCAGTTATTGATCTTATTCTTCATGTTTTTTTTTCCTTCGCTGCTATAAACTCAGCCTCACCACCACTAGCTCTTAAACCTTGACCTTCTCTATTGGCTTGTACATCAAGGGGATATTTGTAAAGCCAAGTTTGGAAACCCAACTCCTCGGATCATCTATCATTTCTTCTCTATTGGGCTCCTCCTCTTGCTATTATCCTTGATTTTTCTTTCAAATCTCTTCCTCATATGGAATTGGGAAGGCAAGAGGAGTGGTAGGTTGGGATTTAACCAACTTTTTCATTGTTTGTGGTGGGGAGGGGCATGAAACTTCTTGTTTGTTTGGAGGGGATGACTATTCGGAAGGAAAAGGAGAAAAAGGAACTTAGGTGGGATGGGAGATCAGGAGATGATGAAAACAAATTAACATTTGGGGCAGTAGATGAGGGGCTTGACTCTTGATCATGTTAAAATGATAAAGTTTGAGAAAGAGAAAATGAAGAGCTAGGAGGTGGTGGACTTACCCATTGACAAGGTTGTCTTATGTCCAGCTCATAGGCCTCAATCTCCTCAATCCACTATGCAAGTTGAGGCAACATTTCAACCATGAAGTCAATCTTCTCCTGAGGGTTGTAATGTCTTGGAAAAGGGCCTCCCCATGGACAAGGTGTCTTGAAACCAATCTTGAATGCCTTCATCTATGTTGTACCCTTGATTGCACCATGTTAGCCTCCATTATTTGAATCTTCTCCAAAAAATATCATTTTCCACATATTTTTCACCATTGTATGTGTCCCCTTGTTAATGATAAGCTCCATGGCCAAATTTTTGTTGAGCACGCTCATATGGGTAAGCATAATGGTTCTGGATCGATCATTGTGCTGATCTAGAGGAGATGGGGAAAAATTGGAGGCATAATGCACTATTGTTGGTGTGAATTCCATGAATGGAATGAATTCATGATTTGCACAACTTCATGGAATAGAAGAAAAATGGGAGATATGGAAATAAAAGTGAATGAAGATGGGTGGAAATGGATGGAAAAGGTCTATAACTTCAAATATGGGGTTGTTGACCGGATGCATTCGCCATATGTGGTTACATGTGCCTCAAAAGGATAAACCTTAATAGGCGAACAGACCAACCTTTGCTAAGATGAAGTGGTAAGATGCTTTAGACCTATCCCACTCGGCATGCCAACATAGTTGGTGTAGAATCACAACACCCCCAAATTTCTGGGTGTTTAATGGGGCATTCGGTGTGATTGCACAACATGGGACCATATCTCAAGGCATGGGACTTACAACACTTGACATGGACCTCTAGAGAAAGCCGGTTCTTGCTTCGTAATATACCTACCACAAACTACTCCAAAGGTGCGGGAAAAATGTAACAAATCCTAATCTAGCCATTCCAAGGGGACAAAGAGAGAGAGAGAGTGGAAGAGCCTACACTAAGCAATGATACACCAGAAAAGGAAATGGTTGAATCATAGATCCGACTGCCTGAAGTGGAGAGAGGTGAGCAGAGAAGAGGGTCGACGAGAATGCACCATGGGCCGAGAGATAGTTTTCACATAGAACACCCCTTCGAAATCCATTAAGCACAACTCCCAAAAATGCAAAAAACATCAGAGTATGCACAATATACCCTACAATGATGAGAGTTAAGAAGAGACAACAAAATAAGCCAAGGATGGACGGATGCATCACGAAATAGATTTTATTGCTCCAAAATGTTACATGGTTTATCTTTAGTGGGCAACAAGCAAGATAACGCCATTACAAAGCTATGGGAGGAGGTTTAGACTCTGCATTATACCTTAAGGAAGAAAGAGAGGGAAGGTAGAGGAGAAACAACAACCAACCACTTGAATATTCCCCTTCATTACAATATATAGGAATAACGAGAGAGGAGGGAAGAATTCGAATCCTACTTCAACCACCTTGAGATATGTATTGAATCCTACTTTGAAATATCAACCACTTTATCAATTAATGTCACTCTCAAATCCACCCATAATTTGGAGATTCTAGTTCCCTATGTTTACTTTTCCTGCTAAGGAAGAAGAATGGTGGATCAAATAAAATTTAATCACGGTAGTTGAAGAAATTAGATTACGATTGATGGCCTAGAATACATTTTCCCATTTTTCACTACTAAACCTATTAAGAATAATATTTAATATTTCCATGGCGTAGAGGGTGTCGAGATGTTTCCAAATATTCTTCTCCTGCCCAAATATGAGTTTCTAGTCAAAAGATATGACCATTTGAAGATTACAGGTCACGGGTGTGCCATGTTTAAAGAGTCTGTCCATACTAGGTCCATGTGGTAGGCTCGCGTATCTTGGAGATTCAGCTCCTTCCTCATGCTCTTGAAATCATGTCGACTAACATGTTGTGGCTTCCGCATGAGTTGACACTTGGATCCCTCCATTGGCCTACCTCTACTTTGACTATTCAACCCCCAGATTTTGTCCATGTTTTGGAGCTAGGACACATGAAATGCCCACATTCATTTGAAAACCCGCTTTGGATTTTACCTTTGAAGAAGCATCATCGAGACACATGGAGCCCTCTGCCGGGCCCTTGGAATTTTCAATGGTCACTCTTATTTTTTCGGACCTTGAACATTGCGAGCTCATTCTCATTTGGGGATTGTCTCTTGGGTCACGCCCTTCGAAATTGCATTCATGCAACACGTGATGCCATCTGTTGGTTCTCTATACTTAGTCAATTTTTGGCCCGCTCTGTCTAGATTTTCACTTTTAGCTATTGACTCTGCGCCACTTTGGGCCTAAGACATGTGGAGTCTTGGCACTCATTTGAGTCTGTCCTTTTGGATTCAATCTTTAGAGGTGCACCATTTGGACACTTGATAGCCTCTTCCGATCCCTCCATACTTGGTCAATTTTGGGGCTCATTCTCAATCATTTGCATAGCTTGAATACTTTGAGACTTCTATGTTTCTTCTCCCTTGAGCATCTTGTTTCTTTAACATTATCCGCCTCCTTAGCCAACCCTGCTTCTCCATTTTTGAGTCCCTTTATTTCCTAATTTTTGGATTTGACTGTGAGTTATCTGGTTTCCTAATATGTTTCAAGAACTCAAAAGAATGAACACACTCAATACACATATCCCAAACTGATTATAAAAATGTTATTCAACAATTTCTTCGAATATAATAGTTGGCATGAAAGCCAAAAATAAAAATAGTCCAACCTAGAAACTTTTTTAATGGAAAGGATGAACCCCTAGCTAAAAATTGGTGGGACTTTATAAATAGTTCATTTACAAATAAAATACAGTCAATAAATTGTAAGTTTATGCTGAATTTATACTCCTAGTATATTATGAACAAAATCAGAACCTACGGATTTAAAGTACATTAAAAACCATGCACTTTGAAAAAATGATATATTAGTTCGACACATGGATCAATATATATATATATATATATATATATATCAAAGTTTGACACATGGATCAAAATATATATATAGTACGAAAAATGGATCAAAAATATTTCAAAGTCCATGGCATTTACAAATGGTAGTTTTCCCATTTTTGTTTATTAGTATAAGTCTTATGAGTTTCTTAAAATACGTATAAATAATCATTTTACTTATAACACCTTTCCTGCTAATCGTTGTTGATTTTTGCCATGTCTAATATTTAATTTTCATCTCAGCCTAATGGATGGGGAAAGTGCACTTTTATGATGAACTCGCATGAGCTAAATTAGATTCTAATATTTGATACGGTGCGAATGATGTATTTGGAAGGACATATTGTTGAATAATATATATCCATTACTACAAATCAACTGAAATGATCTGAAATTTTTCCTCCATATATGTAATGATTTTCTTTTGTAGAGTGTTCTTTATTGATTTTATTCATGATCATTAGAATCGATAAATGTAATTACTTGCACCAATTCAATTCGTAGGAATGTATGTATAGCCTATTTTATGAAGATTATCATATGGAGATCTTCATGATCTCTTCAAGAATTTTGTCAATGATATGCAAATGGTAAAAAAACCTAGAAAAGGATTGCACCACTACATTAAATATATGTAGAATACATATATCAATGAAATCCTTTCTCTCAATTGTGTAATGTCATCTATGTCTCCAACGTGTATTTTTTTTAGGTGATACCATTACACACTTATGGTGAAGTGCAAGTGTAAGTTGTAAACTATTCTCCATTTCCTTATGGTGAGAGCTATCCTCCCCAAAAAATGAACCTATGTAAGTGTGGCCCCCACAAAACTTCCCCATGGAACATAACATAAAACATACAATGGCCATGAAGTGTCTTATTTTTCTCGGCACGGAGTTCTAGTTGTTTGAATGGTCACCGGCATGTGGTTACATGGGACAGATGACAAGAGGATTTGGATCTGTTTTGGATAGTCACCATGCCACCAAAGCCCCGACTCAAGGTGAGGCCATTTAAGATCTTGGTAGGATGTGACTTTACCACCAAAACCATATTTTTTCCTTAAACCAACATAGTTAACTATCCATCAACCCTTGTTTTTCCTTAAACCAAGATAAACCATCTTCATCACAAAACTTTTTGCTAACATTGGGTGAATTTGAAGAATACAAGCTAGCTTTGTGGATGCCAATGAATATGAGGAATTTTTTAGGTTATTTTATTATCCTTCTAATTCCATTGTTACATGTCTTGTATGCATGGAATTTTAATTTTTAAATAATTGTAGTAATTTTTAAAACGCAACATAATTAACTATCCATCGACCTTTGTTTTTCTTAAACTAGCATAAATAACCTTCATCGCAAAACTTTTGGCTAATAGTGGGTGAATTTGGAAATTAAAAGTTATAATGTGGACACCCACAACTTTGAGGTATTTAGTTTTGTTGCTTCGATTATCCTTCAAATTCCAATGTTAGATGTCTTGTATATATGGAATGTTAAAAAATTAAAGAATTGTAGTTTTTTTTTAAAATAATCCTAATGCCCTTAAAATTGGCTATGTTTGTATCCTCCTAAAAATATTTTCCTCTATTTATGAAAACTCACAAAGACCCCTCGAATGGCCAATTTATTGGGGCATTCGTTGTGATCTGCAAAACATGGAGCTATCCTAAGTGTGGGACGTTGTGATATATGATAGCTCTCTAGAGAAGATTGGTTCCTATTTGTAATCCTACCTACCACAATTACTCCTAATGTAAGAAAAACTATCTAAACATAAGCTAAACCTCTAAGGAGATAGGGAGAGAGATGCATGGAAAGTAAAAGCTACACTAAGAGTGGTGATACACCAAGAAAATGAGTGTTATTCACTTTCCCAACCCGAGAACAAGTGAAGGAATGAAATTTGAGAGGGTGATCATGCACCACAGACAAAAACACCTATTATCACCAGATCACAACACCCTATGGTTTACACAAGTGTGTGTGCTTGAGCTCATAGTGTGATTGGATAACATGGGTACTATCTCCAATTTTTGGGACTTGCTACTTGAGATAGACCTCTAGAGAAATCTGGTTCTTGCTCCTAAACTACTTGCCATAATCTACTCTAATGTAGGAAAAACTATCTAATCCTAATATAAATTTCCAAGGGACCAAGGAGAGAGATTATATGAAAACAAATCCTACACTAAAGTGGTGATACACCAAAAATAGTGTGAGAATAGTCTTCCAATGTGTGAAAAGTAGAAGCAAAATGCATACTAGAAGGGGTGATAACAGTTCTCCACAGGTTAGCAAATGCATTCACAACAACATTTCATACATACACAATGATAATGAATCCTTGCAGAGTATAAGGTAGACACAATATATTTGTAATGAGTTTGAAAGGGAAAGAAGAATGCAAACAAACACAACAGGGGAAGAAGTATCCACAAACTTGTATCTATTGCTTCATTGATATGCACAATCCAATCTATTATAGAATAAGGGCCTAGGATCACCATGCAAGGAGTCCACTACAAGGGCTTGTAGCACATTGGCTTCACAAAACAATTTTGACAGATTTTGGTACACAAAACTATCCCCCTTTATAATGAGCACAATACTCTAGTTTATAGAATTTTAAGAGGAGAGAGAAAGAGGGGAAAATATAATCCTAAAATATGTCCTTTAACCACTTGCAAAAGGAAGTAAATGGAGTGAAATGATGTTTTTTTCTTGAAAAATTCCCCCATATTGTCCCATGACTTGCAGCAGTGAGAAATGTCAGCACATGCTTCATTGAATGCATGCCAACTACCAAATAAAATCATTGTTCCGAACTAGCCACATTTTTACATCTCCATTGATTCTTAATCAAATTCCATATTTCTTGATTTATGTGCATTAGAATCATAAACATGATTTAAATGGTACCAATTTTGTGCATTTTCATTGAGAAATGTAAAAGTTATGGCCTTCGAGTGTAGACAGGTTGTTTTGGGTGCCAGGGCATTTCATTTATTTAACGGAATGAGCATCTGATTGAATGGGGATGAATATGTTTCCTTTATTTTAAAATATCTACCCTTATCAATATTAATAAATTGAACCTCATTATAGAAAGTCAAATTTCATGAAAATCGGAGCTCGGGGTCAAAAGTTATGGCCATTTGAAGTTCGGGATCTAATTTTCACTGTTTTCCTTTGCATGCGGACATATCGGCTAATTTGGGTCCTTGTGTCCTAGATGTCCCAGAAAAAAAACTTTGATTCACCCGCAAGCCTCATTCGAGGAAAAAATAGGTTTTGATGTCCCATGCGTCCCGCCATCGACCAAGACCAGTGGGCCGTTGACCTCCAATCTGCTCGCATCCCTTTGTGATCGGCTATTTTGAATTTTCGGTGAACTCATTTCCCAACGTCACGCGGAATTCCTAGGCAAAATTTATCTGAATTTTCCAATTCCTTCTTCTTGAGGAAATTTTGGCTATGTGGGTCCCACATGTCCTAACATCGCATGTGCGGCATGGGACATTTCGACTGACTTTATCGATTCCTTCACAAATAAGCCATTTCAGATTTTAGGATTTTGACTGTCTTGACGTCCCATGGACTGTGCGGGACAAAAATATTCAATTTTTTTAATTTGAACTACCTGTGGCAATTTTGGTGTTTTGGGTCCCGGATGTCCCACGTGAACTTGTGTGTTACGGGACACAAATATTCAATCCACCCACAATACACTATTTAAATCCTTTTTCACATTTTCTCAAATTTTTCTAACTTCTTATATTTTTCCTTGGATGGGGGAGTCAGAGAGAAACGAAAGGGAATCCCAAAACCTACTTTTTGGGCGTTGGACCATTTCTACTCTCTCAAGCCTAAAGAAATGATCAAGGTTATCAAAATTACCTTGAGGGGTGAATTTTTGATAACACCCACATTCACCATTTCCAAATGAGAACACCACACCCAAATCCTGTGATGAAACAATGAGCATACAAAAACCTGTAAGCACAATGAGAGGTAAGAAAAATAACAAAAAATGATGCACAGGTTGATAGTTGAACCACAAAGAAAAACTTTTATTACTCAAAATATGCATAGTACATTGATTTAGAATAAGGAGGCAAGAAATTCCATTTACAAACTTTAGGAGGAAGGCTTGAATACCATATTTGAGAATAAGAGGGGTGCGTGGGAGAGAAAAATGACCAACTACTTTGAATAATGCAACCCCTTTACATTTTATATAAGAAAAATGAAGAGCGAGAGTGGAAACCCAAAGTTTTCTGAACCACCCACCAAAATTCATCATGACACTTGCAAGAGTGATGGGTGAGTGTGAAAATCCCATATCTTCTTGTACTTCACCATGTGGGAGAAGAAAAAAACCATACCATCATTGATGACTTCCCACCTACCACAACAATGTTCACTTTTCATGAGTTTTGGAGATCCAGAGCATCCAAAATTTCAATTTTGATGTTCTAGGGTTGTAGAATGTCTCCTCACCATTCCAATCAATGGTTTTTGAACAAAAACAAACACCCATTGCTCACGTTATGCAATTTCAGAATTTTTGGGGTTTCTATGATTTCGAGGTTTCAAAACCTCGGAAAATTATTTTTCATGTCCCCATCATGAACCTCTTTTAATCTGCTCTCTGTAGACTATGATTTTGTGAGAATATGACTTGAAGCTCAAGTTATGCACGTTTACGTATAGTTTTTTTTTTTACGGGCCTACATAATTCTGCGAAGGCGAGTAGCTTAGTGAGCTATGCATTAAGATTATTCTATTTGTTCATGACACCCCTTTTAATAAACATGTCTACACATTAGAGCCGAGAAAGCCATTTTCCGTCATTTTTCTAAGTTCGAGCCCCTTGTATTTCATTTTTTCCATGGTGCACTTTGTTGTTGCCCTAAAATTCCCCTCTTGCAAAAGATGAATTTGCGAGTCCCAAGTGTTGGTACTCGCTTTTTAATCACGCTAGTTCCATTTAAAATTCCTTAGTCTATGTGTTTTAAAAAAAAATCTATCTCCTTTCATGGATGCGTGGAATTTAGCAATCTTTTTCTATGGTTTTGGATCGCATCAAGCCTTGTATTCCTTACATTTATCTTTCTACAGGAAAAAATATTTGATTCGGGTGTGAATGGTGGCATTTTTCCCTTTCTCTACATTTTTCTATAGTCATCTTCCCGTCAAATTATTTTCCAGTGTCTACGATATCGTGGTCACCTCTACTTGGATGTGGAGTGGCGGGTCTTTTGTGAACTTGTGAATTTTGTTACATTTGTAAAAATGTTTAATTACCCTAACGTCTCTACTGGATCCTACTTGAATTTTCGAAATTATGAAGTGGTAGAGAAAATTCTTACTTTGGCCCCCAAAGGGACACGTGGCTATTTTAAAAATTCAAAGCAGGGAGGCAGATCATCAAGTCACTTTTGGAATTTTCATTTTGTTACGAAAAGGCATAAAATTTATAAAGTGACCCGTGGCCATCCTAAGACCTAAGTGAAGCCATGTGTTGAGCACACATTAAAAATTCAAAGGGGGAAGGCGTAGGCCATCGGATTAATTTGGGAATTTTGGTTTTATTTACAAAAAGAGAGTTAAAAGTTATAAAATGAACCACAAATCTGTTGGGGTATTGATCCCATGTTGAAAAGTCAAAGCGGAGAGGTGGGTTGGCGGAGAGACTTTGAGTTTTTGAGTTTTTCTTTGAAATGAGTTAAAATTGTAAAAGTGAGCCGCAACTCGGTCACCACTCAAGTGAAGCCACATGTTAGGCCTATATCAGAAGCGGATTGGTGGACCAAAATGTCTAAAATACACAATCTCTATAAAAATCATAAAATGCAAAGGTGCCCCAGCCCACTTCGAAAATTTCTTCCATGTGGACGCCTCATTTTTAAAGTTGTAAAAGTGGGTTAACGGTTTGTGATTCAATGCGTCTGTTTTTCGCCAATCATGGAAATAGTAGAGGCATTGAAGAATTTAAAACTACATATTTTTGAGCCGGTTGGCACATCCCGAACTTCAGTTGAGCATTTCTTCTTCGAGATCTTGAAACGCTTTCTTTTAATTGCTAATTAGTTCTTAATCTTTTGATTAAAAAAATTTAAATCGAATGTAACTATTTTTGAAATCTATTTAGCAGGTTCTCTATGCCATTGTTCGGTGGTTGGATCATGGTATTCTCAGTAGATGTAATAGATTCGAAAGTAATCAATACATACGTTTTGCCCTTTCTTCCTCTTATATTTATTCTTTCCTTGTTCAAATTTGTGAATCATCTATCTTTTCATGATAAGAAACTTTTTGTTCTTGTTAATATGATTTCAGAAATTATCTCTTATGAATGTGAATGATTCCATTCGCATCTCTTTTGATCAATACGTATAATGTCATACTCTACTATTTATATTTCTGAAAGTATTGTTATGTTCTTCCTCTCTCATCTCCTTAGTTCTTCCATTCTTTTTTATTGATGCTATTTCGGCATAAAATGTTTCAAAGTATCAAGAATCCACAATTTGAAATTTTAACATTTGTATATAGGTTTTGTTGCTTTCTTTCAATAAGGGAACATCTCCCATCAAATAGTAGGGACTTGTTGTCCCTTGACTATGGTTTGTTAAAGTACCTTTTAAAAAACCCAATAGTTTTTAGTGGCTGCATTGGGGATTTCATTTCAAACATATCCCCTACTAAAATAAAAACTTTAGGATCATTTTGGTCCAGCGACTCTACCATATACACGTGGGAAGAAAGCTCTCGGGGTTGAAGATTCCCATTTTCAACTTCTCGGAACAAAAATCTTCCCTCTTCTTCCAAAAGAAGGAATAGAGGAAATCCTTCTCTGACAATCACACCTCCATTTAAAGAAAAAAATTCCAAGAATAACATTCCTCAAGAACAAATCAGTTCCCCTTCATTCAATTTTTCCAAAGATGGAAACCCCTTTTCCTTAAGGACAACAAGTTGGGCCTCTTGCTCTTCCTCACCATTGCATGAGTTACCTAGGGGTAATAGGAATTTTTTTCTAAATTATGAGGTGATGGGAAGGTTCATCCAAATGAACACATTACATCCTTCATTATTTCATGTGGGTTTCTTTGGGTTGAACATAAAGACGTCTCTATTAGGATTTTTGTGGAGATATTGTAGGACAATGTTGTTGATTGGTTTTATCATCTTCCCGCTAGGTTGATCACTAATTGTAACACCATGACAACTTGGTTTGAGAAACATTTCAAACCTGTTGTGGATGTGCATGCTCTATTAGCTCAAATGCCTCATATCAAGAAGGAACCATTCAATCCCATGATAGAATTTCTAGCCAAATTCAACTAGATCATTCATAAAATTCCACAAACACTCATCCTGTAGATCAAATCAAAATATGCTTCATCCTCAATGCTCAGTTACCTGAAGTAAGCTATGCACTAAGGAGAGCTAACCTTGCAACTCTGGATGTTGATGAGCGTTTCGATATTAGTGTTGAGGATTATTTAATCATGTCTAGTAAAGTGAAAAGAGAATCCTCCAAATATAAAGCATCTTCTTCTTCCTCTTCCCCTAGAGCCAATTTTGATCAGTTAGTACAAAATCTTGCAAATGATCTCATTGCTATCAAGAAACAATTGGCTCAACATAATCCTTACCAAGATATTCCAAGGAAGAATTTTCAGCCCAGGAACCATTTGCCTTCTTCTCAAACTAGATTGGCTATTGAAGGCCCACCCATCAAGGTTCTAGTCAATGTAACTTCTGAAGTTCAGAACCTGATGATGAGGAGTTTAATGAACTCTATGAAGAACCAGAAGAAGAGGTTGATGAAGAACCAAAGGATCTTGGTGGATCTCAAGTTAATTTCCTTACCACCGAGGTATGATGACAAAAATGAATATGATGAAAGAGTGGTAGAGATGAATAATGAGTCATATGTTGTTATGACTCTCGAGCAAGTGAATAGAAAAGAAAAAAGTGGTGCACTGCAAAAATCCAAAGAGTATCCTATAACTATTCCAATAGT
The DNA here is from genome assembly GCA_018340775.1 of Taxus wallichiana var. yunnanensis. Classification (NCBI taxonomy): domain Eukaryota; kingdom Viridiplantae; phylum Streptophyta; class Pinopsida; order Cupressales; family Taxaceae; genus Taxus; species Taxus wallichiana. Next base: position 840,899,013 of record CM031242.1, on the reverse strand, counting down.
TGTGAGAAGAGGAGCTCCTATTCCCACTGCCTCCACACAAAAGGTGAGTAATGCTAATCCTCCTTCTTCTACCTCTATTTCCAAAACTTCTTGTCCTTCAAATCCTAAAACTGATAAATCAAAAGTCTCTCAAGTTCATAGTAGTGATGCCCCATCCACCTCCAGGTCTTTTGATATCATTAATCACCTCAAAAAGACAAAAATCCAAATCTCAGAGGCAAACTTTTACTAGACTCGTCCAAAAGCTTTTGCTAAAATGGTAAAATTTGTCAATTCCAAATCTAAAGCCTCATCCAATACTTCTAAAGGTCTTTTTCCCACTCCCTCTTCCTCACCTCAACCAAGCCTTGTGGCTGCAGTCACTTCCCCTAATGAGAAAATTAAACCATTCTATGTGACTCTCCTCATAGCTGGCCATAAACTCAGTAATTGTGTTATAGACTCAGGAGCATTAGAAAATGTAATGCCTACAAAATTAGCTCATGCTTTGGGCCTGAATCTAACACATACCTTTGGTTCCTACTATTCCATGGAGAGTAGAGAAGTGCCTTTGGTTAGGAGGATTAAATATGCACAAGTAGCCTTTGTTGCTTTTCCAAAGAAAAGGGTTAAAGCCACTATTTTGGTTGTTGATATTCCTCCCTCATATGGGATGTTGCTGAGTAGAAATTTCTATAAGGAGGTAGGAGGTAAAGTTCATATGGATTGGTCACATTCTTTTATCCTGGTCAATGGAACAATAAAGAAGTTGCTACTACCAGAGAGACAGTGAGTATGTTATGAAAAATACTGATGATCCAAAATCACATATACTCTATGATGATATAGGGCATGGTAATTATATTATTATGTCATAGGATGAGGAAAAACTTCCTAAGGGAGTGATTCATGATCCCAATGGAATTTGGACTCTGGAGTTTGATGGAAGTTGTTCTTGGTGGTTACGGACTGGAGTGGCTTTGATCTCTCCGAAGGGAAGATTCATTCATTCTCTTTCAAGATTTGTTTTGAAAACACAAATAATACAATTGAATATGAGGCTCTCATTCTTGGGTTGACTATGGAAAAGAAATGGGAGTGAAGAATATTTTTCTCATGGTGATGCAAAGTTGATTGTGAAATAGGTAAGGGATATTTACCAAGTCAAGAATAGGAGATTGAAACATTATAGAAATCTTGTATGGGATTCCATTGAGTTTCTTGATGTTTTCTTCATTGAAGTTGTGCCAAGAGAGAAGAATACTAGAGCTGATTCTCTAGTTGTCTCAGGATCTCTGTTGATTCCTCACCCATATTTCTCTCAAGAGAAATTTACCATTGAAATGATTCATAGGCCCAATGTACCAGATAATGCAAACAATCCGATTTTTCTCTTTCTTGGAGCTTAAGGGTAATTTTGATCAATTGTATTTTGAAGGAAGTGAAGCTCTTCCTAGAGAGTATGTGCCCTCTAATGAAGATGACATCAAGGAAGAGATGGATCAGGATGGCTGTATAAAGTTGAAAGGTAACAAGATTCCCAAAGGGCTTGTGATTCTAGAAGATTTGTTCGATAAGCATGATAGGTATATTGAATCTAAAGCTTCCCAAGAATCTTGGAATTCTTACGCATGTGAAAATATTAATATTGGGAATCTTGATGAACCTGAGATGGTTAATATTGGAAAAAAATTCACTCAAGAAGAGAAGAAGAAAGCATAGAAACCTATTAAAAAGTATGCTAATGTTATTTCCTATTCATATGAGGATCTCAAGGCTTTTCAACCAAAGGAGATGCAACACTTTATCCCTCTAAAACCTAGCATCAAACCATTAAAGCGAAAACAAAGCCAATATAATCCTAAGGTTCTTTGGCACTATTTTTCAAGAGATCCGAGAAGTTACTAAAGGAAAATACTATTTTTCATGTACATCATTCAACATGGATTACCAACATTCTTCATGTTAGAAAGAAAAATGGTGAGATTCACATCTATGTGGATTTCAAGAATTTGAATCAGCTCTCTAAAAGACAACTATCCTCTCCCAATGATGGATCAAGTTTTCCAAGTTATCACATGCATTGAGATGTTGTCTATGTTTGATAAATTCTATGGATACAATCAATTTAAAGTTGGTAGCCTAGATCAACACAAAACTACTTTTACTACTCCTTGGGGCACCTTTGACTACAAGAGAATGCATTTTAGTCTTATCAATCTTGCTGCCACCTTTCGGAGGGAAATGGAATTGTATTTTGGTAGTATAAAGGGAAAGTGTATTTTGTGTACCTTGATGATTTGACTATTTTCTCCAAAATAAGGGCATATCACCTTCACATCTTAACACAACCCTCTAAAAATGCGGATAACATGAAGTTTCTCTCAATCCTAATAAGTCTATCTTTTGTGTTATCAAGGCAAGTTGCTAGGGAATATTGTCTCCAAAGAAGGAATCAAGATAGATCCGAAAGAGTTCAATAAATCCATCAGATTCCTCTTCCCACAAGCAAAAAGGTTGCTCACTCTTTCTTTGGTAAGATAAAATTCTTGAGGAGATTCATTCCTAATTTTGCAGAATTGACTATGATCATTGCTCACATGATGAAAGGAAAGAAAAAAATTGGTTCGAATTCCAAAGGTAAATAAGAATTTGAAGATATCAATAAATCCATTGCTAAAACTCCCATCTTATCATGTCCTGATTTCAGCAAGGCTTTTATCATCTATTGTTATGCTACAAAGAATATCTTGGCTGTTGTGCTAACTCAGAGAAATTCTGAGGATCATGAAATAACAATTTCCTTCACAAGATATGTTCTGAAAGCTCATGAATTGAAATATACTATGATGGAGAAACATGATTTTGCAGTGGTCAAAGATGTCAAGGAGTTTCATTTTTATATTCTACTAAATTCTCACTTTTTTGTGCTTGTACATGATACAACCATCAAGTCTATTCTTACACAATAGGAGTTTGGAACTAAGAGAGGTAATTTGGTAGCAAAAGAACAAGAATATGGCCTTGATATCAAGCCAACTAAGCTAGTCCGGGGTAAAGGTTTATGGGAGCTTAATGCTAAAGGAGCTGATGCGAGAATCGTCCAAAGAAGCAGCGAGTTGATGTTCTGTTGTCCTCTTCCTCACTTTAACGATGAATGGTATGCTAGTATTTAAAATTTTCTTACTTATGGAGAGTTTCCATCAAAATTGAGTTCCAAGGAAAGGAGAGCTATTAAGTTAAGGTCTATAGAGTATGTATTATGGGAACATGCTTTGTTCAAGTGAGCCATAGATGGAAGATTCCTTAAATGTGTGGACAAAGAGAAACAAAAGAAGTTGTTTTTATATTTTCATGATCAGGCTTATGGAGGGAACTTCTCTTCTATCATCACTACCCATAAAATCCTTCATGCATAGTACTATTGGCTTACATTAGAGATGCATCAAAATGCATAGGTAAGTGTGAAGCCTGTCGAGAATTTTTTTGGGAGACATAAGTTGGATTCTTTACCACTCAAACCAGTAGTGATTAATGAGCCTTTTCAATAGTGGTGATTGGATTTCATTGGAACTTCTAATCCACCTTCCGTTCTAGGCATACTCATGTTATAACTACTACAGATTACTTCACAAAGTGGGTAGAGGCTATTCTAGTAAAAAGCACTACTTCGAGGTGGTGTGTAATTTCATCAAAGAGAACATCTTGGTAAGGTTTTGGGTACCAAACAATATTGTGACAAATAATGTTTCCATTTTTTCTTCTCCTGAGATGATGGATTTATGCTATGGCTATGGAATATCTCTTGCTCATTCTTCAAATTATTATCCTTAAGGGAATGGATAAGTAGAATCAAAAAATAAGAATATGGTAACCATCATTCAGAAGCTTTTCAATGACTCTCAAAGGAATTGGCACAAGAAGCTCTATGATGCTCTCTAGGTAGATAGGATTACACCCAAAAGAGCAATTAGGATGTCTCCATTTTAAGTGGTGTATGGTGTTGAAGCTCAGATGCCAGTAACAGTGGAATTACCATCCTTGCACTTAATGAAGGCTATTGAAGATTCAAGCTTTATTAGTTCCTTAGATAAGAGGATCATGTATCTCTAGAAGATGGATGAAGATAAGATGCAAGTTTTTGATAGAATCTCATCTCATCAACTGAAGGTGAAAGCTTTGTTTGATAAGAAGGCTAGACAAAGAGATTTTCAAGTGGGAGAAATTTTTATGGTATGGGACAAAAGATATGAACCTCGAGGAAGCCATTGTACATTTGATTCTATTTGGATTGGTCCTTTCAAAAGTAGGCACTTTGCTAGAGAAAATTATTTCGATTTGGATTATATGGATAGATCTCCTCTCCCACTTCCTTATAGTGGTAAGTATTTGAAGTTGTTTTATTCCTAGGTGAGTAGGCAATCCTTATATATATTATGTATAGTGTTTTGTTTTTGGATTTCCCTATTTTGGTTTGTTTCACTTCGTGTGTGTTGTCTTTTGTTTTGTGTTTCCTTCGACTCTATTTGCTTAATGGATAAGGCATTGGTCTACCTTCCCGATTTTTTCTTGGATTCTTGTCTTTCCTGGTTCCTTTTTCCAAGTCAACTCATCCCCAGAAAGAGATAGTTGTTGTCACCCTAAAATTCCCCTCTTGTGAAAGATGAATTTGTAGGTCCCAAGTGTTGGTACTCGGTTTTTAATCCCATCTGTTCCATTTAAAATTCCTCAATCTATGCGTTTTGAAACATTTTTCTATCTCCTTTCATGGATGTGTGGAATTTATCAATATTTTTCTATGGTTATGGACCATGTTGAGCCTTGTATTCCTTGCATTTATCTTTCTGCAAAAAAATATTTGATTCGGGTGCGAATGGTGGCATTTTTCCCTTCTCTACATTTTTCTATGGTCATCTTCCCATCAAATTCTTTTCCAGCATCTACGGATACGTGGTCACCTCTAATTGGATGTGGTGTGGTAGGTCTTTTTGTGAACTTGTGACTTTTGCTACATTTGTAAAAATGTTGAATTACCCCCGTATCTCCACTAGATCTTGATTGGATTTTTGAAATTATGAAGTGGCGGAAAAAAATTCTTACTTTGGCTCTACAAAGGGACACGTTGTTTTCAAAAGTCAAAGAGGGGAGGTGGATCATCGGAACACTTTTGGAATTTTTGTTTTGTTGCGAAAAGGCATAAAATTTATAAAGTGACCCACACCCACACTAATGCCTAGGTGAAGCCACATGTTAAGCCCACATTGAAAATTCAAAGCGGGAAAGCATCTTTGTCAAGCAATTTGGGAATTTTGGTTTTATTTCCAAAAAGAGAGTTAAAATTTATAAAATGAACCATGACTATCTTTGGGTATTCATCCCGCTTTAAAAATTCAAAGTGGAGAGGTGAGTTGGCGGAGAAATTTGAGTTTTTGATATTTTCTTTAAAAAGAGTTAAAATTGTAAAAGTGAGCTGCAACTCGGTTGCCACTCAAGTGAAGCCAAGTGTCAGGCCTATATCAGAAGCGGATGGGTAGACCAAAATGTATAAAATACACAATCTCTATAAAAATCATAAAATGCAAAAGGTGCCCCAGGCCCACTTCAACAAATCTCTTCCATGTGGACAACCCATTTTTAAAGTTGTAAAAGCGGGTTCTTGGATGTGATTCAATGCGTCTAGTTTTTCCGCCAAGAATGGAAATAGTAGAGGCATTGAAGAATTTAAAACATCACATTCTTGAGCCAATCGGAACCTCTGAACTTTAGTTGAGAATTTGTTCTTCGAGATCTTAAAACACTTCTTTTAATTCCTAATTAGTTCTTAATCTTTTGATTAAAAGAAGTTATAACTGAATGTAACCATTTTTGAAAGCTATTTAGTGGGTTCTCTATGCCATTGTTTGATGGTTGGATCCTGGTATTCTTTAGATGTAATAGATTCAAAAATAATCAATACATAAGCTTTTCCCTTTCTTCCTCTTCTATTCCTTCTTTCCTTGTTCAAATTTGTGAATCATCCATCTTTTCATGATAAGAAACTTTGTGTTCTTGTTAATATGATTTCGGGAACTTTGTGTTTATGAAATTATATTTTTCATAAATAAATGATTCCATTATGCATCTATTTTTATCAATACATATAAGGTTATACTCTGCTATCTATATTTCTTGAAAGTATTGTTATGTTCTTCCTCTCTCATCTCCTTAGTTCTTCCATTATTTCATATTTATGATGTTTTGCCATAAAACATTTCAAAGTATTAGGAATCCACACTTTGAAATTTGTAGATTTGTATATAAGTTTTCTTGCTTGTTTTCAATAAGGGAACCTCTCCCATTAAAGAGGAGGGACTTGTTGTCTCCTAACCGTGGTTTGTTAAAGTACAATTAAAAAACCCAACCTAGGCGATTGCATTACAAGGTCAATTGGTATCTTAGCTCGACAATACTCTTTCATGCTTAGTACCTCGTCATGTTAGTTGTGGGATGAGATATTTTATTTGGATCTTGAGTTTTCCTCTCAATTCATTACCTTGCCCAAGCTTTGTCATTACTTGAGAAAACCAAAATGCATTTAACCTCCAAGTCTTCGTGACTTGCTTCTTGTTGTTAAGCTGCTAGCTTGTCGTTTGAGTGTTTCAATCGGGTGCCAAGACCCATGATCATCGACACCCCTTTTGTGAACATCCGATTGAGCTTGGGATTTCTCTTTTCTCCATTATTATGGGCCCACCGATCATGGATTGCTAAAGCCGACCTATTTTCTTGCATGATCCAAGACAAACAAGCCCACATTCAACCGGGTTCCTTGATCTCATTTCGTGAGCATTATTCAAGCTCACCCATCCATATTATGACCTTCCCACCACTTCCTAATGGAGTTTGGTCTTGATTCTTTGAACCAATTCAATCTCTTTATCTTCTCCTAAGTCCCCGAGTTTAACTATTGATGCTTAATCACATCACCCTCAAACTTATACAACTTGATGGGTTGAGATCGTAAGTGTGATTGTATAACATGGATCTTTTCCCAAAGTGTGGGACTTTGCAACCAGGAAAGCTCTCCGGATGAAGGCCAATTCCTATTCATCTATTCAGGTGCACACATACAATTTGTAGAGGGTCTATTCTAAAATCTACTCTAATTTTCCAAGGAGACAGGGTTAAGAAGATACAAGAAAATAAACCTAACTAATATAGGTGATGCACCAAATGAATGTTGAACACCTATTTTGTAATTAACCACAAACCATAGAAATGTAATACAATCACTATGTACAGTTAAAGAAAAACTTGAATGAGAGATCAGTAGGATGCATTGAAGAAAATAGAGGGTTGAAATCATCCACAGACTTACCTTATTGCTCCAAAATTGATACAGTGCATTATAATAGCCAAGAGGTAGAGAATTGCATTACAACTTGAATAGGAAGTTTGAAACTCCACAAAATTCACTTGCAGACAAGGGAAGAAGAGAGGGTGCCAAGAAAAATTGTCCAACCCCTAGAAAAATGCCCCTCCTTACAATATATAAATATATATATATATATATATATATATATATATATATATATATATATATATATATATATATATATATAAAGAACATGAGAGAAAAGGAGAGGAGAAATCGAATCCTACCTCAACCACCCCAAAAAAACATTGAATTAAAATGTAAGAATGATGAGTTCCATTGCGCAAAACCCATTCCTCCATGTGTTGTTCCTTCTTGGGAAAGAAAGGAAGCCCATACTTCATTATGGTGGTAGGTGAGAAGCCTAATAGCCTCAAAAATGGCGGACTATATTTTCATTTTTAAGAACTTAGTCCTCTCTTGCTCAAATCTGAGCTTCCAGTCAAAATTTATGATCATCTAAAGGTTAGGGTCGGGCATTCCATGTGGGATCTCATAATATTTTAAAATATCTAAGCATTTAAAATTCTTGGTGGGGTTCATCATTCATCTTTCTTTGTTGGAACCTAGACACATGGAGGACATGCACTCGTTTGGGGACCTCCATTTGGATTTTACCTTTGAAGTTACTAATGAGGCATGTGGAGGATTCTGCTAGCTCTTCCCATGCTTAGACTTTTCAATGGCTAGTGTAACTTTCTCGGGCTCTAACCATGTGGAGAGCTTGTGCTTGTTTGGGGACCTACCTTTGGATTTTACCTTTGAAGTTGCATTGATGAGGCACGTGGAGGATTCCATTGGATCTTCCCATGCTTAGAATTTTCAATGGCTAGTGAAAATTTCTCGAGGCTCGACCACATGCAAATCTGCGCTTTTTGGGGACCTACCTTTATATTTTACCTTTGAAGTTGTGTTGATGAGGCACATGGAGGCTTCTACTAGCTCTTCCCATGCTTATACTTTTCAATGGCTGGTGCAACTTTCTCGAGCTCTAACCACGTGGAGATCCTGCACTCATTTCGGAATATTTCTTGTAAGAATCATACCAAAGGTGCATTGATGAGACATGTGGAGGCTTTCACTTTGGCCTTTTTATACTTGGCTGATTTAGGCCTCGAGTGAACAATATTTTAAAATATCTAAGCATTTAAAATTCTTGGTGGGCTTCATGATTCATCTTTCATTGAATTGACCTTCCACCAATCTTTTCCAAACTACTTTGGGTTTGGATTCTATCTGTGTAAGATCCACATGGAATCCCTGCTCATTCTTAAGATTTTATCCCCTCCTCTCACTCTTGAAGTTGTGATGGTTGGACACTTGGCATCATCCGTGAGCCTGCTCTGGTTTCTTTGAGTTGACTCGCTCTGGGCTCGATTTTGACTTACCAAGTTAGCTTTCTTCATTTCTTTAGTGTGGAAGATCGTGTTGGATCAAAATTTTCCGAGAGGAAAAATTGGATAGTAGTATTTTACCATGAGTTTAGCCCAACCACCATAGTCACCTATGTAATTCCATAGAATGGCTCAAAGTGTGACTTAGTCGGCTTCATTAATTAGACTTTTCACTCATTCTATTCTACCCATGACCCCTCTTTTGTGCATCGGCTCGACTCAATATTTGATCTCATGTCCTTTCAACCTACCCCCAAGTTCAATGCAATTCCTGGCCAATTTGGCCTCGGCTCCCAATGTCGAGTTTCCTACAATCTGCTCAGAGTAACTTCTCTTGATGCCTAACTCAAACTCCTAAGCTATAATCTTTCCTGTGAACTGGTTTGATACCCCATCTATCACGTCCAACAACCGAGTTGAGTTCCCAACTCACCCCTCCAAAAGAAACAAGCTCTCCTAATATTTCAACTCCTAGTTCGCCCCTAGCACCATACAAGCTCACCAAGTAGCTCGCCGAGCTAAACTTAGCTCATCTCCTCTCTAAGGCCCTTTTGGGAAAAGTTTATCATTTTTATGAATGTTTTGGTATTCCTTCGGATTTTTAGCATTAATGAGCCATGGGGGTGTTAACAGAGATATTTTCGGGGCCCATTACGTATTTTTCCCTTTTTCTTGTTTTAGTCAAATGTGCTTTGTGGGGCCCACTTCCCTTCTTTTCTTAAGTTGAACCTTAAAGGTTGAAATCCGAGAGAGGAAAAAATCCTCTTTTGGTCCCAACACCTTCAACAATGTTGAATGTGTCCCCAAATCATTAAATGCTACGTGAAACTTCCAAATCATCCCCAAGTCCCGTTATCCAAAATTCACCCCTCAAGGTAATTTTGATAACATGCATCAAATTCTTTTGTCCCAAGCAATTATATTGAGTCCAGGAAAAAATTCATATTTCTAGGGTCCCCTCATATTTTTTCTAACTCCCCTGTCCAAGAAGAAGAGAGCAAGTTCTGAGAAAATGTAAAAAATTGCAAAAAACAAGCTCGGGCCAGAAAAAATCATAAAAATGGCTAAGTCCTAGTCCTTGCAATAGTCGGGACAGTTGGACATCTGACGCCTTGAACCGCCGAACCGGGCGAAATAAGTCAAGGCAGCCCGGAAGCAGCTTTGGGACGCACGCAAGGACAAAAGTCATAAACCGGCCGAACCGGGCGAAATGAGTCAAGGCAGCTCGGAATAGTTGGGCGAGTAAATCTGCAATCTGCGAACCACCGGATCGGCCGAAATGAGAACTTAAAGTCTGGGATGCGCGGGACAAAAGTACGCGAACCGGCCGAACCGGGCGAATCGGAAAAATTTGTCCCGAACGGTCCGAAAGCAAATGGGACATTTGGGCCGCGAGTATGCGAACCGGCCGGTTCGGTTCGGACTAACAGGAACCTCAACACTTTGGGCCAAATGGGACAAAGGGACGTGCGGGGACGCGAATAGCGAATGAGCCGAAGGCCAATCAGATCACGCCACGTGTCACCGGCAGAAAAGGGACATGGAAGCCCATTTCGGGCGGTTCGGAAGAATTTGTCCCATGCAGCATTTGGGACAAATGGGACAAAGGGACGCGTGGGACGCGAAAAGCTGAAGCGGCCGAAGGTAGAGAAGAAAAGTCAACGTTTGGTCCGTGGAACTTCAAACGGCCATAACTTTTGACTCCGAGCTCCGATTTTCACAAAATTGGACTTTCTGGAACGAGCACGACATCCTCTACGCCAAAAACATATTTATAATTTTCATAAGGGTAGATATATTTAAATAAAAGAAACATATTCGGCTCCAGTCGATCAATGCTCATTCCGTCAAATGATAGAAAACGCTCGCCGGACCCAAAATAGCTGCCCGCACTCAGAAGGCCATAAATTTTGCATTTCTCAACGAAATCACACAAAATTGGTATGGTTGGAATTTTGGTTCCGAGCCCAATGCATAGCAATCAAGAAATTCCAGATTTGATCAGAAATTGATTGAGATTTTTAAGAAAACGTGGCCGGGTTCGAATGCAGGTGTTTATTTGGTAGTGGAGTGCAATTAAGAGGCATGGCCATCATTCTTTCTCTGCTGCAGCACATGGGACAGTATGGGGAGCATTTTTCAAGTAATTTATAACCATTTCACTCAATTTAATGCCTCTTATAGGTGGTTGAAGGACAGATTTCAGGATTTCCATTTTCCCTTCTCTTTTCCTTCTCATTTTTCTATAAATTGGAGTGTTGGGCTCATTGTAAAGGGAGAGTTTTTGGGTAGCAAAGCTCTATCAAAATTGCTTTGTGAAGCCAGTGTGTTGTAGGCCCTTGTAGTGGACTCCTTGCATGGTGATCCAGGCCCTTATCTTGTAATAGACTGAACTGTGCATACCAGGAAGCAATAAAATACAAGTTTGTGGATGTATCTTCCCCTGCTGTGTTTTCTTGCATTCTTCTTGCCCTTTTATCTTTCCACAAGAATATTGTGTCTATTATTATGTTCTTGCAGGAATTCATTAACATTGTGTATGCTTGGAATATTGTTGTGAATGCATTTTGCTAGATTATGGTGAACTGTCATCACCTCTTCTAGTGTGCACTTTCCCTCTGTATTTCACACATTTGGAGACTACTCTCACACCCTCCTTTTCTGGTGTATCACCGCTTTAGTGTAGGATTTCATTTTATGCATTCTCTCTCCTGGTCCCTTGGAAATTTAGATTAGAACAGTTATCTTATCCTGCATTAGAGTAGATTGTGGCAGATAGTTTAGGAGCAAGATCCAGCTTTCTCTGAGGTCTATCTCAAGTAGCAAGTCCCACAACTTGGAGATAGTACCCATGTTATCCAATCACACTGTGAGTTCAAACATATGCACAGGGGTGCTGTGATTCGGTGATAACAAGTCCTCTGTTCGGTGCTTAGTCCTTTTACACCTGCTATCTATTTTTCCTAGGGGAAAAATGGATAACACCCTCCTTGGAACTCTATTTTCACTTGGACTTGTGCGAGACATAGTTACTCACATATATAGATGTTGGATCTCTTTAGTAATAATTTCCATGTAAAATAAAGACTATCAAGACTGAAACATCCTTGTAAATGCATCCATATTTGTAATGCGTGTACACAAATAAAAAGAAAAATAGAGCAAGAATTATGTTTGGCTCTTAATTTACTTTATAATCTCTTGAATTTTCATTAAAGATGTTTAGGAAAATCTTGTATATTTTATTTTGTAAACAAAAATTTTGATACTATTTTTGGTAGTAATTCAAATAAAATGATAAATAAAATATTTCCCTATTTAGTTGTTTCCTCCCTTTTAAATTAGGCAATTATTTGAAATTTGAAAATAGGGTTGGGATAGCTATGAACAATGAAGTTAATCAGGTATAAAGCTTGCAACTTGTGTTCTTCAAAATAAGTGTTTCATTGCCATGCGAATAAACAAACATTAGAATATAGTTGTTGATCAAAAACTAGACAAGTGATGAGAAATGTCGTGATTCAGAATGTAATACCTCTTAAGAACCTTAACTTCACCTAGTCCATAGGATTTCTAGACTTAATTTAATATTTCCTAATATGTCATCGAGACTTGATGTATAACCTATTTAAAAACCATTCCATAGGTTATCCAGGACCTAACCAAGTCCTAATATCCATCGAGACCGATACAATTAATATTCGATAATTAACATGCGAGAAAACGTTTGTATTTTTCATCTTGTTAAAAAATTGTGTTTTTAGCACGTTTAAAAAACAATGTGTTTTTCAAAGACGTTGAAAAACACATTGTGGTTTTCAACACGTTGAAAAAAAAATGGTTTTCCACATTTTTTTGACTCATGTAATTAATATTTAGTAATTAACAAGTGGAAAACCATTGTGTTTTTCATCTTGTTGAAAAACAAAATGGTTTTCCACACATTTTCATTTATGAAATTAAAATTTTGTAACTCACACTAATACAACAATAATAGATTATATTTATTATGTATAATTATTTAATGAATATTTTTTTAATAATTACATGAGTCAATACCCGTTGAAAACTTAAGTGTTTTCATCTTGTTGAAAAACACAGTGTTTTTCGGCATGATGAAAAACACAATGGTTTTCCACACTTTATGACTGACCTAATTAATATTTAGTAATTAACACGTGGAAAACCTTTGTGTTTTTTCATCTTGTTGGAAAAAACAATAATTTTCCAAGCATTTTCATTTATGTAATTAAAATGTTGTAATTCACACTAATATATGTAAATAATATTTTCCCTTATTTTAAAAATTGAGAGTTAAATGGATGTCAAATTTAGGTGTATAATTAATTAAAATTAAAAAAATATTAAATTTAAGTGAATAATTTATTACATTACACTTAATTTACGTTATTTAAAATATTGGATAAATTTTATTTCTTTAAAATTTAAATATATTTTTATTTTTTTAATTCAAAAATTTAATATGATGATGATAATTATATTTATATTTGTTAACAATAACCTTAATAATAAATTTCTTAAAATCCATGGACTCTTCTTACTTAATTTAGAATAAAAACAAATAGAAATATACCAAAATTGTAGTTCATCAAATTAATTAAGAGAAAGATAATTATGAATAATTCATATTATTGAATATTATTTGGTTGTCCTAATTTTAAAGTTTATGAACCAAGTTGTGTGATTCAAGAGATGAGTACACAAACATGTTTATGCCATTATATTATTAGTTTTATTTTTATTTTTTTCAAATTTTTATTATGATGTTTTTGTAAAATAAATTATATGAATAATATATCGTACTTGATATAAAATAACCTGTCAAATTCGAATGTTAATGATGATACTTTATCTTGTGTTTTAAGGCTAGTGTTAGTATTATGAAATACAAATAAATTTTATACATTGCTAACAAAATATTTTTAAAACAACGTAATTATAAATTAAATAATACTATAATTATAGTTAAACAAAATGAATGAATTTAATGTTATATGTGTTTGAGATGATTCGTAATATTTTCTATAAGCATGAATAAGTTCTAGATTTGCATGTTGACTTGTTTTTACCATTAAAAAGTGTAAAAATTAAAATTAAATTTGCATGTGATCTTTATTATTTATGTAATTAACATTTTGTAATTTCATTGCTCTTTGATGTGTTAAATGGAATAACATTTCAATCAGTTTTTTGTATTCATTATATTTTTAAATAATGTTAATGTGTAGATAATTTGTTATAGAAAAATTCTTTATTATTTGCTATAATTTAATAATTTAATGAACCAACCAAAATTATGCATTGACAGACTATCATAATCATTTCATTATATGAGGGCACATGCCTCATTAAAATCTAGAAATCATTGTGTGTTGAAGGGGCTTACCCCTTAGGATTCCAAATCGATACACCCCTACTTGGGTGGTAGAATGTGCTTGCGCATAGGTTGTAAAAGTTGCTTCTTTGATGAAATATTATTCATACATCAATTTGTCTTGCATAGTTTTTCTGAAATTGTATTTTCCTTTTTGTATGTTTTTCATATTGGATTATGTATATTAGTTTTGTCTTATAACATACTAACATTAATTGTATGTTTATTTTTGCATGTGTGGTGTTGTATTTAGTTACTTTTTTGTTAAGTGAAAATGAATACTTAGAGCTTCATTCCTCTTGATCCTGTTGGCATAACAATAAAAAATCAAAAATTCCATAGGGATGATGAATATAACAGTGCACCTTTTTGCAAATGTAGTTCATTGCAGCAGTCATTGCACTAAAATAGAAATTACTGAATCGTTAAGGCCCGACTCAATTTACCTAAATAATCGGTTGTATACCTCTCTAACCTCAAGACCATATGCTTTGATTCACGAGGATACAATTTAGCATACGACACAATCAAATATGCATAGAAGTACGAGCCTCCACATAAATTGAAGAATATGGGAGTTCAAAAAATGTTTGAAACCTACCACAGATTCAAAAATTTTTTGCAAAAACGATTGCCAAGGAAGTAACTCAAAGTTTGTTGCTAAATAGAAGAAAACATAGTTTATGAATTTTTATGTTTTGTATTAAATTTTTTTGACATATTTTATAAAAACCTATATAAATTTTTCATATTGTGGAAATGCAATATTAACTAGTTTACACTATTTAAGTCTTACAACATTTTATACAACCTAAATATTTTTCTTGGAGGAAATGCACTTTACTTTTGTAATACATTAATCTGAAAATATGAATCCAAAATGATCACTTATGAAATCAGCACGTAAATAAAATAAAATTTAGAGACATGTGGAGGAACACTTTAATTATAACTCCCAAAATTGTGGGTCATTTTTGTAGGCTTTGAATTTGTAATTTGTTTTGGAGAGTATAATTTGCATGATATTTAGATGGTATATATTGTTTTATATTTATTGTTGTCATTTTATTTTTTATATCATTTTATGTTGTATTTATTTAAAAATTTGTAAATATGAATCAATAAAAAATTAAAGATAGATTAAGATGTGAAAAGATCATATGATGGCAAGGGTGCACGGTATGTAATGGTGGATCGATGGTTTGGATATGAAATTGGTTGATGATGAATGGATGGTGGTGGGTAAGAAGAAGAAAGGGCTCTGAAAGAGAATAATTGAACATCCTAAGATGATATATGATATCATAAGATGATTGATCAAGTGGAATTTTGGTAATTAAATTGTTGATGTTTTATAGAAGCTGCATTGCGTGATGCTCCTAAGGTTTCTAGTGAGTTTTAGTTCTATTATAGAAGCTTTGTTTGGATGGAGGTTGGTATCGTGTCTAGCTTTCTCAAGAAGTTTCTGTTTTATTCAAGAAATGCTATAATGTTATATTTTTTGTGGCTATAATATAGGCATATAGTTTGATCAAGTTACTTTGATAAGCTTGTTCTTTGATATTTCATTGTAAGTGGGTTTTTACTTTATCTTTGGTTCGTTATACAAGGATTTTTTGAACCTTATGAAAATCTAATTCTTTTACCTAACTAGAATTAATAATAGTGTTGTAAAGTATAAGGATATATTAAATTTGACAAACTCAATAGTATATAGTTGTGTTTTGATTGTAATACATTGTAAGGATATTACAAATCTCAAATAAATAAAACTTGAAAATTTCAATTAGTGAAATATTTGAAACTAAAAACCTAAATTTGATGAATTAAAAATCAAAACTCAATTTGTTAAAAAAATATGAACTCAAAATCCCTAAAAACACAAAGTACATTATTGTAAAACACACACCTTTGATTACCTATCCCCCAAGATTAATTTTAATGTTTATTACCATATTTGTTTTTATCACATCTTATTTTTTCTTCGCCCATATCTTATATTTAATTTTATATTTATTACAACCTTATTTCACATCTATTAATCTATTTGATTATTAAATCATAGATTTTATTTTATGTTTTACGATCATGATTATTTTATTATATTTTATTTGGTTTCATACAATTTCTTGTCATACATATTTTTATTTCTTTGAGTGTTTTATCGTATTTGATTAAATACAATACACTACCTAAACTATTACTATGTATTTTGATTTAAATATTTTCCTACCTTTTGATTAGATGTCCATTTTACCTTTTCATAATATTGCACTTTAGTATTGCATTTTTATAAGAAAAAAATATTTATTTACAAGTTTCAGGTGTAGGAAATGAAAATCATATCTTCATAGATAATCATATTGTGATATGTTTTTGCACTAGAAGTAGTAGTTAGACCTGTAATTTGTGATGTAACGTGTTGTTTTCCTTGCATTTGAATAACCTATATTCTATACATGATGTTTCATTTACATTGTCCTAAGCCTAATTTTCTTATGATTGTATGGAAAACACATCGTAGATTGTACAAACTATTTCCAAATAATTGGTTCTTAGAATTAGTTTTATAAACAATGACAAATATTATAGGTCTTGGAAAGTATGGTGGAATTTTGGATATTTAAGAATATATGGATTATATGTTTGTTAGCCAAAAATTCATATGCTTCCAATTATTTTAGATGGTATTCATGTTGATGATGATCAATCACAACTCAAAAATGTTATTTGGAAAGTAAGAAGTAATTGTTTCATTAACGATGCCAAATTCATGTAATAATTGTTAGGATGGGAAGGAGGCCCAAATGGGGAAGCATGTACAATCTTCCTGTCTAAGAGATACCAGAGGAAAAAAGTCAATTCTCAAATGAAGACTTGGAATGGACCCCAATCGGGGATGAGCCTAACATAGACCTTTGTGCAACCATCCCGCTTCGAAGACTCAAGGAATTTGTAAATGAAGAAGGTTCCGTAGAAATTTTTGAGACTAAATTAATCTGCAAACATCAAAACGTATACAATAAAGCTGACCCTAAACCACATAAAAGAAAAAAATTATTGGTTCGAACCTCTTCTAACACTTCCTATTTGTACATGTTTTTTCATAAAAACTTGTATAGAATTTTATGATAATTTTTTAAATTACAACTATTGATGTTCATGTGGCCTTGAGGACAAGATAAATAATCCAGAAACATGTGAAAGAGTGAAGAGGAATCAAATGAAAAGGGGTTTATGTTGATACGTAATCACAACACCCTTGAATGTTTATAACTCGATGGGTTGAAAATCTCAGTGTTATTGCATAACATGGAGATTCTCGCAAAGTGTGAGATTTTGCAATTGGGAGAGCTCTCGGGATGAAGGCCGGTTGTTACTCCTATGTTCAGGTGCACACATAAAATTTGCAAAGGATCTACTCTAAAATTTACTCTAACTTGCCAAGGAGACAGGGTTAAGAAGATGCAATAAAATAAACGTAAATTAGCAGAGGTGATGCACCAAAGGAATGTTAAACATTTGATTTGCACTTAAACACAAAACATTAAAAATGCAATACAACCACCATGCATAGATAAATAGGATTGCAATGAGAGATCAGGAAGATATAATGAACATAAGAGAGGGTTGAAATCATTCAAAGAATGATTTTATTTCTCCAAAAATTTGATGCAGTCCATTACAATGGCAAAGTGGCACAAAGTTACATTATAGTTTGAAATGGGAGGTTTGAAACTCAAAAAATTCACTTGCAGAGATAGAAGAAGGGAGGGTGCAAAGCCAAAATGTCCAACCTTTAGGAAAATGCCCCTCTTTACAATATATAGGAAGAATGAGAGGAGGAGATAGAATAATTTTGAAATCCTACTCTAACCACCCAAGAAATGCATTAAATTAACCTGAAAAAATGACAGGTTCTACTAAAAACCCATGTCTCCATGTGTTGTTCCTTTTTGGGCAAGAAAGGAAGCCCATACTTCATTATTTTGGTAGGTGAGAAGTCTGACACCCTAAAAATGGTAGACTATATTTCTTCATTTTGAATAACTTAGTCTCACTCAAAAAGTCCTTTATTATGAAAATTTGAGCTCATAGTCAAAAGTTATTGCCATTTGAAGGTCGAGATGTCATTCTACAAAAATGGTGGGTTCTTGATCTGTCATTTTTTCGAGTCCAAAATGTATGCAACCTCAAAATCCAAAATTCATAATTTCATACATTTCCATTCTTGAGATTGAAAAACTATCCATGCACCAACTTTAATTAAGAGTTCTAAAAGTCTGAAACTTGAATCTATGAAACCCTGAAACCCAAAAGTCCTAAAATTTAGACTTTCAAAAATTTTTCCTTTTCGGACCTTTTGTACTGTTCATCGCCCAAATCGCCTCAAGAGTTCTGAAACCCCAAATTTCACACCTCTGAAACTCCAGAACCTGAAAGTATAAAATTTCATACTTTCAGAGTTTCAGATTTCAGGATTTTTTCTTTGTCCGAGATCCCCAAAACTTGAAAGTCTGAAATTTCAAACTTTCAAAGTTTCAGGTTTCGAGACTTTTCCTCCATTTTCGTTACTTTGCACTCCGAGAGTTCGAAACCATGAAACCCTAAAGTGAAAAATTTCAGTCTTTCGAGTTTTAGGTTTTGGAAACCCTTTTTACTTTTTCCAACTTTGGCCGCTGAGAACTCCAAAACCCCGAAACTTGAAAGTCCAAAATTTCAGAGTTTCAGGTTTTGGAAACTTCTATCCTTTCGAGTCCCCAAAATCCGCCTTATCGCATCTCCAAAAAGCTCCACTTCCAAAGTTTGAAATCTGAATTTCAAACTTCTTATTTTCCTAAAATCTATGCAATTTACTGAGCATGCTTCAACTATCTTCAACCAAGCTCAAAATGTAGGCTCCCATGATGGATCAACTCCTCCATTTACACTTCATGCGAGTTCCTATTTGTCCAATTTGGCCCAAGGGGAAAAATTAGATAATAGTGTCAAATGTCACTTCAAAGTGAGGGTTACGTATGGGAGATCAATGCTGGTGATAATAATATATAGTAATTTGTTTCATTGCAATAAAAATAGTGAGTTTTGTCATGGCATAAATGAAACTACCATTAATGACCCTCATGTTGTTGTTTCCATATACTTGTGAAATGAATGAAAATTATAGATTGAGAGTCTTTTGTTGATGGGTGTTCCTTTGTATATGGTGTATACAAAACTTTTAAATGATCCATACTTGGTGGGTATGTTGATAAAGAGGGACAATGACAAAGAAAGGATGTGATAAATGCATCGAAAAGAGTTTTCTCCAAAAGGTCTCAAAAGAACATTGATGATGCCATGAGCGTGAACTCAAAGCATGAAGAGGAATGGGACATTTTTTTCTACTATTAACTTGCAAATGGAACTAGTGTTCTGTTCATTATGGGGTTGCAAACACAATGGATGTGTGAGATAATGCTAAAACATATGCACAATTCCATAATATCCATGGATTCAATGGTTTCCACTAATAAATATGGCGTAATTAATTCAAATGAATCTTGAAATGATTCACTATCTTTGTATCATTAATAGTGTTCCCTTTCTATTATATGAAACTCCATGCTAACCTTTGATGTCATATTCCTTGTAGTACCAATTATACACCTTGTTTTTTTATGAACAAGAGGTTGGGGTTCTCGTAGCACGAGTTGTTTCATCAAGGAATAAGATTGAATAAATTTATGGGTGGTTGGAAAAATTCCTGAAATGAGGAAAACATCTTGATGTCAATTCTAAAATAAATGAATTAATTACATATGATGTGTCGATTTAAATTCAAGTCATTAGGTGTGTTTTTGGTTTTGTATGTACCGCTGATCTTCCTATGGCATGTGCGTAGGGCATGGTATAAAAATGTGTACAAGTATTGTAGAAAGGAGTTGAGGTAAAATATTTTCAAGAGATTATGTTCCATCAAGTATGGTATGAGAATGCATAAAGATCACACCTTTCGAATGATTTCATACTTCTAAAAAAAAATTCAAAGAGGAAACTCGGTTCCTTGAGTACTTCAAGAAGTCATGGTGTGAGAGTGAAGGATGTTTCAGTGAGTACGATCCTGCACATATTTCCTTATTAATTTTCATCTTAATTAATTACATAGTGTCTATGATATTCAATCTTTGTGACTTGATAGCTATGTGGGAAAAAACATTAGAAACGCCACCCACGTAAATCAGAAACAAATGCATCCATTGAGGCCTACCATTTCTTTTGAAGACTTGATACTTTTTTGATACACAAAGAAAATGCACTCACTAGATGGACCATTTGTTCTACACACTTTTGTATAGGTTCAAGAAGTTTTACAAACACAAGAGGAAGTTGCAATAATCCAGCTTCTTGACCAACTAAAAATGAAAGACAACTATTCATAGTGGTTAAGAGATAAAAAAGTATTCTAGATATAAATAACATTGCACTTCATCCCGATGGCCATGAATTGTAGGCAAGGAGTCAAAAACTAGAAACACTCGGTATTTGGTAAGGAAATGTTATGCCTTGGATGTATGCGAATGTGCCTAGGATACCAAATGAAACACATGTAAGCATGTGTTGAATAAATTGGAATTTTGTAGGTCATATTTTTCGATGTCATCTTTCCAAGAACTAGAAGTGTTAGGTAATTCAATGTCATCATATGTGCTTAGTACTCATGTAAATTGCTATGCATAAGTCATAACAAAATAGAATCATTTTTTAATTGTGTTCCATTCACGTGTAGGAGCCAAACATATGAAAATACAAGCACACAAAATGAAGACACGTTCCTGGATGGCCCCTCCTCACCACACCAAGAACTGGAAGTGGCAAGTAATTCAATTCCATCATATGTACTAAGTATTCATGTTGATTGTTAAGCATATGTCAAAACGAAATAAGTGTCATTTTTAATTGTGTTCCATTCACGTGCAGGAGCCAACACATATGTAGAGACAAACACAATAAATGGAGACATGTTCCTAGATGGCCCCTCATCACCACATCAAGCACCAAAAGTGGAAGGTAATTCAATGTCATCGTATATGCTAACTAGCCATGTTGATTTAGAAGCATCATTTTGTAATTATGTTCCATTAATGTGCATGAGCCAACACATATACGGAGACAAGAACAGTAAATGAAGACACATTCTTGGATGGCCTCTCATTACATCAACAAATATCATGAACTCAATGGTAACACCTTTGAGTAGGAAAATTATGTGAATGATATTTATCGACACACATATTTAATGGTGTTTGTATTTACAATGTTGTTTCTTGTGCGAAAAAGAAGACTGAATTTATGTTACATTCATGTGTAGGTAATAGCATGTATTCTCAATTGAATGTTATGAATGAGTGTTGTATCCAAACTATTCACCTTTCCATACAATACCAAATTACATGCTTAGATGGTATGAGGTTGGTTTTCAATTTTACAATGAGTTTGAAAAATGCATTGTCTAAATGAATAACTTTCTATAGTGTCTTATATGTCATATGCACTCCCAAAAATAGTTGGGGCAGGTGGGTTGATGCTAGAAAATAATTCAAATTTTATGCTAAAAACATGCAGAGACTTCTTTAACTCAGTGTTGGATACACCACCAATTATAGATGGACAGCTAAAATCATACTTTGAATGTGTTCAAGGGTTTAGGAGATATTTAGAATCATCAATTGCACTAGATTTTTCTTTCAAATGAGATTTCAATGAGACAACCATCACTCGCATGCTTTCTTGGTTTAGTGCGAGTAAAATCTATCACCATGATGCGACTAAGAGGCCATCCATTATAGAAAATTTGAAAAATCATGTAGAAGACTATCAATGCTTCAAATATCATGATGACAATCATGTGAAGACGAGAGAAACACAAGGGGAACCGAAACATAAAAAAATTGAATTATTCGTGTGAATGTGATTTCGCAAAGAAACTTTAATTTTCAAGGCATTCACTAACAATATGATCATCTGTTTTCCAAGTGGCTTGAATATGAATGTAACATATCCGTGTTGTCCCTTATCTTTAAGACACTTAGTGTCTCCTCAAAGTGATTATTGAATGTCCCAAATTACAATACATTATTTTATTATATGTATGGTACAATGCCATGGATATTTTTTCTAATCTATAATGTTGTGTTGCAGATGCGAGAGGATATGTAGAGAGATGTATCATAGAAAAGAGTAAGTAGAGTTATAAGAAAGTAAATTTATGGAGTGTAGAGTAATATTATCTTAGAATTCAAAACATTTAAAATTCATGTATATGATATTATGGATCTAATTTTCATACCATGCTCTAGGGGTTAGTTACAACCCATATAAATACATTCCTTTTGATGATTATAAGAATATTTAAATTATGTGTTTTTGGTCTTAGGAAATCTAGGACCACTCATTTAATATATAAATAGTAGAAAATAATTTAAAAAAAATTAATCAAGATGAATAAACACAAAGGTTTGACACATTTAGGGTCTGATGGAATTAATATTTAGTAATTAGAATGTGGAAAACCTTTGTGCTTTTAATTTTGTTGAAAAACTCAATGTGTTTTTAACACTTTGAAAAACACAATGTGGTTTTCAAAATGGTGTTAACAACAATGGTTTTCCAATTTTTTTGACTGATGTAATTAATACTTAGTAATTAGCATGTAGAAAACCTATTTGCTTTTCATCTTGTTGAAAAACACTATGTTTCTTTCTAGCACTTTGAAAAACACAATGTGGTTTACAACACGGTACAAAACACAATTGTTTTCTACATTTATGGAGTGATGTAATTAATACTTATTAATTAGCATGTGGAAACCCTATGTTATTTTCATCTTGTTGAAAAACACAGTGTTTTTTCAACCTCTTTAAAAACACATTGTGTTTTTCAACACTTTGAAAAACACAATGTGGTTTTCAACACGGTGCAATGCAAAAGAGTGGTTCCCACATTTATGGACTTATGGAATTAATATTAATTAATTATCATGTGGAAAACCTTTATGCTTTTCATCTTTTTTAAAAACATAGTTTTTTTTTCAACACGTTGAAAAACAGACTATGTTTTTAGCACTTTGAAAAACACAATGTAGTTATCAAATCGATGCAAAAACAATTTTTTTCCACATTTATGGACTGATGAAAGTCATATTTAGTAATTATCATGTGTAAAACCTATGTTCTTTTCATCTTCTTGAAAAACATAGTGTTTTTTCAGCACATTGAAGAAAACATTGTGTTTTTAGTGCTTTGAAAAACACAATGTGGTTTTCAACACGGTAAAGAACATAATGGTTTCCTACATTTATGGACTAATAGAATTAATATTTAGTAATTATATTGTGGAAAACCTTTGTGCTTTTCATCTTGTTGAAAAATAAAGTGTTTTTTCAGCACATTGAAAAACACACTATTTTTTTAGCACATTGAAAAACATATATGGATTTCAGCAAGGTGAAAAACACAATGGTTTCCCACATTTATGGACTGATGGAATTAATATTTAGTAACTAGAAAGTGGAAAAAAAAAAATTTTCATCTTGTTTAAAAATACACTATGTTTATCAACACATTTAAAAATACACTATGTTTTTCAACATGTTGAAAAACACAATTTGTTATTCAACACTTTGAAAAACACAATGTTTTTTTCACCATGGTGCAAAAACAATGGTTTTCCACATTTATGGACTGATGTAATTAATATTTAGTAATTATCATGTGGAAAACCTATGTGCTTTTCATCTTGTTGAAAAACATAGTGTGTTTTTCAGCACGTTGAAAAACATATTGTGTTTTTAGCACATTGAAACCATTAGGAAAACACACAACACATGATATGTTTGCACAAACATTAAACCACATAGATGACATGAAACCATGTGATGCATAGCATGGAATTTTTTTTTTTAATGACAAGGCACAACATAAAAATTCAACAATGGTCTAATATTATAGAGAGGGTCTTCCCATGACATGATACTTTTAGAATTTCACAGTTATTATAATTATGATTCAATCTTTAAGTTATGTTTTATAGGATCACAATATGTGAATAATACATTCCATTTCCTATTTTAGATATCCTTTTATACTATTTAATATTTAACTCACAATGTAACTCATTGAATAAGGATCATCTACATTATTTCAATTACTTTTTAATTTGCTTGTTTGTTAATAGGGTATTTAGTTACACACAAGACTATTTACATACACACAAGGCTACCATCCATGACACCACACTTTCCTAGTTTACAATTTCATTACCTCTATCTTTCGTTATTGGCCTTAATTGTTGAAAATCACTTATCATGCGGTCCTTCATTTTTCTTAAAACTATACTATGTTATCCTTACTTAACATTTCACTTGTAGTTACTCCCTCTAATTTTTCTTGTTTCCCTTATCACAATAGGATAATGTGGCCTTATTGTTGAGAGTCCAACATATATTCCCACATGAGCCACTTATGTTTTCTCAAAGGGTTTGTCTTAAGAGTTGAATTTTTGTCTTTTTTACAATTTAACTCGGTTGCAACAAGGAAGGTTCACATGAACAAGTGAGGTTTATTAGTTCAAGAGTGAATAGATTACACGTTATTTTCATATTAGCATTTAATTACTAAGGATACTTGATTCATGCTTTAAGTAATTACAACTAACCGTGTATCCTATCTTCTTCATTTAAATGCTTAGTCATCAAGGTCCTAAGGAGTATGATTTCACACTCAACCAATTTTGGATTCCTAGAAATTAAGGATTAGATATTTATTACTAGAAGACATTTAATTATAAATTTTCCACTCCTTAATAAGGTCAAAAATAGAGTGATTGAACACCCTTACCTAAAAAATAATGTTGTAACTCTAGGGGCATTTGATACTTCTTGACAAGTGACACACTAGTTGAGAGGGGTAAAATATAATTCTCTCAATATTCTTATGTGAACGTAACTAAAACATTATATCCACTTGAATGATTTGCAATCATCTTAAAATGTTTTTTCTTTATTTTATTTAATTACCTTTTTTAAAATTGTGTAATACATTTATTAATAGGGACATTGGTATGGTCATCAGATTACTAGTCTTTGTCCTAGGGGTTTGTGTCAAGAGCATGGTTACATGGTTTCACATCATACATTCATTACAAAATAGGACAAGGGGGATAACAAGAGGGAATAGTCCTTCATTTAAAAGGTTATGATTCACATTAAAGTTTACATGACGTGTATTTTGTTTCCCACCACAAGATGACTTAAACATATTACATGAAATATCTAAGTATCACTTTCTCCCAAAGAAAATCCGCTCATGGTTACTTTTTTTTTGTTTTTTTAGCTATTCATAATTTAATTTTTTTAAGTTCCACAATTAACTCTTAATATTGTATCGTAGAACCCAAAAAATAAATGAGATTGGATATCAAGTTCATTTATGATCCCCAACTCTTAAAGGTGAAGTTCAAGGTAAGTGCGCGATCTTCACCACTCGACACACAAAAGTGTCACCCAAGAGAATTTTACACTATGTTTAATATTGGTTTCCCAAGGAGTACTACCTTAAGAGAACAAATCCTCCTTACTACACAAACGATTACCAAACCTAGGAGGGGACCACATCGAAGATAAATTTTGACCATTCGTTTCTTAAGCGCCGGGTTCACAACGACATCCCTAAACATACAAGCTATGCCAATAAACTGAAACTTGGACTCTTATTTACTTAACCGAAAGGCATTATCAAGTGTAAATATTTACGTTCATGCTAAAGTTTTAGTTTTCCATGCTAAAGAAATCACACAGAAAGGTAGTGATACAAGAATTTTATACTAGGGTTGAATGTTTCATTTAGACATGTTTATTACATTTTCAAGGTAAGAAACAAACACACCAATTATGTAACCATCAATTGCACTATAAACTATAAAATCCAATTTCATTTAACATATATCTCCAACCCATCTTTTTGTTTGCATACATATAACCAAATCAAAGTGACATCCATGGTTACATACATTTCCCAAAGTACCCCTAAAAATAACATCTTATACATGCTACCAAATTTAAATAATAAGCATTTCAATACAATATAGAAAGTTGCTTTAGTCTCTACAATTAATTTTTTTCAAATATAGAACAATAATACACAACGAATTACAACCACACCATTTTGCCATCTTACTCGTATCTCGCAAATCCATGTGAGCATGAAATCAATAATAAATAGATAGCACAACATCCACCTAAATCTATCTTAATTAACATTATTGGTTGTGCATTTACATGATGATAAAAATTACACACGCACCAAGAGAGGTTTAGCGGCATATATTCATTTGATTTTATTTCATTCCTTAACTAAGGGAGCAAAGAGAAAGAGATAGAGAAGAGAAAGAAACAATATTTTGCCAAAAGCCAAAATTTTATAGATGTCATAAGATAGAGTTTCAAATAATTATTTACAAGTGTTAATAAGTTTCTACAATGGTTTGCTAGCTTTACTAGGGTCCTACAACTTTCTTTTACATTTTTCTGCTAGTTACAAAACACCCAATTTTGGTTCGAAGGCTAAGAAAGTGCGTTCAAAAACTATCTTCCAATAAGAAAATTGAGTACGGGTGAATTACTACGTGTCCACCTATATACCAAGAAGCCATAAGGAATCACGCGATTCGAACCGGTAAATGTTGTACAATTTTTGAATGGTTTTCTAGAACCTCCGGTCATAATCCGCCAAGTTTGACATAGTCAAACAGCGATCGAAGGCCTACTAACCCCCTTTTCCAAACTAACTTAAATGTGAATTTCCCAAAATGAAGGTTTCAGGATATTTTCTAGTAAAAATACTATGGGTTTGCTAAGGAAGACAAGTATTTCGTTGTTCGGCCCACACATCGAGGCAATACGAAACCCAACTTTTTAGTTTTAGCAGATTCTTATTAGTGTAAACCGGAGTAATAGGGATCCTAGAGGAGTGGCGAAGAGAGCGCAAACAGTCAAACGACGTCAAGATAATACTTGATGCGACTCTCTACACAACAAGGAACACACGATGTTTGACATCTCTTTTACGGGATCGAGTGTTATTTTGCAAGTGTTTGGAAATTACATTTTTATAACCTTGCAATGTGAATAGAAAAAGTTGTCTTAGTTAACTCCTCTAGCTCTCACCAATACCAACGGACATTTACACCAAGTTTTGAAACCCTCGTTTTAACAAGCATAAGGTTGTAGTCGCGACACGGTTGAGGGTCAAATTTCAATTCAAGAATGTAAATTATAAGGAGTTTTATTATTTTGAGCTAGTAGCCTGATTATAATATCAAATTGTATCATATCTAATGCTTTAATTTATTTTATTGTACTGCAAATGAATACCCAAATTATAGGAAAATTACAAAATATTAACGTAAGCGAGACCATGCCTGGAATTACTAGCATTCGTAGCACAAGTAGTGCTCCAGTGAGTTTACCCGTATTCTACAAGGCGTCATACCTCTTCCAGGTATTGCCTCAAATGTTTTGCGTGTATAGAGAAAGGTTCTGCATTTTGCATTTTGCTACAAATACTGCCCGAATACTTCCCATCCTCTAATACACTTTGGCGGATGTCCATAATTTGTTTAAAATCTCCCATTATGGCAAAGGTAGAGATGTTGGGAAGTTATTGGGAATTGGATTTAATCCACCCACCAACAAATTCCAAAAATAATGAACTTCACAGCTGATACAGTGAGATCTGTCTAGAAGCAGGAGAAACCTTAGTGAGTTGTGTACAGCTTACAGAGAGTTCCATAATAAAAACCCAACCCGAGTTAGATGGCTATCTCCTCGAGGCAGACAACGAGCTTGTGCAAAATTGACTATCGAGTCATGAAAATGGCGAGGTGGGTATTGACCCAATGGAAAATCCATCAAAAAGCAAATGAGATCAGGGTTGGGTAGTAATAGAAACCCCCAAATTGTGAAAAGAAACAAGGTTGAGCTACAGGGAACAAAAGTGACCAAAATCCCATGGAGGTAACAAAATACATATCAAGGCAGATTTGGAAATGGCCAATCCATGGCAATAAACCAAAACAAAGCTCTAGGTACATTAAAAAATGGTTGAAGTGGCACAAATACACAAACTAGAAACAATAAGAAAAAGCCTCCTCAATACGTAACAGATCTAAATCCACGTTTTCCTTATGACATTCTTTCAAATAGTTCATGTGCCTATCTATGCTCCCATATTTTTCTGAAACGACTACCAGAGCATTTGCAACTACAACATGTGAAAAATACCTCTATCTATTATGCTTTAATGGACGTCCACACCCTGTTCCAAAGCTCACATTTTGGCACAGGCCAGGAGTACATAGGAAAATGTAAACTGATTAGGTTGGAGACCTGTTTGTTGCATAGGTGAAACAGTGTGACTGTCGTGTGAGAAACCCATGCCTTCTATACACTTCCATTATCGCATTCCATGAGAAACTGCCTTTTTCTTTCATTTGGTCAAACATTGCAACTATCCAAATACTGCTAACATTTACAATGTTAACCCCGGTTTCTGCGTGGTTACATCCTCTGGATCTCAACTAAAAAGTTAAACTATTATTATGCAAGGGAAAAGACAGGTCTGGATTCCGTAAGGAGTGACCATTCCTTTTTCATCTCCCTCCACGCGTCATACTCACTAACATGCGTAATGATCGGCTAGTAGGTGTAACGCAATAATTTACACGTCTTTCCGGTGCATTCATGATGTGGAAATCCTTATTTCAAGGACTGAAAACGCCAAGAAGTGTATAACTATAATGGAGTTTGAATTTTCTTTTTTTTGGGTAAATGATTTACATTTAGTACAATTCCTACAATTATGTTTCACAAGGAGGAGCAAGAAGTTTGGTAAAATTTATGGATCGTGTTCCCATACAATCCATTAATATTTCTTGAAGGATTCAACGAATCTATCTTCCAAGTGAAACCTGCGTGGCATTTTACTATTTAAAAATATTTGACTTCCTTTTGTTATATTAAAATCTCCCATTTGTTTATTTTATTTTATGCCTCTTCAATTTATTATACTTTATTTTATTTATTTGTTACATGTATTTTACTTATTTTAGATAATGTGAGGTAGATAATCCTTTATAAAGGTTAATTTATTTTGTTTTATTATACACAAGAAGAAGGGGCATTGCAGTTTTTGACATTTATGGACTGATCTAATTAATATTTAGTAATTATCATGTGGAAAACTTATGTGCTTTTCATCTTGTTGAAATACAAAGTGTGTTTTTCAACACATTATTAATTGTGCTTTTGTAAAATTACTTGTGTTGTGAATGATAAAATTCATTAAATGTTAACTGATTGAAGTAGTCATTAAGTATTTTGTGGGTTTCTAATATTTCCATTTGTAGTAAGTATGAATAATTAACTAGGAGTAAATTATTCACATATTTTTAATATATCTTTTAACATACAAATAGTGTGAGATATCTTTTAAAGGTGTGTCTTCATGATGGAGTGTGCAAATTGTGTTTCAAACTTGTTGAAAAATAAAATGTTTTTTAAATTGTTGAAAACAAACACAAAAAATAAAAATATATATTGTTACAAATCCACAATATATCACTTTTTTAAATATTCTACAAGGTTGAGATTAGCTTTGTGAATTGTGCACACTATCAACATTTTTTTGAATTAATGAAATCTTTTTGTGAACTATCTATAAGATCCCACTCTTAAATTAACATTGTGAACTATCTATCTTTAGTAAATATTGGAATTTCTTGTATAACTCTAAAATCCTCACATATTGATTCACACAACCAAACACGTCTCTATACACCAATTTTACCTCATTAAAAATTACACCCTATCTATTATTTAAATTTAACTTTATGATACTATTTTATGTTAATAAATCATAATGTGAATCCATATCATTCATATAAATCATTTAACTAGAATTTTTAAAAATTCTTTGCAGGTCTTATGATTTTCATAACAAAAGGTAAATAGAATTTTTTTATAATACCCACAATTTTATGATTATTTTTTGGCTATGGAAAACAAGCATTACCTTTACAACTAGTATGAAAAAAAAAAAAAGTAAATAAATACAAAACAATTAATTTGTATTTTGTAATAATCAATACCTAAAAATGAAAAATATTAATTACATAATTGTTGTTTTCAATTAATTTCAAATTGATCTCATTATAAATATGCTCTTAAAATAATATATGGTAGAGGTATTCAAGTAATATAGGGACATATATTTTTGAGTTTTTTGTTCGGGTACACATACTAAAACTTATTAACACAAAAGTTAGTTTGACGTATTCAAAAGAAAGGAAATATATAAGTTTAATATATGTTTAAAAAGCATCTTTTGATTTCAAATGCTGCATGAATAGTGACATTTTATTACAAAGTTTTATATTCATTTATTAGTTGCCCCTTTGGTGGGAGTGATTGGTACATTTTCAATAGTGCACGCCTTGGCCTCCATATAAAATTTCTTCATTGTTCCTTGTGATGTTCGTGGATTTTAAGAGCAAAATTAAAGCTCGGAACCTAAATTTCGATAGCTTTTTTGTTTGATTCATGCATTGTCTCCGAATTCTTAATTTCTAGTTCCAACTCTTCAATATTAGTCTCCAACTCCATCTTCCTTGAGGAAATTTCTCCTACTCAGTCTAGTAATTCCTTTTTTTTTTTTTGATAAAAATAAATTTTCCAGTCTAAGTCTTTCACACTTAGTAAAATTTTACCTTCTTCATTAAAAGTTTGATTTCTAATTCCATACACAATGGTGGGGAAGACTCGTCTTATTTTTCGACACTCGATATATGTGTGTAGGCCTTTTCACACACTTTCCGAACACATAAGTGGCACTATCAAATGATTCATATTATTTCATTTCATCCACATGTGTAGTATTGCACTTTCCATCCTTATTTTCTATAGCCATATAATTACAAATGCCTTTAAAAACTTATTTATGTCTGTAAGCATTCAAACATAATTGCGAATAAATAATGTACTTAACTTACACTAAAAAAATTCATAGATGATATATATATATATATATATATATATATGAAAGTTTTGCAAAGCACGTAAAACCCAAGTAAGAATACATGGAATAAGAATGCAACTATTAAACCATAAACCATAAACTATAATCCATAATCCATAGTCACATAACATCTCGTTCTTTAATACATTAACCAAATACATAGTGATAACATCATCATATCTACAACTCTAGCAATCGAGTCCTATTAATAAGCATTGGAATACAATAAATGGAATGTCACATAACAAGAATAAAAACCATTTAATGTACTATAAACATAGTGTAAATGGATAACTATATATAACCCATAAACCATCAACCATAAACAATATACCATAAATGTTAATCCGTAACCACATTTTTTTTTATTGATTAATATAAACCACAAACCATAATCAATATATTATGAATGTAATACTAAAACATAAAAATCAAACACGAGCACATAAACACATTAAATTAACAACATCATCATATAAACATCTATAGTAATCAACTTCCTCGTAAGAAATGTTATACAATAAATGTTATATAATAAACGCGTTATCATCTACTCCACTTCCTATTGGCATCAATAGATAATATTGAATCATAAAATTTAATGACGCTTCTTCTCCTCTCTATGAATGGAAGTAGGTTTGATCCCAGGATGGGGGCTTGGTTTTCTATATATGAGTATGATGCACTTGTCTCAACTACAACATTAACCAAATCATTCTAAGAAACCAACCATTTAGTAAATAAGTCAAAAAGAATAATCATTCAAATTTAAAAACATAGTTAAATTAAATCATCCATTACATCTAGTTTCCTCTCATGGATGAGTGTCCAAGATTATCATACATCTAACATCTCGATACCATAAAACCTTTGACACAATCTTCCAAAGTGTTTGCAAATGTCATATGGTTGGGAAATGTAGCAGTGGGAACAATGTCCTAAAAATTGAATACTTTGAAAATCCATGGGGATTCTCATGCTATGAAAAACCACATGAGGGATACCATCGAAAAAATTCCTCTCCCAACAACTATATCAGTTCCATAAGCTTCACTTTAACCCTATCAAGGAAAAGATGGAATAACAATAATATCAATCGTATTAATCATTTTATCTTAATTTTACTAAAAATTATACGAAAAACAAATGAGAATAATAGATAACCTACCATTCCTATTGCCTCCTCTCTCCTCTCATTAGCACCCTCATTTATGCCCCTCTCTTTGTGCCTCCCCTCATTAACCTCTCTCTCCTCGACTGGAAACGTAGTGGTGATCTCCTTCGATATTCACCTCGGCCTCTCGACCTCTAGTGCAATAATCTCAACAATAAGATCAAGACTAATGGATGAAAATGAAGGGAACCTCTCATTAGTAATATCCACCTAAAACAAATGAGACATCAAGAGAATTGAAATATCAACAACATAATGCAAGATACAATTTTCACATGAATGTTAAGTATTTTTTCCATTTCTCTATTTCCTTCCACTTAGTGAGTCTCTCTTTTTGTGTAGGAGCTAACTCAAGGAATGCCATCATCTTAAGAAAATCATCGAAATGAGTTAGTATACACACAAATAAACAAAAACTATATTCCATATAACAATGAACATCTAATAATTACTTACATGATTCTCCATGGGGAGTCAACATTCTCGCTAATTGCTCCACCCTCTTCTCTATCTTCTGTTTATGAAATATTATTAAGTTTCGATTTCCAACTATACATAATACATAGTACATAATACATAATACATAATACATAATACATAATACATATTACATAATACATAATATATTAAATTAATCATAAATTTACATCTCTTCGGTATTTGAATTTTTCTTTCTTTCTCTCACTCTCAACCACCTCTCCTTTCTCACTTGTCATATCTCCTCCGAATTATATGTGTGAATTTTCTCATCCACCACCCTCTTTCCTCCCCAAATCAACTCCTAAAATAAAAGTTTGCATTCATTTTTTCAAATTCAATTAATAACCCTCATGCATTTCAGGTTGTATCGCTACCTCAAAACATATTCCTTATCCCCCTCTCCTCTGTACATATGCCTTGTTGCTATCATGAGTTATAGGTGACTATTTTCACATATGCCTATGGGCATACTTACGTGGTTTCACAAAGGGGAGATTGTGCGTAGCCACGT
This sequence comes from Taxus wallichiana var. yunnanensis, assembly GCA_018340775.1. Taxonomy (NCBI): domain Eukaryota; kingdom Viridiplantae; phylum Streptophyta; class Pinopsida; order Cupressales; family Taxaceae; genus Taxus; species Taxus wallichiana. Next base: position 840,865,555 of record CM031242.1, on the reverse strand, counting down.
GATGGAGGTTAAGTATTTAGATCTCCAAAAAAATAAAATCCCCATAAAAACCCCATGATCCATGTTGATAGAAATAATGAATGCGACCATCCACCCGTTTTGTTTTTTAGTCTATGGGTGGTTGATGGAAAGAAGATGTTAGAAAATATTGATAATTCTTAAGATATTGAATAACACTAATCAATAAGAAAAAATTAAACTTAAGTTTTAAATTTACTCACCTCTTTCGTAGGCTCCAGGATATTCCAGGTCAACAGGCTTAAAAGGATCGGTAGATGTATCACCACTAGGAAAATCACCCTTTGGATGAGCATCTCCGAGTGACATTAAAATATAACATATTATTAGATGCTTGTTTATGATTACTATGAAGAAACAAAATAAATAAATTACAAATAACAAACTACTTACCGACATCATGGTTCTCGTCCCACTTTCAGTAAAGCATGACGAACACGTACGTGCCATGCGATGTGAAGTTACATGTATGCAAAGAGTACAAATACGTAATTATTATCCCAACATAATATATTATGTACCACGATATCACCAAGAATTAATGCTCACTAATTTTTATATTAACATCGTGGGATGTAAAGTAATATGGATTAAAAGTGGACATTTACATATGTAATTACCACAAATCGACGCACCAAAACCAGGTCAAATCTCATTAATTACTTAGGAAAATTACGAGGTTTATTTTTGTAGAAAAAGATGCAAGGGTGATAAACATTAGTTGCAATCAATTAAATTCCCATTAATAATTTCTACACATTAATAAGGTAGTCAAAACTAATTTATTAATTAAATGTTATTATTTATTTTCCACAATCCCTTTCGGAATTTACTCCTTTTCTAAGGTTTCCAATAATTTTTATTTTAAATATTGACTACATAAATCTCGTTATTTTACTTCATTTAAAATACTCTTAAGTTTATTAAATACTATTTCCTAAGTTGATTTAAAATTTACTTCCCAAATTAACTTAATATCCATACCCATCATTTAGTTATTTAACTATACATTTTACTTTTAATTAATTTAATAATTTTATAACATTATCTAAAACCCATTCACAATATTAGTTAGTTAATCCTTGTAATCAAATGTCTTTTATTTATTTATCCATAATAGAAAAGGGTCACAACTTATTCTAACCCACTAATACACTAGGTGGCCCCATTCACTAAATACCCATACCTTTTATTTAAAACCTATTCCCATAACTTAAAATTGTAGGATTGAATCTCTACCCTAGGATTAGATCAATATGGGCCATTAGATTTTAGGTTTTCCCTAAAATCCCTAAATATACTTATGTTGCCTTTTTATTCTTTTCTTTTCCATAATCTCTTCATTTGTTCATTTCTGTTTTGACAGGTTGAAGGAGGTGGAGGCCATACAAACTTGAGGGAAAGCATGGAAATTTTCTTGTGGTCCAATATTTACCAATGGGAGGAATGCCTTCCTCCATTTTTCTCTCCATTTTATTATTTGCATCACGGTTGTAGTGTGTATAGTTATCTCTTTGTTTTATTGTATGTATCCAACCAAAATATGGTTGTGCATATTCGTTTGCCCACTTTTTCTTGAGTTTTCAACATTTGGGGAAAATCCATTTTGGTTGATCTAAGAGTATATTCACTTATATACATATATACATGTATGTATATTTATATATACACGTATATATAGTTATATATGAGGTAGATCTATATTATGTTGTAAATATTTATGTAATATACTTGAATGGATTGAAAACAATTTTTTTTTTAAAAAGAGTTCATGCATAGGTCACCGATGTCATTTGCTTAACTAGTCGCAGTTTTCACTATTCTACCAACATCGGTTAGACTCGCAATGTCACTCTCTTTGAATCCGACACATTTTATATAAAAATATATTAAAATGTATATATTCTCAAATATATACATTTGCATACATTTTTATAAAAATTCATATATGTTACCATCTCTTTTTTATTGTTTTCAAGGTAATATTAAAGAAACTAATTTTAAAAGTTGAAAACATTAAACATGAATCTTGTTTCAAGACCGATGTCGATTTCTATTCTCTTGACATTGGTTGACTAACCTCTTTCGGTCACTATGGAAATAGAGAGTTTCAAAATGAATATATATATATATATATATATATAATATATATATTATATATATTCAAACTACTGATTTTTAACAGAATACATGAGTGAACATTAAAACAAACTTATTTATTTGATCCAAAGGAATTAATGGTATATGTTGTTTTGCTTTACAATGTTGTAAAGATCAAACATCCATACTAAGATACTACCATTTTTCATACTTATTTGAAGAGGATGAAAGTATAACATAACTCAAATGTAAGTTCATTTTTTTCATTTTACAACCAATATTGACAAGATTACTTCAAAAGGGAAAACAAACATATATCCCATGTATTTCCAATGCAAGAAAACCATCTTCAAAATGAAGACACAATGCAAAATTTGATTAAATTCCATATTTTAAAAGAGTTACATTTCCAATCAAATACAACTTACAAATTCTTATTTCAACCATTTACATTACATAGTTTGATAATCCATTTAATGGAACTCACTTTGAAATACAAGAGTACACAATCCCTCCACTCAAAGGTGGAGACAACATGATAAAATTTACAAAAATAAACTTTCTCTTTCTTTTTCTTCTACACAATAACTCTATCCAAGGCATCAACTTGAGCTCCTTTATTTCTTCACCCCCAAATCACAACAACAAGGAAGGGAGCATAGGCAACACTCACCTCCCAACCTTATTCTAATAAGAAGGTGAATCCAACATTCTGATTGACCCACAAGCCCCAACAATGGAAAAATAGGGAATGTTTGCAACCATGAAAACTCTTTTGAAAGGTTTCAACAATACATATATTCATTCCAAAAAATAAGAAACACATACAAGAACAACAAAAATCATAGTAGCAATATACACTTTCCAACACATAGGCTTAAAATCTAAGCCAAATGAGAAGAGAAATATGGGGAATCCCTTATGCCTCCCAATGGGTTAAATTTCCACCTTGAAATCCTTGAAAACTTCCATCCACATTTATAAAAATATTATCCATCCCTCAATCCCTTATCACTCCATCATGTAAAACATATAAAAATAAGCAAGAAATCTCCCTTATCTTCACAAAGTGGAACACCTAACCCAAACTCTGTCGAAATACACATACAAAAATATTATCTCTCTCTCAATAGATCCCCATTTTACTTCTCCCCACACCATCATTAAGGTCATACTACCCCAAGTCCAAACACAACACAACATTGCTTCATTTTACAAAAAAACACTCGACAAGTAAAAAAATATAAAGAGTATAGAACCTACCTTATCATTACAAGTATCTTCAATCCTCAATAAAAATATGTATGCTTCATATAAGTCCAAAAAGTCCCAAAATCCATCTCCAGAGCTCCCAAAAACAGAACTCAAGAAAAAATCAAAAAATATGCAAGTGTGTAACAAAACCAAGTAACCCCCAAAACTCTAAAATAACTCACATAAATAGAAAATGTGGAGAGGAGGGTGAGGTGGCTCCATGTAGGATGCCACATCACTTCTCCTCCAATCCACCTCACCAAGTCAAACACAAAGACCAAGACTCATAAATGGGTGGGTGAGGATATGAAAATTTCCTTCAACACACAAACCACTACTCCATACTTCCAAGGACATAATTAAAAGAGTTTGTAAGAAAGTGCAATTAATTTTCTCTTTTTCCTTTCAAAACACATAATGAGGCCTAATTTTGACCCCTTACATCATAGGTATGGTTGGTGGGTGATTTTAAGAGGTATGAGACAAGCTTAACTTGTCCCACAAGCCTCCAAAAGTGGCTCATAAGCCCAAATTCGAGATTTGAAAAGTGGGGATGAGTACACAACTCCAAAATCAATAAAATCCATCCCAAATCAATAAGATAACAAGGAATATCTACCACATTTAATGCCCACATAGTCACATCTCAAATTAACATAATCACATGATTAATTAACTAAACAAGAGCACATTAATTAAGCAATAATAAAGTGAGAATACATTACAATAAAAGAAATCACATACTAAAAAAGTAAATAAAATAAAAGAGGAAAGGAAACACACAAACCCATGGTCATATATGAGGTCACCTCCCATGGGGACTCCTAACAAAATAAAAAATAAAACAATAATATAAATGAACACAAAGTTAGAAAGGTGACCTTTGTTGAAAATATATGATATTCTTCCATGGTTAGTCTCCTAGCCCCTTCTTGTTTATTGTGATATAATTTCCTGCAACCAATAAAAATAATACCCCTTCATCCTCAAAGACACATCAATCCATCATGGAAATAAAACACATATAAAACATTAATCCTATAATCCTTAGCATACATAAAAAACTAAAATACATATATATCTATCAATTAACATCATCATATAACATAGCTAAATCATCATCAAGATTAATCAATTCTACCAATTATTTACAATTTCTAGATATTTCAATTTTACCATTTTCATCAACATCAATGAGATCACAAGACTAGTCCGATCATCTAAACATAATCAATATGTCAAGAATCTAAAGTTTCAATAATAATACAGAATAACACTAGATCATCATCAATTTTGAAATATCTATCCATGCCTCTAAGAGTCCCTACAATCCACAATATGAGTCATAACATATCGATAATCTAAAATTCCATACTATCTATCAACATGCTAACCAAAATATATTAATAATGTCCATGTCTCTAATAAAAAATAATCAAAATAATAGTTTAATAAGTGTCAAAGAGGAGTAGGCATTACAACATAATTATTAGCCCAACAAATGACATTAAGTACATTGATATGACATACAATTAATGTTGACAAAGTATTATATTACCATCTCATTATTTTTGTCTTCCCTAATGCATAAGAATGGATGTTTTACATGGATGGGAACATGTCAAACTTCTTGATGTTTCATTCAAGTGTGTTGCCATAACCACTCCTAGAGAGACAAATTGTAATACAAGATAAACTCAGAACAAATGGTGCAAGAACTATTTTTTTATTTTTCACTCATTTTGAGAAAATTATACACATAAAACATTTGTGATGAAGTTATTTGTATGTATTATTTATCAAAATTGGATAATCAACTCTATTTATTTCCAAATTAAAAATTAAATTTGTATTGCAAGTGTGTTAGAAGATAAAATACGATTAGTACATTATGAAAAGAACTTTGAACTTCCAAATATAAACTCTTACAATTATGCTAAGTTTTTTCTTCTTCATAACATGAGTTTTTAATAAAAAGTGTTAGTATATATCAAACAAAGAAATAAGTACCATTTTCGAAATAAGTGCATTGCACTTTTACAAAATAAGTAATCACTCAATGCATGTGATAAAGCCTAAGCAGTGCGGGCATCCCCACCGCAATCACTATCACACTCGTTTTATATGTGATATGTTTTTCTCCATTGTTCATACCTCCACTCATCAAGCTCTTCTAGCTGATGATCAACATCATCCCACCAATCAAGAACATTTGTTGATAAGCTAGGCTAGTTTTAGTTTAGAGGTGGTTGTATGAAAAGTGTGATGTCATGGTACCACGTAAGGTATTATCGCCAATCTACTACGGGGATATTTTCATCGATCAATATACTTGGTGATTTGTAATCTGTCCAAGTGAGTGGAAGGTTAAAAAATGAACAACCATCCCTGACATGATAAGCATATCTATCAGCTCCATATTTTTTTGGTACCTTTCTCCTTTCAAAATATGAAAATTCAAACGTTTTTCCCTATTTGGTCCAATATCGAAAGGGGGTGGATACGTTGCATAATTTAACAATGTTATGGAAGCATTATGAACCTCATTAGATTCCATGGTTGGGATTCTTTTTAAGAGTGTCTATACTCAACTTTTCGAATCATCCATCTGCATAATATGTAACAAAATATCCATACTAAAAACCATATTCATATATTTAAATAGATTTTCAAAATCTATTATATATTCACATAATAATGCAAACAAAATTAATTACCAGCTGTATTAACTTACTTAAGAAATCATAAGTGAATTTTTTGGGTGCTTAGAGCTAAGGAAATTTCATTGAAAACTTATATTTGAACATGAATTTAAGATACATGACATGAATGAAAACAAACTAACTTTATGTATAAGTGATAAAGGAGAAAATCCTAATTACAAAACATATAATAGATTTTTTCGTACAATGCAAAATATAGATTTTCAAAGGGATAAGGAAGTGTTGCAAATGGGTAAGGGGTGAATCCATTAAACTAGATAGAAGTTGGTAAAATTTTTAAATATTATTTGTAATACCTACTAAAACAACCCACTTGAGACTCAAGAATAACCTCTTGGTATCTAAATTGATTCTCCCTCAAAGTCTGACCAAAAAAATTGACTTGACAGAAACTTAAAGACATATTAGATCATGATGAGTCATTTTGTAGCTAGGGATGAGATCTAACTGGCCCTCTATCACTCAAATGTGGAGAAATGGATAGCACCCTCAAGAGGATTTGATCTATCCTCACTATTTTAGGTTGTGCCTTTCAACCAGGGTAAGAGGACCCTTTTGTAGCCTATTGTTTATGGAGGAGATGGAGATATCCTTCCTAATGAAGAGGTTAAGGAGACCTTGGAGAAAATATGATCAATGCAACAAAATCTAACTCTCACAAGTTGTCACTCTAGATAGTGGAGATATTTTCTGGCAAGGTTCAGGCTACTAAAGACATTTAAAATCTTGATTTGTTTTTGCATGCTTTGGTAATGGAAACTATGCATTTGTGCATACACAAGACAAACAAGGGTAGTATAGGTAGGATTGGTTGTTTTAAATGAATTTTGGTGGGAGGTGAGGTAGGATGAACTTGGTTCACCGGATCCTTGAGAAATCTTACAAAATGAAAGGTTAGACCAACAAAATGCCATAGAATAGTGAAAATGTTTCTTTAACTAGAATATGTGCTTCAATGGAGGCCCGGATCAACACTTTTTCATATAATCTATGAGAATATAACACGAAGGCTCAAATTAGAGAACCCAAAAAGCATCAAGATCTAAGCCAAATCACACCTAAGGTACACCCAGAGGCTTACAAATAATATCTATCAAACAGATGAAAGAGAAGTGATTTTAAATTGTTTATTTCACTCCCAGATGAAGGCTCTTCCAAGAAATGAAATTGTAGATGCCACTAAATTATCACAAGGATTGAGACCTGTGTGATTGAATTAGATTTTAATACAAGATTGCAACAGAAACAAGAAAAACTACTCGCATACATTCAGAAATAAAACAAACACATTTTGCTCAAGACAACACAGAATAACTCGAATTTGATTAAATCTATCAGCAAGGGAAAGTTTCTAGAACAATCTTAGAGCTTGTCAATGGTGTACACTTGCAACCACCTTAACATGATCAAGTTTAACACAAAAGAGATATACAAGCTTCTCAAATGCTTCTAAAAAAGATGGGATTGATCAAGCTTTCTAATAAACAAATCAGTCCCGACCCCTAACACTCCAGCCATTTGCATGAAAAATTCATGTCATTTATAAAATTTACAATAGGGACCCCTTTTCCCCTCAAAATCCTAGACCTTGAATGCTTCCAGTGCTTTCCATGATCACAATCATGATTCTCAGAATCAGATCTGCAAAAATTGCCAGGTGCTTAAGGGGGCAGATCTCATCAAATATCTCCTGTATTCAAATCCTTCCTCTGGAAGATCACTTTTCTTCAACTTTCCAACCACTTCCTCCCCTAATCTATCAAATATGGCTCCTTGCGTGCTCGGAAGAAGAAAAATAGAAAATCTGATTGAGCATGATAGTCAGACCATTTTAATGGAAAAAGATGTATTCCAGATCTTCCCACCAAACTCATATATTAACATTAACTCCCCTATTTACTTGGCGTGAAGGAAATACCAATAAATCATGAAGAATCACACTTCCAGGTGTGTTTCAGTAAAATGGGGGGAAAATCATGTTCAAACTCTTAGCTACCATTGATCTTTACTTTTAATTTGGGCCATCCACATGGAAGATTCAAACTTAAAAATAGACCCAGGGGCTTCCTCTGACTTTGTACAACTTTTGGAAAAATGGAAAAAAATTCCAATTTTTCTCAGAACCTCCACCCTTGGGAAATGAGCCTGACATGTGTCCTGAGGTGGTTCCCAAAGGAACCGTAGATAAATTTTTCCATTTGACCCTCTTTTTAGAAAAGGAAAATTTTCCAAGTTTTCCCCACAACTCTACCCTTGAAAAATGGCCCCAACGCATGTCCCAATGTGGTTCCAGTGGAAACATGCTTCCCGTTTAATTTTAACTCTTTTCTCCCAAAAGGAAATTTTCCAAATTTCCCCGAGAGTCCGCACCTCCACCATTGACCGGAGCAAGCTTTGACCTTTCCTTTATCGGGCCCGTAGACCATTTTGATTTTTTTAGTCATTTGCATGTCAAGGGAAAAAATATAAATTGCCCCGATGGTCCACCTCCCCACCCCTTTGACTTTTCAAACCACCATATGTCACCATGGCACACCTTGAGATGGTCCCAAAAATTTGATACCTTGAATGAGTGTGGGCTCATTACGTGTCCTAGCCTCAAAATTTTTGTATGAATGCTTGAAGCTTAGTGAAGGCACCATGTGTCATGCTCCGAGGTAGTTTCCTTTGGCCGTTGAAAATTCTAAGCAAAATGCAAAGTGAGCGGAGGCCTCCACGTGTCCTCCTAGCACTTATTTAAAATGAAACTCAAGGGCCGGTCCCCAAACATGTGTGGTTCCTCCACATGTCTCCATGGCGCAATTTCAAAATGGTGCCCAAAGCGGAGACCCTAAATGAGCGCGGGCTCGCCATGTGTCCCCATTTTTGCCACACTATTTTAGCTTGCATAAATTTTTTCTAAGTCTAGGAAAAGTAGCATAAACTTCCACGTGTCCTCCCAAAGACTACTACAAGGCCAAGCCAAAATTATATCCTCAAACGAACGCCATTCCTCCACATGGAAAAATTTTGAGTTGAGGCCTTTCATATAAATTTTGAAGTACCTAGTTGAGCCGCATCCAACCAAAAGGTGCCACATCCTGTCGATGCAAGGATGTAAATTTGACTGGGAGAAACACTATCAAATTGTAAAATATAAAAAAATGATCATTCGAGCCCGAAAACGAAAATTTCTCCAAGGATAGAGAACTTAGAAATGTTACAAGGCTCAAATAAGTTCCTCAAAGATACATCCAGTCATTTTTCTTCAAGTATTTATGGCAAAAATGAAAAGGAAAACAAATCCTGGCCGTGGAGAATGGAAGACATGAGAGAACCCAAATTTTTAGATGAACAGAGAACGGGAGACCCAAATTATAGACCTTTTCAAGAGGAAAAAAGAAACAAGGAGCAAATCATGGACCCATAAGTGATCTACAACCCAAGAAAAAATTAAAAATCACACAGATTAGCGAGGCACAACATGGGAAAAATGAAAGTGACAGAGGCCATAAATCGATTGATTTTCTAAGGAAAAATGGGGCGAGACTATTTTGAGCACCAACACAACCTAGGATTAGTCAAAAATTATGGGATAATTTGTTTTTGTATAAAAGTGTCTACTACTACTAGGTTACAAAACCACATTTCCACAATCTCATAAGTTTCCCATTAATATAATTGTTAAATTTACAAGGTAAAAACTTAGGGTTAGAATAATCATTAGGATTAAGAGGGAAATTTCTCACTCTCCCACCCTCTGACAGGATTAAGAGATTCAACCTAATTTTTCTCAAAATTAACACACTTGAAACCTTCTAAAACATTCCCATTAGATAGGAAATTTTCTCACCTTTCCAGTGATATAAAGAAGTCCTCCTAACTCCCTATATTTCAAAAGTTATGGGTCGGCGGACCTTAGGAGGAAAATTTTCCCAAGGCGGGCCAGAGACGGGCCTAAGGGAGAAAATTTTCCTCAGGGGCAGGTCTGCGGGCCACAGGGAGAAAGTTTTTCCAGAGGATTCAGGTCAGGTGGGGTTGGGGATGAAATTTCATCCTGACGCGAGGATGGTGAAGCCGCAGGAGACATTTTGGAAATTTTCCCGCTTGGGGTGAAAAGCCACCTTTGCACCCGTAAGTCTACAAGTCCATAAGGGACACGTGGCACCTCCTAAGCCAACACGGGAAAGTAGGGAGTCAGGGATAAAATAATTTTAATGCATAGAAGGGTAAAAGGTTAAAATTCACCCGCTCCACCGTCGATGCCTCACGATACCACGTGGCAGATCCTGATTGGCAGTGGGCCGGCGAGGCTGCGGAGGAAACTAGGAAAAGTTTCCAAATTTTAATTTCACAAGCACCAAGGTTAAAAGGGATTACGCACATCCGATGAGCCTAGATAAGCCATGTGGCAAAGCACCCGATTAGATGCGCAGGCCTACGGGGACACGTGAGAAACATGGAATTTTTCCCAATTTTTTTAACTTAGATTGTTTTGATCAAAAAGAATTTTGCAGCGGTCGAGAGCGTGAGGAACTTCATGCCTTAATCATTTTTGGGAAAAAATGCAAAAAGAAGGATTCAGATCAGCAGTCATCCAAGAATATTTTATTAATTAAATTTGATGGTTAGAAAATTTTTAAAGCCAAAATGAAGTGGAACTTCAGAAGGCCATAACTTTCGACTGGTAGCTCCATTTTTGGAAAAAAAAATAACTTTTTGGAAATCTCTCAAAGTGTTCTTTGTGTGGGAAGCTTAACATTTAAATTTTGATGAATTTTGAATGGTAAATTTTAAGAAAACATCTTTCTGTCACTTAAAATGTGAACTGGATTGTTCAACTTATAAAATTTATCAAAATTTTCCATAATTCCTTCTCAACATGCCAAACAAGCATGGAGGAATTTTCTTGGAAGATTTTAAGATAGATTATAATGGTTAAGTTATTTGGTTGATTTACTTTTCAGAAAATTCCCAATTTGACAACAACGATTGTGAAACCTGTTTGCTTTGCCCGAATTGAAAGGTTTTATGGAAATATTTATGTATTTTTGTTTTCTAGGGATCGTTTTGATCCCATAAGTTCCATTGTTATTTCAATTTATCTTTTAAATGTTGTAGGGTCACTCTATACTTTTTGATAAAATTTTGCAAGTATACAGTGAAATAAAGGATGGAGTTTATACTTGATCTTAAACAGATCCAGGTTTCCTTTACCAACTTGATATATGAAATTTATTCCCAATCCAATCTAACATATGAAGTTGTTTTTTTTTCAATTCAAGTATTCAAAAGCCAACGTATAGTTCTGATTTCTAAATCATGCATTTCAAAAGAATAGAGCAGTATAACATTTCTTCATGCGTATTTACTTTTCAATTTTCCAACCAGAGCTTTTATACTATATTTCAAACGCATATTTCCAATGAAAACAAAATCATTTGAGAAAGGTACACAACTTCCATTTATTCAAATGAATCTTTTACGACTTCTTTCTCATTTATTTTCGGATATAACGTACAAAAATATATATCTTTCTTTTCTGTTCACAGAACTGAATACAAGATATATTCTTCCATAATCACAACTACTTTCATAACTAAAATAGAGTAGCCTTTCCATCATAGATAATATACAATGTCATCCACTTCAAAGTGGGAAAAGGTTACAATAAGAAATAATCTCAACAAGGACTGTCAAATTTTTCTTTTTCCTCTGCTCTAGTACAACAACATGAAGATCCTCCATTTTCCAGTTTGATCACAAAAAAGTAGGGAGAAAGGAAATGCTCTCCACCCAACCAAGAAATCCAATGAAAAGGAGAATCCATCCTTCTTCATTGGCCCTCGAGCCCCAACCATAATGCAATAAGAAATGTGTTTCAACTCATGGCAACAATAGGCTTCCACAACACACATAAAAATTCATATTTAAAACACAGTCCAGAACAAAACTGTAGTTTGCAACCACAAATAAAAGACAACAAACAACACTCAGGCTTCCTCATGCAAGCCAAAGGAGCAAGAAACTATGGGGATGTTGCTTATGCCTCCCAAGGGGAAATGGGTATCACCACCTGAGAACAAACCGCCAAAACATATCATTTCAAAACCTTGACATGCCCTTATGCCTCCCCCAAGTACCCCTTATTCCTCCCATTTCCTTATGCCTCCCCAACCTCTTATGGCACCCCATAATGAGTAAAGAAATGCAAGCTATTTATTTTTCAAGGTGGAACCCAAATCCCAACTCCCTCCACACTTATACCTCCCCATAACACTTATGTCTCCCCACAAGAATCCCCATAGTCTTCTCCTACACCTTTCCTAGGCCATCTACCCAACCAGCCAACAAATAAAACAACACATTCACACACTCAACCATTCACATAAGCATAAAAATGAAAGAAGAGCATAACAAGAGCCAAGCTCTTACCTTTCCATGATGGAGTTGTTCCAAGTTCAAAAACAAAAAGCTTTATTCCAATGTAAGAAATCCAAAATATCCTCCAAGCACAAGCATTCAACAATCTTCAAACCCCTCCAAAGCAAGAGCTCTCAAACAACAAAATAATTTTCCCAAGAATGAAGCATTCCAAGGTGAAGTAACCCAAAAACAAGCATGTTAATTTGAATATATAGAAGAGGGAAGAGAAGAGGATGAGGTGGATCCATGTAGGATGCCACATCACACATCCTCAACTCCAACACCCAAGTAAACTTCATTCTCCAAGGCATATTAAATAGGTGGGTGAATAATATGATAGATTACTTACACACTCCAAAACAAGCCCACACTCCAAAGGACTAAAATTAAAACATGTAAGAAAAGTGTAATTAAAATTTACAACTTGACTTACAAAAATGCATAATGAAATTCTAAATTCAACTCTCCAACCATAGGTATGGTTGGTAAATAAATTTAAGAGGTATGGGACAAGTTTAACTTGTTCCACAAGCCTCAAAATCAACCTCCAAGGACAATTTTGAAATTACAAGATGGTTTAGTGTTTCATACTCTAAAATCAACTTACACATCACTTACACATCTCTTACAATACTTAAACAAAGACCAACAACTCTATTAATTACATTCTCAAATCACAATTTAATTAAATAATGAAAAGGAAAACACATCACTTATAAAACACATACAACATTAACAAAATACCAAATAAAAGAAAAGCATAAAGTCCCTTGGTCACATTCAAAGGTGATTCCCCCCATGGAAATCCCTAACAAAATCCAACACACAAAACAAATACAAGTTGCCATGGTGACCTTGTTGAATTCATCTAGAATTCTAATGTGGTTGGTCTCCAATTCCCGATGTTTGTTGTGATATTTTTAACCTGCAAAATAAAATACTCCTTCGTCCTCGTGGCTGCATCAGAACATCCAAAAATGAATATAAATATAATTCAAAAACCATATATACATATTAATCATAACATCATCAAGGCAAACAACAATATCATTTGCAATTTTATCAACAACGATATGACCATCAATTTAATTCCACTTTCTAGGTCTACTCAAAATATCCAAATATCACATGTCCGAACCACATCTAGAATATAATCATGTCAAATAGTATATCAACATCAATATATAAAAAATTTACAATAATCATCATACACCACATATGAATCAAAGTCCATAATAAACAATGATCTAATATATAAAATCATACCAAATAAAACTAGAACAATGTCCATAATATAGTTAGCAGTATCAAGATCAATATCACAAGGTGTCGAAGGGAAGCGGGCAATACATCAATTTTCAAATAGAAAAAAAACCATTCACACAAGTTTGTCAAAATTAATATTATAACCATCCGTAAATATCATTATAAATTCTACCATGTCAACGTTGTAAAATACATTTAAAATTATAAATTATCATTATACATTCAATCAAAATTCAGTGTAAGAGAAATATCATCAAACTTTTGAACAAAACTTGGTCTAACAAAATTGTTATTGAATTTAAAGATAGCAATCAACTTTCGTTTATGTAAAAACATGCATGCATCAATTTTTTCCATCTCTTTACCACAGGATGATGCACCCATAGATAGTTTTATTTCCCACAAATTATGTTGTTCAAAAGTACACACCACTTTTTCAAAATTGTTGGAAAACATAGTGTGTTTTTCAATAGTTTTGAATAAATGAATTTTTTTCGAGATATTTTTGTAAACAACAATCTACACACTCCATCATGAAGACAAACTATTAGGAAGACACACTATATACAAACAAATAATTTATTACATTAAAAATAAAGATTTTAATCCTATTAAATTTAGAATTACTAATTCTTTTTAATTTTTCTGAAAAAGATTGAATTTTTATTGTAAGACTTTGAGATAATGTTTTTAAAGTGATTATGTATGTTGATTTACACATATTAAAAAAATTGACTACATTCTTAGTAGGTTGAGCCCTCATAACTAAGGAATATGAAGGGTCATGTGAATATAATTCTCCCTTGATTAATATATAAGTTCAAATGGGTTAAAATGTATTGTTTTGGATCAATAGTCTTGTCGATGTGTTGAAAATAATATTGACTCAAGTGTGAATTTTCTTTCTCTTTTAAGATAAGTGACTAGGCACGTTGTTAATCAAAATGAGTTAACACGTATAGATTACCTAGATTTTCCCAAACAATAAAATACATTCTCTATGTTAGAATGGTATCATTTTAAGTGAGATTCACCTCCAAGAAGACTTTTATTTAATTATTAAACAATGAAGCTATGGAGAAACATGATTGAAAAAAATGGATGGGAAACAAGTATTAGATGGATAAAATTTTTAAAAATCCATATATTTTATAACTTTTTAATTTCCTAATGCTAATTAGCATCTTATTGCATAATTTTGTTGATGTTGTAGGAGTACTGACACAAATATTTCTAATGTAAATATTCACATAATAATGTCACAAAACCATCCAAAATTATGGATACGTTCTAAAATAATCTAGGAGGAAATGATACTTTACAAGAAAAATTTAACAGATAAAAACCTAACAAGAGGACCTCATCAATCCAAAATATAATGGAAAGTCACATAAGTGTGACACTCTTTAACAATGGTCACTCAAAGTTACTACCTTATCTCACATATATTTGTTCTCCCATTTGTATTTTGATTCTCATTAAATATGAATTTTAGAGTCATATTGTTTAAGGTGCTAATTGTTCTCAGGTCAACTAACCAAAGAGGGTGCTTGGAAGGCATTTGAGTTATATCAAAACTCACTTTATACTATATAATTTTCATAAAAATGATTATAAGTAAATAATAAAATTATAAACAAAGGATTCTAGATAACTCAAAAGAGAATTATAAGTAGAAAAAGAATGTATTGACTATAATATACGTGTTAATTTATAAATCTTAATTACATCAGTCAAAAATGTGAAAAATCATTGTGTTTTTCAAGACGTAGAGGTTTTCAACCTGTTTTTCCTTATGGAATTAGTTGTGTTTTCAATATATTGTGTTTTTATTTATTTACTCTATGAAAAAATGACAGTGTTCAATATATTTAGTTTTTATTTTTATTTTAGCAATGGCCTAGGGACTGTTAGGATTGTAGTTGTAATGTTTGAGGGTTTGCAAGCCAAAACACTACTTGCCAAAAATGACTAATAGATTCTTCGGTATTGTTTAGCACCATATAACAAAGGCCATTACAACATATAAAAAGAAGACATTTTGTTTTAACAAGAAGAAAAACAATCACTGAGTTGTTATCTCATCGTATTAAAAAATTAAAAATTATAATTGATCAAAAAGGTATAACATAAAACAAATTACAACTTTATAATGAATAGAGAGTGGATATATATGAAACACAAGTAAATATAACAAGATAGGTTACTGTAAACACGTTACAACTAGATGAGAAGGACTTGTTATGAGTATAGCTAATCGAAAGATACCTAAGTCATTACGGCTATATGAATTGACATTTTATTATTAATGTGATATTCATGACATAGTCATTGTTTAAATAGTCATGTGTATGTATATACTAGAGTGAGCATCTTATTTTACACCTTTTCCCCATATATGTATTTCTATCTCATTTGTAAGTTTGTTTCCTTAATGGTAGAATGGAATGGAACCATAACTTTATAGTTGTTGCTTGTTAATATTAGTCCTGGATTTTAGTTGTTACTTGTTAATACTAGTCCTTAACCAAAATCCAGTTTCCTTCTTATGTATTCACACATGAATCCAAGAGATTGCAATAGACTTGATAGAGAAATTTGAAAATTTCCAAGTTTCCTCGACTTCAGATTTGCACATAGCAGGCATATGAAGATGAAGGATGAATTCAATGTACTCTTAGAAATGAGTTTAAATTTTTCAATAGACAATCCTTCTAGCTCCAACACACCTGATTTATTGATTCTTATCGAGGGTGTTTGAAAATCAATGAATTTAAAGGGGTTCAATTGAAATCAATGATAATCCCTACACTTAGAGCCCAATTAAAATTATAACATACCAATTTATTTTTTTGATCTCAACGAAAATAAAATAACTATTAAAGGGTCCAATTAAAATCATTGAAAATTGTCTAACTTAAGAGGCTGAAAATCCATTCGAATGTATAAGGTAGTAACTAGGTTCACTACTCAGATACAAAATACAACAATTTTCAAAAGCATATGCATATATGTGCCTATCTCAAGCTTTTCATTTGTTACATGTTAATTAGCAACATGGTTGACTAATACACCCAAAGGAAAAAAACACAAGAATTGTTTCAGTAAAACATTAAGATGTACCAGTTTCTTCGTATATCAGTTTTTATGTTGTCATGAAATTCACTCCATTTCCCAATGTTCAATTTCTGTTTAGTTTTCTCTTTGACAAGGCACACAAAGGCTGGGATTTTTTCAAGATTCATTGCAAGTAGAAGAGTAGTTGATTGAATGAAAAGGTTTGCATGCTGATTTTACTGAAAGAAAAATCACACTTTTTTATTGCAATGCTTGTTGGGAACCAATTTTTGATGATAATTTTGTCTAGAAAATTGAGGCATTTGGAAAGATATGTTAAAGACTCTTTTAGTTATCAAATACCAAAAAACAAATTCTTAATATAACCAATATGACTTTTGTTCAGATGTAAGACATTGTTTTTCTCAATGAAGTTCAAGCAACATCATTCATTGATATAAATGTAATTTCCATTATTTTCAATGAAGTTCAAGCAACATCATTCATTGATATAACTTGAGGTTGAACAAATGTGAGATATGGGCAAACAAATAAGAAAGAAAAGTAGTCAAGACTAGTAGATTCAATCTCATGAAGCATGACGATGAAAATGAAGATAATAATTAAGAGTATTTAGCGTTGTTGTGTTATCAAAAATAGGGAAGTGAAGTCTCATGAAGAAAGAGATAAGCATGTAAATGGTTGGATGCATGTGAGAAAATAGAAGAAGAGACTGATTTTCAAGTTGTAGAAGAAATTCCTCTCATAGATCATGAGGATAACTATGAATACAAGAAAGAAGATGAAGATAAAGTCATCTTTTATATGTCCATTACAAAAATGGAAGCAAAAGAACATAGAGTTACTTGGAAATTTCAAATATTGCAGCATACTTAATGTGGTAGTTATCAATGACTTTGTAGTGAAGGAAGATTGTGTCATTGTAAATTTTATTGACAATGTGTAGTTGTAAGAAAACAAAAATTGTCCTTGCAAGTTGTTGGTCGTCAAAAGAAGATCCTAATGAGAGCAACAGTCAGGGGACAAGAAGTCCCTCCTCTTTGATGGGAGAGGTTCCCTTATTTAAAGCAAGACTTATTTACAAATGTACAGTGCATTATTTTGATATGGAACTTGGATATCATGAAAGCATTGTGAAAAATAGATTATCAATCACAAAAGCATAGAGGAAGGAAGATGTGGAAATAAGCAGAAAAGCATTCTCCAGAATTATAGATAAAAAAATAATTCTTTATGCGTGCCAGGATACAATGAATTAGAATTGAACCATTTGTATTTGAATTACTGAGATGTAATTTAGAAGGACACATAATTCCATAAATAACATCCACAAGAATACAAAGCTTCTTGGTATAAGGCAGACAAATGATCTATTAATATTTAATAGATAGTTTGTGAAAAAAGGAATCGATGAGCAGAGAAAGAAGATCCTTTTGTATTGATTGTCGTATTATCTCTTACACTTTCAAAAATAAGCCAAGTTCCTCCCCCCCACAATGCCGAAGAGAGACCATTATATAGTTTACAAATCAGTTACTCTTGAAACTACTTTTAAATAATGCTTAGTTAAAGGGTTGCTTAACACAAAACCCCAACTAATTACATAAATCTGAGATGAGGAAAGAAAGAAGGGAGAAAAGTCGGGAGAAGAAGACGAGGCATTCACGATTGAGAGGGGCCCTGATTTTAGGATCCATTTGTCTAAATATTTTCAATGCCTGCTATGTCTCTACCACGTGGGACCGATGTGTTAGCAGTGGGTGGGTCCAAAATCCGATGCGCTTCTCCATCTCTTTGTCAAATTCAACGTGTGTATGATAATCTTTATTTTCTTCTTCAATAGCAGACTAGAGAGAGAGATCTCCTTCATCTTTTCCTTGGAAATGGAATCCTCCTTGAACAAATTATCTTTGACAAAAGCTCTAAATTGAGCTTTTATTTCTTGCAAGGAGAGGGGTACAACAGAGGTCTCATCATGGAGGTGGGAATGTATATCTTTGAAAGCGGATACCACCAAGGTCTTGAAGGCCTCACCCTTCTGCCAACTATTTTTCAATTCTCCCAAAGCTTCTTCCAGCACCTTGATTTTCCATTCCGCACTGTATACCCATGATTTTGACAAGTTATCTTTTGCATCATCGAAGACTTTGCTTGCCATTAAAATATTCTCAACAGCTTTTCCCATAAGGCAAAGGTATACTATACAACTACTCCCGAGTTTGAGCTCTTTATCTATATTCCCAATGGTGGAGGAGAATTTACATTGCAGATTATTCACCTTCGATGGAGTTTGAAGGCTTCACTAATGAAATTCAACCCTGCGACAAGGATATCATCCACCATGGCCTCCATATCCCTTCCATATATAGAATATATGTGTATATCTTTGATACTCTACACTTCATCTTGGCTGAGAATCACAGGTGGTGGAAGAGTAGTCAGTGGGGTAGGATCTAAAACTTTATCCTTGGATAGCAGAGACTTGATAAAACCTGTAAGAACCTGAGCCTACTCCTCCAGCTACTCTATGGTTTGTTGCCCTTTCTCCACCCTCCCAACGACCCTGGTGACTGTTTCCTGAAGATTACGGATATCACCTTCAGGAGTGGACTCTCCCATGGGAATCCTTGAGAGCTCTAGATCAGATGTTTGCAAATCATGCTCCGGCTTGTCTACTTTAGGCTTGGCTATCTCCACGAATTGTTGGCCTTGAGCATCAGATACTATTCTTGAGGTGATCCTGGCCTTTTTGGTAGGAGTAGGAGGGGTAGTACCCAACAAGGCCACCACAACATCAAAGTTGGGTCCTAATATCTGAGAAGAGTACTTTCTCTTCCTACTATCGATGAGAGGCTGCACCCATGCAAAAGAGGAGGAGGAAGAAGAAGGTGGGGCAAGAGGACCAAGAGACAGAGAACTCATAGCACTCAAGGTGTGCACTACTATTGCTTCTAGTTGAGATATGAGTGGGGCACTCGGGGCTTCTAGTGCGGAGGAGTCAATGGTGCTCGGGAGCTCAGTGCTTTGAACTTCCTTTTCTTTATCCATTGGAGCCTCTGGAGTGCTTGTAGAGACTGGTACTTCACTCTCCTCACTTTCACTGAGAACAATAATGTTCTCTGGACCTGATGGAAATTCCGAATGCTTCATCATGGGATCTTCAACCGGTTCCTTTTTGACCTCCTTGATTTTCTTCTGATATACTTGAGTGGATGAGGAAGGAGTGGAAGATGTAGGACCTTTAGTTGATGAGGCAGGAGGAGTCTACACAGGTGCTTCTGAAATAGGTTTCAATGCCTCCCTCCTTGGTGTTGAAGTATCCTTAGAGGAGGACTCTCTTGAATGCCTTCTAAGTTCACGGAATCTCCTATCAAACCAGATTTTGGTTCTTTCTAGGACAGGGGCTAAGATTTCAGCCAGATCATCGTTTTTTTTTTGAACCAATCCAAATCTTCCAAGGGAGTGTGTTTGATCATGGTTTCATACTCATATGAAAATAGGTCGGAATTATCATCCTGCAACCCTTCCAGAACTTGATACAAGTTAAGCTCTTGAATTAGTTGGAGAGAAAACCTGCCATAATGTCGCCTCCTTGCCTCAAAATCATCAACACAGTCAGCCCAATAGTCTTCTGTGTCTACCCTATGATAGTAATTGATTTTGATGTTCTGTTCAATAAATTTCTTCAAGTCAAAGAAAGTTCTTGGCTTGAAGAAATGGACAATGATGAGAGCTAGGGCTCTTTCTATGTTTTGTGCATCTAGAGCCATCTTGTAGGTGTAGTTTCTCAAAGTTATGGGGAAGTGCAGGCCAGTAATTTTCTTATCCCTTCATGTCTCTATCAAGGCCATTTTATCATTGCAAAACATAGGGAGCCTAAGAGGGGTGCTCTCATATCCTGCAAGCTTGATATAGGAGAATTTCCTGAACTAGATGAAGTAGGCACCGTACTTCGAAATTAGGTTCATGGCTTCATCAGAAAATCTCCTTGCAGTGTCGCTCTCTAGGAGCCTTACAATGTACATGGTGAAAGCATCATTCACCCTCCTGAAGTTGCGGTTGCTAGTGTCCAGGGTGAATTGAGGGTAGTAGGCATATACAGGGTCACCCTTATGAGCATCAATGTATGTCAACCCAAACCATTACCTTGATGTTGCTAGGGTATACATCGTGTAAAATTCATGTAGAAATTCTTGGTTTGATGTACATTAGACATCCTCTCTCTGCTAAGTTCATGATGATGATTTCTACCAGTTGATGTTCGAGTTCCTTCACACACCATGTTGATAAGGGGGGGAACATGCGAGAATGGAACTCATTGGTAGAGGGTAAGCCCATGACCCGAGCTAGTAGGATTATAAAATATGACATCTCCTCATTGAAATCAGCACAAAACAGAACCTTACATAGATAGGACGCCCCCTTCTTAGGGTTTTTAAGCCAAGACTTCGCCACCCTTGCCTTGTATTTCTCACTGTCTTGGTCAAAGAGGGCCTGTGCCTGGTTTTGAGAGATTGCTATTGAATTTTCCATCTCAGGAATCCTTAGGGAAGTGCTAATGGTGGTAGCATCAACCTTGGCAATGAGCTCCCCATTCACATTCTCTAGCTCACTTGAGTCGGGATTGAAATGAGCACCGCAGCGTGAGTACTGTATCTGCACATTACACTAAGATTGGAAAACCAGCGGTGAATGCTAAGCCACTATCATGAATCATTTGTGCCATAGGAGAGGGGTTTGAGTCTGTCATCCTTGCCCAAAAATCCCCAAAGTCAAGGTGGCGAACTTCACTGTCTCCGATATCAGGAATGACAGACTCGAGTGGTGAAACTTGTTCCTGACCCTAGAATTTAATCTTCATGTTGATTTGAAAAACAAAGTCACAGTCTTGAGCTCTTGATGGAATTGTAGAAGAATCGGGTATATGCATAGGAATTTTGTTTGTGAGGGTATGAGCAATTGATAACAAGAAAGCAGTGTGCAAAAATGCGTAAGGGGAAGCTTATTAAATAGTAGTTTAGGAGAGAGAAAGGTAATAAATGCGCATTAAATACACATATACTAATTTGAAAAGCAAGATACTTGGGAAGAGCGGGAAAAATTAGCTCGGATGGCCTTTGGTTCATTTGGGAAATGCGGGATGCGAAAGTGCGATTCAGCCGATGCGGGCGACGTGGGAAAAAGATGCACAAATGCTTTCGGGACATGAGGGATGAAAGTATGCGGAGTGCATGATTTAGCCAAATCAAATGAATGGAGAACATCGAGTCTGGGTGAACTTGGGACACTTGGGACAAAAATGTCCAGTAGGCCCGAAAGAAATGGAATTTGGGTAAAACGGCTAATTAACAAACTTGGGACACTTGGGACAAAAATGTCCAATGACCATAAATCACACAGAATGACCCATAAACGTAGATTTTTTCAAAAATTTTACTTTTCTCATAACTAGAATAACATAAAAGGTGATAAACTCAAAAACTTCAACTTTTTCTTCTCAAAAGTAGGGAAATTTTAAGGGGACAATAGCTGGTTCCTTCTGGGGATGACTTGGCTAAAGTCCAAAAGAATGAGACAAGGCAAGAATCCAGAAAAACTAGGGGAAGTAGACCAGTACCTTATCCATTGGGCCAAGGAGACAAAAGCAGATCAATACAGAAGACAACACCCCAAACAAAAAAAACACACAAAACAAGGAAAGGGAAGGAGAACACACACGCTATACAGAATATACAAAGGACTCCCTAATTACCTATGACTTAAAAAATTTCAGTCTTTGCCCACTATAAGGAAGTGGGAGAGAAGAACCATGCATATAATCAAGGTAAAAGAATTCTCACCAGCAAAGTGCACGATCTTGAAAGTTCTAAGCCAAAGAGAATCAAACTTGCCATGGCTGCCACGAGGTTCATGCCTTTTATCCCTCAACAAAACAATATCTCCAATATTGAAATCCTGGATCTGGTCTTTTTCAAACAAGGCTTTTAATTTTTGTTGGTGAGCAGATATTCTATCGGCGACCTTTAACTTCGTCCTCGTTGAATTGGTGAAGGTACATGATCCTTTTATCTAAAGAATCATTAAACCGGTGTCTTCAATGGCCTTCATTAAATGCAAGGTGGTAGTTCCACATTCATTGTGCAATTGAGCTTCCACTCCATATAATACCCGAAAAGGAGACATCCCAATGGCTCTCTTAGGTGTGATCTTATCTTCCCAAAGAGCATCATATAGTTTCTTGTGCCGGTTAAATGCAGGATTCATTTGCTAATTTCCTTATTATAGCCATCGATTTTTGTTTGTTGACTCTGCTTGTCTATTCCCTAAGGGATAATAATCGAGGAGTGAGCCAGGAGATGCCATATCCATAACAAAATATCATCATCTTTGTTGAAGAAAAATTTGAAGCATTATCATGTCACTATCTTATTTGGCACACCAAACCTCACAAAGATGTTCTCTTTGATAAAACGCATACTACTTTTGAGGTAGTACTCTTTACTTGGAATGGCTTCTACCCACTTAGTAAAATAATCTGTGGTAGTTAACACGTAGGTGTGCCCATCACTAGAAGAGGGATTAAGTGTTCCAAAGAAATTTAAACCCCATTGTTGAAAAGTATTTTCGATCACAACTAGTTTAAGGGGCAAAGAGGCCACTTTGGGTCTACCCACGAAAGTCCGACAAGCTTCACACTTATCAACCCACTTTGATGCATCTTTGAACAAGGTAAGCTAGTAATATCCTGCATGAAGAATCTTATGAGTAGTAACAGATTGTGAGTAGTGCCCTCCACATGCTTGATTATGGAAATCTGAAAGTAGCTTCCTCGTTGTTCCTTGTCCACACATTTTAGAAATATTCCATCCAACCCTCGCTTAAATAAGGAATTTTCCCACAAAACATATTGCACTTTTCTTAGCTTAACATCTCTCCTCTCCTTAGAAGTCAAATGAGAGGGGAATTCTCCATATGTGAGAAAGTGTGTGATATCAGCATACCATTCATCAATTGAACCAAGAAACAATATAGTAGGGAGATCAACTTTGTCCTCTGGTAACTCATGTCTAGACCCTTCAATGATGAGTTTACACGAGGTTTTTCCACGAGGCGAGCTTGGTTGGTCTGATGTCAATGTCATATTCTTGAACCTTGGCCACCTAGTTCCCTCTCTTGGATCCAAATTCTGTTGTGTGAGAATGGACTTGATAGTCGTATCCGGCAAAAATACCGTGGAGTGAGAGTTAAGAATGTAAAAACAAAACTCGCTGATAACTTTAACCACTGCGAAAGCATGTTTCTCCATAATGGTGTATTTTAACTCATGATTTTTTAGAATGTAGCTCATAAATGCAATTGGGAGTTCATGATCATTAGAATCTTCTTGAGTCAAAACATCAGCCAGGGTTTTATCTGTGGCATAGGAATAAATAATAAAATCTTTTCCAAAATCTGGACATGCTAAAACAGGAGTTTTAGCAATAGCCCTTTTAATACCTTCAAAGGCTTCTTTTCCTTTAGGAGACCAACCAAACATCTATTTTCCGTTCATCATTTGGGAGATATTCAAAGTTAGCTCTGTGAAATCAGGGATGAATCTTCTCAGAAAGTTAATCTTACCAAAGAAAGAGTGCACTCCCTTCTTGCTGGTTGGAAGGGGAATTTGTTGGATAGCTTGAACTCACTCAGGATCAATTTTTATACCATCTTTGGAAACAACGTGCCCCAATAATTTTCCCTAGTGTGAAACAAAAGACAGATTTCTTAGGATTTAAAGAGATCCCATGTTCTCTACACTTCAAAAGAACTATTTCTAGATGCTGAAAATGATCTGCACTTTTTTGGAAAATACAATCAAGTCATCAAGGTATATGACAATACACTTCCCTTTCAAACTTCTAAAGGCCAAGTCCATAGCCATTTGAAAATTAGCACCAACGTTAATGAGTCCAAAAGGAATCCTTTTGTAGGTAAAGGTACCCCAAGGGTAGTGAAGGACGTTTTGTGTTGATCTACGGTATTAACTTCTACTTGATTATACCCTAAGAAGCCATCAAGCATAGACAACATTTTAGATCCTGTCATAGCTTGCAAGACTTGATCCATCATGGGAAAAGGATAATTATCTTTTAAGGAAGCTTGATTTAGATTCCTGAAGTCAACACAGATACGAATCTCACCATTTTTCTTTCTAACAGCACAATATTGGCAATCCATGTTGAATGGTGGATAGGAAAAATGATTTTGGCCTTTAATAACTTTTGTATTTCCTGAAAGATGGTGTCGGCTATCTTAGGATTGTATTGCCTCTGTTTCTATCTAAAAGGCTTAATCCCAGGTTTGAGAGGGATAAAATGTTGCATTTCTTTTGGTTGAAAAGCTTTTAAATCCTCATAGGAATAAGCAAGAACATCTTTATACTTCCTTAAAAGATTAATTACCTTCCTCTTTTCTTCTGGTGTGTAAAATTTTCCAATGTTCACGAGTTTAGGGTCAGTGGAACTCCCAATATTAATTTTATCATATTCAATAGATTGTTGAGGTCCAGTAGAAGTTCTAAATCTCACATGCCTATCATGTTTGTCAAACAATTCTTCTAAACTCACCAATCCCTTTGGAATCTTGTTCCCTTTGAGTTTGATACATCCATCTTGATCTGTCTCTTCTTCTTTGACATCTTCTTTATTGAAGGGCACACTCTCACGAGGTAAATTGTCACTTCCTTCAAAGTACAACTGTTCAAAGTTATCCTTGAGTTATAAGAAAGAAAGAAGATGTTGATCATCATTGAAAACATGCCAGTTACTTGCATTATTAGGTACACTAGGCCTATGGATCATCTCAATAGTAAACTTATCTTGAGATAAGTTACGATGGGGTATCAGCAATGACCCCGAGACTGCTAGTGAATCATCCCTAGTGTTCTCCTCCCTAGGCACTTCTTCGATGGAGAAAGCATCAAGAAATTCAATAGATTCCCAAACCCGATTCCTATAACGTTTCAAATTTCTATTTTTACCCTGGAAAAGGTTTCTAACTTGCTTGACAATCAGCTCCGCATCTCCATGAGCTAGAAGGTTCTTCACACCCTTTTCTTTTGCCACATGGAGCCCAAGAATGAGAACTTCATACTCTGTTGTATTATTAGTATTCTCAAATTGTAACTTAAATGAGAAAGGATAGACCTTTCCCTCGGGAGACACCAATATTACACCAGCTCCAGAACCGGCTGAGGAACAACTTCCATCAAAATCTAATATCCAAACACCATTAGGATCCTCGGGTGATCTTTTGGGGAGTTGGATTTCTTCTAGAGACATAATCATATAGTTTCCATGACCAATATCCTCATAAAGTATTTTTGCTTTGGGATCATCTCTTTTTGGACGATATACTCGATCGCTTCTCGGCAACAACTTCTTCATTTTCCCATTAACATGTATGAGGGCATGTGACCAATCCATTTGAATTTCCCCACCCACATCCTTATAGAAGTTCCTACTTAGTAGCATCCCATATGAAGGAGGAATGTCTACTACTAGGATAGTAGCTAAAACTTTCTTCTCAGGTAAGGTAGCAAAAGCTACTTGTGCATCATTAATTCTTCCAACTAGGGGTTTTCCTTACTCTCCATGGAGTAACAAGACCCATAAGTGCGTGTGAGAGTTAGGCCTAAGGCATGGGCTACTTTGGCAGGCATTACATTGTCCGATGCCCCTGAGTCTATGACGCAATTGCTGAGTCTATGGCCTGCTATAAGAAGTGTCACATAAAATGGTTTGATCTTGTCATTGGGTGAGGTAACAACGGCTACTAGATTGGGTTATAGTGTAGAATATGGAGTGGGTAAAAGGCCTTTAGAGGTAGTTTTGGAATGGGAATTGACAAAGTGGATCATTTTAGCAAAAGCTTTGGGATGGGTTTGATAATATTCAGCCTCTAAGATTTGAACCTTGGTCTTTTTCAGGTGATCAATGATATCAAAAGACCCAGAAGTGGATGAGCTATCCTCGCTTGGGACCTTAGGTTTATCAGTTTTAGGAGTTGAAAAAAGGTAACTTTAGTAGCAGAATTGACAGGACTCACCTTTGATGTGGATGTAATGGGGATAGGAGATCCTCTTTTTACAATTACAGGGATAGTCATCGACTGCTCTTTTGATTTTTTGGTGGGCTACATCACTTTCTCCCTCTGATTTGTCTACTCCCGAGTCATGATAGTGTATGATTCGCTATTCATGTCTACTACTACCTCGTCATAATCATCTTCTTCATCAACGCCTTCGAGTGAAGAAATTAACCCGAGATCCCTCAATTTCTTTTGTTTCTTCACAACCTCTTCAACAAATTCTTCACAACCTTCACTAACTTCTTCATCCTCCAGCTCTTCAACTTCATAGGTTGCATTAACAGGAATTTAATAGGTGCTCCTTCAAGTGCTAATCTTGTCTCGGAATGCGATTATTTCGGGCTGAAAATTCCTCCTTGGAACATCTGCATAAGGGGCGTGTTGGGCCAATTGTTTCTTAATGGTGATGAGATCATTTGCAAGTTTTTGTACTAATGGATCAGTATTAGGTCCAGGAGTGGAGGAGGAGGAAGAAGAAGACTTGGATCTAGAAGGGTCTCTCCTCAACTTTCCTGACATGATTAAATCATCTTCGACACTAATAGCAAGAGTTTGATCCTCGGCAAATGTTGCAAGATTAGCTATTCTCAATGCATAACTAACTTTAGGCAATTGGGCATTCAGGAAGAAGCATTTTTGAATTTGGTCTACAGGTTGAGTGTCTGGTGGAATTTTATTAATCAACTTGTTGAATCGGGCCAAAAATTATCTCATGGGCTCTTGTGATTCCTTCTTTATTTGAGAAATTTGAGCCAACAAAGCATGCACATCTTCTGCCGGTTTGAAACTATTCTCAAACCTAGCTCTCATTGTGTTCCAGCTAGTGATAGCCCCACCGGAGGTGATAAAACCAATCACCACATTATCTTGTAAATTTTTAGCAAAAAGCCTCACCGAGACATCTTCATGTTCAACTCCCATAACTCCACATGAAACTATGAAGGCTTCGATATGCTCATTGGGATGTACTTTGCCATCACCTTTGAACTTAGGAAATTTCTTCCGATTACCTCTAGGTAACTCATGCGGAGGCCGAGGAAGGGCAAGGGCCCAACACGATGACCCCAAGGCAGTGGTACCACCATTCTTGGAAAAATAGCTTGAAGGGGAACAAAACACCAGCAAGAACCAGAGCTCGGAGATTAGGACTGAGTTTCTCTAAAGGAATACCACCTGTAGGGGTTTTATTTCTGACAGGAGGAGTGCTTGTTGAATGAGCTCTTATATTTCTCCTGTAGAAGGGAAAGGAAAACCTTGATGTTCCGTAATCTGGGCGAGAATCTTCAATACCAAGGGCCCTTCTCCCACGAGTAAAACATGGAGTCGTAAGATCAAAGGATGATCGATAGATGGTTATGGAACTGGAAAACAATTCCCCAAGGGAGTTGCCAAAAACTGTTGGTTGTCAAAAGAAGATCCTAATGAGAGAAAAGCAGGGACAATAAGTCCCTTCTCTCTAATGGGAGAGGTTCCCTTATTTAAAGCAAGACTTATTTACAAATGTACAACGCATTACTTTGATATGGAACTTGGATATCATGAAAGTGTTGTGAAAAATAGATTATCAATCACAAAAGCATAGAGGAAGGAAGACGCGGAAATAAGCAGAAAAGCATTCTCCAGAATTATAGATGACAAAATAATTCTTTATGAGTGCCAGGATACAATGAATTAGAATTGGACCATTTGTATTTGAATTACTGAGATGCAATTTAGAAGGACACACAATTCCATAAATAACATCCGCAAGAAT
The DNA here is from genome assembly GCA_018340775.1 of Taxus wallichiana var. yunnanensis. Classification (NCBI taxonomy): domain Eukaryota; kingdom Viridiplantae; phylum Streptophyta; class Pinopsida; order Cupressales; family Taxaceae; genus Taxus; species Taxus wallichiana. The sequence continues at coordinate 840,836,830 of CM031242.1, read as the reverse complement.
ACAAAGCTTCTTGGTATAAGGCAGACAAATGATCTAATAATATTTAACAGATAGCTACGAAATAAAGGAATCAGATGAACAAAGAAAGAAGATCCTTTTGTATTGATTTCCGTATTATCTCTTATACTTTCAGAAATAAGCCAAGTTTCCCCCAATGGTGAAGAGAGAGCATTATATAGTTTACAAATCAGTTACTCTTGGCAACTACTTTTAAGTAATGCTTAGTTAAAGGATTTCTTATCGCAAAACCCTAACTGATTACAATAAATCTGAGATGAGGAAAGAAAGAAGGGAGAAAAGTCAGGAGAAGAAGACAAGTGTTCACGATTGAGAGGGGCACACTAATTTTAGGATCTGCTATCTAAATCTTTTCAATGCCTCTGCTATGTCTCTACCATGTGGGACCGATGTGTTGGCATGAGACTAGGTCCAAAATCGAGGCACTTCTCTAGATCTCTTTGTCAAATTCAACGTGTATATGATATTATTTATTTGCTTCTTCAATAGCAGTCGGAGAGAGTAGATCTCCTTAATATTTTCCTTGAAATGGAATCCTCCTTGAACAAATTATCTTTGAAAAAATCTCTGAATTGAGCTTTCATTTCTTGCAAGGAGAGGGGTACACTAGAGGTCTCATCATGGAGGTGGCACCAAGGTCTTGAAGGCCTCACCCTTCTCATGACCTATTTTCAATTCTCCCAAAGCTTCTTCCAGCACCTTGATTTTCCATTCCACACTGTATACCCATGATTTTGACAAGTTATCTTTTGCATCATCAAAGACTTTTCTTGCCATTAAAATATTCTCATCATCCTGTCCCATAATGCAAAGGTCTACTATACAACTACTCCAGAGTTTGAGCTCTTTATCTATATTCCCAATGGTGGAGGAGAATTTCATGTTGCAGATTATTCACCTTCTCATGGAGTTTGAAGGCTTCACTAATGAAATTTAATGCTATGACAAGCATATCATCCACCATGGCCTCCATAGCCCTTCCTTAGATAGAATATTTGTGTATATCTTTGATACTCTACAAGTGCTTCATCTTGGCCGAGAATCATAGGTGGTGGAAGAGTAGTCCATGGGGTTAGATCTAAAACTGTATCCTTGGATAGCAGAGACTTGATAAAACATGTAAGAACTTGAGCCTACTCCTCCATCTACTCTATGGTTTGTTGCCCTTTCTCCACCCTCCCAACGACCCTGGTGACTATTTCCTGAAGATTGTGGATCTCACCTTCAGGAGTGGACTCTCCCATGGGAATCCTTGAGAGCTCTAGATCAAATGTTTACAAATCATGATTCAGCTTGTCTACTTTGGGCTTGGCTATCTCCACGAATTGCTGGCCTTGAGCATCAGATACTATTCTTGAGGTGGTCCTAGCCTTTTTGGTAGGAGTAGGAGGGGTAGTACCCAACAAGGCCACCACAACATCAAAGTTGGGTCCCGAGATCCAAGAAGAGGACTTTCTCTTCCTACTATCGATGAGAGGCTGCACCCATGCAAAAGAGGAGGAGGAAGAAGAAGGTGGGGCAAGAGGACCAAGAGACAGAGAACTCATAGCACTCAGGGTGTGCACTACTATTGCTTCTAGTTGAGATATGAGTGGGGCACTTGGGGCTTCTGGTGCGGAGGAGTCGATGGTGCTCGGGAGCTCAGTGCTTTGAACTTCCTTTTCTTTATCCATTGGAGCCTCTGGAGCGCTTGTAGAGACTGGTACTTCACTCTCCTCACTTTCACTGAGAACAATAATGTTCTCTGGACCTGATGGCAATTCCAAATGCTTCATCATGGGATCTTCTTCAACCGGTTCCTTTTTGACCTCCTTGATTTTCTTCTGATATACTTGAGTGGATGAGGAAGGAGTGGAAGATGTAGGACCTTTAGTTGATGAGGCAGGAGGAGTCTGCATAGGTGCTTCCGAACTAGGTGTCAATGCCTCCCTCCTTGGCATTGAAGTATCCTTGGAGGAGGACTCTCCTGAATGCCTTCTAAGTTCACGGACTCTCCTATCAAACCAGATTTTGGTTCTTACTAGGACAGGGGCTAAGATTTCAGCCAGATCATCCTTTTCTTTCTTGAACCAATCCAAATCTTCCAAGGGAGTGTGTTTGATCACGGTGTCATACTCATATGAAAATAGGTCAGAATTATCATCCTGCAACCCTTCCGGAACTTGATACAAGTTAAGCTCTTGAATTAGTTGGAGAGAAAACCTGCCATAATGCCACCTCCTTGCCTCAAAATCATCAACATAGTCAGCCCAATAGTCTTCTGTGTCTTCCCTATGATAGTAATTGATTTTGATGTTCTGTTCAATAAATTTCTTCAAGTCAAAGCAAGTTCTTGGCTTGAAGAAATGGACAGTGATGGGAGCTAGGGCTCTTTCTATGTTTTGTGCATCTAGAGCCATCTTGCAGGTGTAGTTTCCCAAAGATATGGGGAAGTGCAAGCCTGTAATTTTCTTATCCCTACAGTCATGTGTAAATTTTCCAATTGTCTACATATATCTATCAATGCCATTTTATCATTGCAAAACATGGGAGCCTAATAGGGGTGCTCTCATAGCCTCAGTAAGCAAGCTCGATATAGGAGAATTTCTCGAATCGGATGAAGTAGGCACCATACTTCAAAATTAGGTTCATGGATTCATCGTAAAATCTCCTTAAGAATGTCACTTTCCAGAGCCTTACAATATACATGGTGAAAGCATCATTCACCCTCCCGAAGTTGTAGTTCTTTAGTGTCCAGGTGAATTGAGGGCGGGAATATACAGGTCACCCTTATGAGCATCAATGTATGTGAACCCAAACCATTGCCTTAATCTTTGCTAGCGTATACATCGGTATGAAGTCATGTAGAACTTCTTGGTTTGTTGTACATTGGACGGGATGTACTCTCGCTAAGTTCATGCCGATGATTTCTACCCGGTTGATGTTTTGAGTTCCTTCCCACAACATGTTGATAAGGGGGCACATCTAGAAATGGAACTCATTGGTAGAGGGTAAGCCCATGACCCGAGCTAGCAGGATTATAAAATATGACAGCTCCTCATTGAAATCGGCACGAAACAGAACCTTGGATAGATGGGATGCCCCCTTCTTAGGGTTTTTAAGCCAAGACTTCGCCACCCTTGCCTTGTATTTCTCACTGTCTTGGTCGAAGAGGGCCTGTGCCTGGTTTTGAGAGATTACTATTGAATTTTCCATCTCAGGAATCCTTAGGTAGTGCCAATGGCAGCAGCATCGACCTTGGCAATGAGCTCCCCATGCACATTCGCTAGCTCACTCGAGTCGGGATTGAAATGAGCACTCGCAGGCGAGTACTGTATCTACACATTGCACTGAGATTGGAAAACCAACGGAAAATGTCAAGCCACTATCGTGAATCATTTGTGCCATAAGAGAGGGGTTTGAGTCTGTCATCCTTGCCCAAAAATCCCCAAATTCAAGGTGGCGAACTTCACTATCTCGATATCGAACGATAGACTCGAGCGGTGAAAATTGTCCCTGACCCTGGAATTTAATCTTCGTGTTGATTTGAAAAACAAAGTCACAGTCTTGAGCTCTTGATGGAATTGCAGAGGAATCGGGTATACGCATAGGAATTTTGTTTGCGAGGGTATGAGCGATTGGTAATAAGAAAGAAGTGTGCAAAAATGCGTAAGGGGAAGCTTATTAAATAGCCGTTTAGGAGAGAGAAAGGTAATAAATGTGCATTAAATACACATATACCAATTTGAAAAGCAAGATATTTGGGAAGAGCAGGAAAAATTATCCTGGATGGCCTTTGGTTCATTTGGAACATGCGGGACGCGAAATCACGATTCGGCCGATGTGGGCGACGTGGGAAAAAGATGCAAAAATGCTTTCGGGACATGAGGGATGAAAGTACGCGAAGTGCGCGATTCAAATGAATCGGGCGAAAGGCGAACATCGAGTCTAGGCAAACTTGGGACACTTGGGACAAAAATATCCAACGGGCCCGAAAGAACGGACTTTGGTTAAAACGGCCGATCGGCGAACAGGGAGCCCGAATGAACTTGGGACACTTGGGACAAAAATGTCTGACAGACCCGCAAATCACACAGAATGACCCATAAATGCAGATTTTTTCAAACTTTTTGACTTTTCTCATAACCAGAACAACAAAAAAGGCAATAAACTCAAAAAATTCAATTTTGAACTTCTCAAAAGCAGGGAAATTTTGAGGGGACAACACAAGTATCCATTTGAGATTGGAATAAAATATACCTAGTTCAATTTATGGAGGAAACAAAAGAAAACAAATCAAACCATATTTCAATTAGGAGCTTTATTTTTTAAAACAACATGGGGAATATTGTGCGAACGATTATTAAGTGTTGTTTAATTTAGTGGGCTAATTAGGAGTATAATAATGACTCATTGTTTAAGATTCGTTTTAGGAGTTTGTTTTGTAATAATAGCAAATTCTATGACTTATGTCAGGTGTTAGAAATCTTTTGTTTATTACGAAGAGAAAATCTTCTTAATTTTATGGTAAATTTTTTTATAGTCTAAAGCAAAGCTTTTAAAGAAAGCATTGATTGAAAGAATAGGGACAAAATTTAACATATTGCTATTTTGTTTGGTAAATTCTCTGCCAATCAGTAGGGTCACAAAGCTCTAACTCGAGCTTTCTTTGAAACTTGATATACTTCTTTTATCCGGCACCCTATATATGCCCCACTGGATTAAGTTCATTATTTCCCTGTTATTTACAAAATAAATCCTGAAGTATGCCCTCTCAATGACCATGGAAAATATCACTACTTCAATCTAGAGTTAGTAATACATGGGTTAAAACATGTAAGATCTACGAACTACTGTAAGAATTGTCTTTTTACCAAAATTTCCATTTCTTCAAACTAAAACTAACCTTTGGCTACTACAATCTATTACTTCTTTGACCTAACAATGAGGTTGTGTGCCTCTAGAAGCATAACTAGCTGATGTCTTGATATGGGTTTTATGAAAAATTCGTCAACACCAGCAGCAAGAAACTGATTTCTACCACTGTCCAATGCATTGCCAGTCAATCCCACAATTGGGATTTTTATGCCCATAGCTCTCAGCTCTCTAGTTATGCAGGTAATTTACATCACTTCAAATGCATAGGCATTCCTCCACACAGGCTTAAATTATCAGTGAACTCCTGAAAATCCGGCGACAAATTTTTATACTGGAATTCGTCCCATACATGAGGTCATTTCTATCAATATACCAATATATGTTTTGATGGATGTGAGACCATATTTTTTTGAGACATTCTGTCAAACAGTTCACAGATAAACACTAAATCATGACAACAAACTTTATCTTGTTAATGGAGTTTACATACTATTTTTTCTTAAACCATTTACAGTTCACATTCTTTGGCTACAGAAGCTAACATCTTGTCTACCAGGACACAAAACATTACAAACTACAAAGTTCTAGTTTCAAAACATACTCGCTTGTCGGAACTTAGTGTAAACGTTGTGGTACACTGCTCGGATCCCCTGCCTACCCGGTTGTGTCTCGGCCTCATCTGCACGTCAATGTCTCGTTCCTCTGGCTCCTCTCCTTCGTTCCCTTTTCCTCTGGCTCGTTCCACCCACAAAACACAGAGAAAAAGCACTTGGCAAACCCGTATATTCCACCCAAAAATGCATGGAAAAATACACTTAGAAACTGTGTATCGTCGCTCAGTCCTTCCTGGTTATCTGGTGTGTGCGCAGATGCCAAACGTTGTTCCTGCTTGGTTATCTGGTGCTTCCAATGGCAAATGGGACAGGGATGGTTCATTTGAATGGGCTCTGATTCATTTGAATGGGGTACCCGTTTTAATAATTCAAATTTTCCACGGAATCCCCGTCATCACTGTCCACGTCAATCAACAAACTTGCCAATCCCCGTCAATCGGGCGGTAGGGAGTTGGCGTTCGAATCCACGCAACTGTGCGTCACATCATACTATTCGGCGAGTAGCTACTTGCCAGTAAGCTCTATGTTGCAATGTGAACATCAGGGCACGGGTTTCGGGGCTCATCCAATAATCCTCACCATTATTGGTTCATGCTCCACTATTGGCTTCTCTCCCTTAGTACATCTACATTTGTCATTCAACATTTGAAAAAAAAATAGCTAATAAAATGTGTCACATCAAATCACATCAAAGAATCACCCAATCACATGATGCCACATAAGTGGAAAAGAATGCATGACATAATGCCCTACTAATGGTCCACCCTTTTTTCCTTTGTATGGAAAATTAGTTGATTTAAATTCCTTTGAAAACCACTTTCCATAAAATAAAAATGCTAACAAAATATTTATATTAAGAAAAAGAAAAAATCTATTAAAGGGTTTTATTTTTCTCAAAATTTGATGTATTTACTTTCAAAATTGCAACCTACAAACCACAATTACAATGGCATACTTTTTGCCTCCCTATTTTTAGTGTTGTTATTACCACAATAAGTGCAAATCTCGATGCATTGCAGATTTCGCATAGCCGATACTTCCTCCTCCACCATTTTTATGAATGGCTTCCCTTGCCTTAATCCCAATCAAGTTTCGCAAAGAACTTCACCACATCTGTTCGAGCAAGCGGTGCGGAAATACATTCGGGAATCCGCTTGGAGTGAGTTTGAAAACCACAACAACACAGCCTTCCTCCTAAGCATTAACACATTGGGATTAATAATGGCCCATGTGGATCTAGCGGTGGGAGCAAAGTGCTTCCTTTGCATACCCACCCAAGAGCCTCTCAAATTATCTTCATCTTCGAAGGGACTCTCCACGTTGGCGTCATCGACACCACTAACAAGCTATTCTCTCCGCAGATAAAAACGGGGATGTGTTCGTGTTTCCTGTGGGTATCATTCACTTTGATCACAACATAGGAAAGATGCCTGCGTCAATCATAGCCACTCTTAATAGTCAAGCTCTGGGTAACTTTGTAAATCCATTGGCTACTTTCACCTCCAAGCCGGCCATTCCAAACCAAGTTTTGAAGAAGTCATTCCGTTTAATGTCGCGAGATCGATGAAATCGAAAGAATCTCGGTGGCATCTCGAGCAATTGATATTTAATTAATAGGGAGGAGTTTTGTTTAAGATCTTGAGTTAGTATCCCTGCTTTCAATTGTAGTCTATTGGTAGGAAGCTACAATGGCTTCGTCTCTACCCACTAGTTGTAATTTCTCCATTCATTAACAATTTTCATTTTTTTCGCAATGTTTTATTCTTCTAAATTTTCATTATATATTTTATTTTAGTCACTATATTTATTTGTATGAGTTTATTCTTTGTTGAAGATAATGTGATAAAATATAAATAGGTGTCATTCTTATATAATTTTTAATTAATATTCTCGCTTTACGTGTTTATAAAGTGTTTTTTTGACTTTGTTGATATGTCGATGTTATTTGTAACATTTATTAAGTTTTGGTCTCAAATGTTTTGTTGGAATGGAAATCGGCATGTACCCTTTTTAATTTTTTAATTTTTTTAAATTATTAATAAATCATTATAGACAATGTTAATTGCACAAAAATGAGTGCAAGGAATGCAACCCCGTAAAGACAATCACAATATTGAGCTACAAAAAGCCTTTTGAGAGTCAAAATGGCATCCTAAAAACTGACCAAAATCAAGATTGTAATAATACCATAAACTTAATAAAAATATTTTTCAAATAAAAAAATTATTAAACTAAGTAGTTGTCAAAGAAGCGCAAACAACCACACAAACATAAGGTAATTAGGCACTAGAGGCTAACATGGTGGCTAGAGGTGGCAGGGTAGGGGATATCTGCTTTATCCACAACCACTAATGTGTGGAGTGTCTCGCAATGTCATGTGTGGGATCTTATCTACCAAATTATGTTGCGTGTCTTAAGTTTCCTTGACATGCCATGAAAGATAAATTGCAAAAGACAACAACAAAAATTATATGCGAGGAAAAACATTCCAACTACTCGCCACTTCTACCTACAAGATGGTCAAAAACACCACTACATCGTAGAGACCAAGGTAGACATGAATGAAATTAGTTAATGTATTTGGATATTTTAAAATTTTCCTTTTGCATCAGCTATATTATTTTTTATATTTTAGACCAAAAATAATAAATATGAATGCATAATTTTTTTTTATTAGATAAGGTAATATAAAGCATATTTTGAAGGGATCGGGAACCTTGTAAAACCAAAAGATAAGCATCAAGGCACAAAAGCGAAACATCAAAGAACAAGGCCCCAAAGTCCCAAGGAGAAACAACTAGACAACCCAAAACTAAGAAAAGGAAAACACCAAAAAGGAGAAAGGGTACAACAAAGTAGATTAGTCAAACAAACTTGCCCCCCTACCCAAGGAGAATCCCTAACTACCTTGGTATTTCCATTTATGAGATCTAAGGCTCATCTTGAGAGGTGAATTTCCGCTTTTCCTTTCTTCTTCTTGTTCACAACCTTCCAACCATCCCCCCATTAGGATCTACATTCTCATCCAAGTGGACAAAAAGACAAATTTCAAGAACATCATTGTTTTTCCGACTTTGAATTTGCAGGGAACCCGGGATTACAAAGTGAAGAGGTCAGGCGCTTTCCTGCCGCAACCTGCTTTGTGAGTCAATGTCCGGTTTAGTTGGAGAGGAGACAGCCTCACACTTCTTCTCATCCTTCTTCTATTCCCGATTACCTATATGACTAGATGAATCATTAACACTATTACTATCCTCATGAGCATATACCACTTGATTATCTTGATTAAAATCCTTTTACCATGAGACTTGTCCCTTAATCTCTTTCTTAACAATGTGGCAAGCGAAGCAAGATGTGTAAGGGAAAACATGTTCTCGTGATCTAAAAGGAAAACCTTCATAATCCAGTTATTTTGTCTATATTATATCTATGACTTTAAGCTCCACGGTGGGCGGGGAAATCAATAGTCATGTCCATATCTAAAAATACGGGAATATGTGGTCTCGATTGAAAGATTCCGTCATAGGATCTAGAACTAAGAATTTTCTCAAAACATCCCCATATCCCCGAATAAATCATCACTCAAGAAATGTAAAGGAAAATAGGGGTAAGTGTAGGAAGTTGATGGACAAATATACGGTCATCCGTGGATGTCATATTGCAAAAAAACAAAGAAATCTCAACTTGTAGGGATTATTAGTCAGATGCGCACTCAAAATTAGAAAAATTTATATAAATATGAATCATAGCATTTGGAATCTAGTTTCTAAAATACTAATTTTTTTAAAAATGGAAAAATTTAGCTAAATTAAACAATTAAAATTATATGACTTAGATTTTATTTTTGAAAAAACTTATAAGATTGTAGTCCATTTGCCCGCATTTTGGATGACCAAATCTTGTTATTTTTTTTTTCCCTTTGGTGAAACATTAGATGTAGTTTTCTATCTTGGGATGGATTTTATTTTTTATTTTTTTTAGCAATATTTTTTTATGATTCTTTCCATGAAAGTGGTTTGAAATTATTTAGAAAATGAAGCGCTATCAGTTTGTCCGCCATAACTATATCAAAAAATATCGAAATCAATTTTTTTAACGTGTATAGAATTTGTCCACGCTTGGGATGGTATAAGTTTTATCACATTTTGATAAGTGAAACAAAAGTTACAGTCTTAAACGTAGACATGAACATTCACAGGGAAAAATGTCTTAAAGACCTATTGTTAGTAAAAATTATAAAATGATATTTATCTTATTCTATTCACTTTAAAATCAATATTTCTATGAAGCTAATAGTCTCCCCTACATGATGACACCATTTTTGTGAAATGTTTTCAGTTTTTTAGCATGGTTCAAGTCTTTAGAAGTGTAGATTTGAGGTTTTTGACCTCTTACACTTCATAATGACCTTCCATAGCTTTGGTTGGGAAAAACAATGATTTCCCGAGGCTTAGGTTCGGCAGATAGATCTTTGATCGCGGTTTATAAAGCGCGATCACAGTTTTTTAACACAAACTGCTACCACACTTTATAAAACGTGATCATGGTTTATAAAGCGCACTCATGGTTCATAAATCATATTTACACACATCCCAATGTCTGAATTACCATGTGATTTTTACTCTCGACCTTACTTTATGCATACGAGTTACTAAATTTTTTTGTCTTTTTCTATACGTTTTTCTTATCACCGGAAGTAAAACATCATGGGAGACAAGAGAGGAAGTCAAAAAAGGAAATCATTAAGTAAAAAAACACCAAACAAATTAGAGGCCAACAAAATTCAAAATGCTAAGAGAACACGGAAACTTCGTGAATCAAGAAGAGGTTCATCTTCAACCCCAACTATTGTAAGCAATGAAGAACTAGGTAATGTTTCTCTGTCGAATGTTGAAGTTGAATTAAATACTCGTGATGAAGATGTTTTTACCGAATGTTGAAGAAGAATTAAATACTCATGATGTAGAAAATGTTGAAATCAAGGAGACAATGAAAATGTGAATAAAGAAATTCATGTTAAAACTATAGACAGGTAAAATTTGACAAAAACACCTCCTAGGATTCTACGTAAGAAACCTAATTTTTTTTTGAAATTGATGAAAACATTTTGAAACCAATGTCTGACAAACTTTCTGAATGACAAATCAGAAGAAAAACCATTGAAATTTGGGATAATCATTTTGAAATTTTAAATGATTCCCAAAGATGTCAATTGTTGGTTAGTTTGATGAAATTGATTAAAATGAGACCTACATTAAACACCTTAGGATTGAAAACATCTAATATACGTGGTCAAACCTCTCTGCAATTGTTGAAAACCTTCATGATACATATCACACTATTGGTGTCAAGAGATGCACTAGGGATAGTAATATTGTGCGTCATGTACTTACTACTAGTGTTGTAAGTGAATCAATAAACAAACAACGTTTGATTACGCAAACAAGTCGAATGTTACAAGTTAATCGAAAAACTCTAATGAAAGCAATTTAAAGACGTAATATCCTTCAATCACTCAATAATGCCGATTTTTGGGCATTTTATGCTAGGTTACCGCATAAGGACAAAAATAATTTTTATGCTATAAGACAAGTTTATTAAATTTTGGCATGATAACACTAGAGTTTCACCTAATACAAGAGATGTTATAAAACGGAGAGTTGGTTCTACTAATCGTGAACCACATCCAAAGCATTTCTTAGATATGACTCAAACTCAATTTTTTCGTAAGTTTGAACAAGAGAATTTGGAAATTAAAATTAGTCAACGTTTTTTAGAAATGTTGAAACCATTCTATGTGAAAATCAACCACGTTCGCACCACTTGTTGTAGGCAACATGTTGAATTTGTGATGCATTATGCTAAATTTTTACATATCCATTCTAATTTTCATTTTGAAACTATGTTATCGGAATGTGGTGTTCAAGTTCCACCAATATCTTCCAAGGATTTCATTCCTACTATATTTTGTGAAAAAGAAGTTGGATAATTTTTTTATAGTCATGATTGTTTAGATGGAAGTTGTAGTACATGCGGCGGATTACCTAAATTGGAAAGTTACATCCATGAGCAAATTAAAGGTACAATAGGACATAATTTAGTTGAGTTTGATAAATATAAATCAGTTGCATACTAGTTAAAAGATGGAAAACAGTCTAAACGGTGTGAGCTAGTTACAGAACAAATGTCTGTTTTCTAATTTTTGAGAAAATTTAAGGATAAAATTGTTTATGAGTATGCTAGGCATACACATAGAGCTCGATGGTTGGATGAATAGTTAAAGATATGCAAAGAAACATTTCCTATTGGTACAATTGTTTCAGTGGTCGATTTTGCAGAGAATTACACATTGCAACCACAAATGAAGGTTCAATCACAATATTACAACTCAGTACAAGTTGCCATTTTTGTGCATATAGCATTTCTACATTCTCCTGATAGTAAAGAGAATGATCAAATATTTTTAAGAGAGTACCACTTTTATATCAGTGATGATTATACTCATTCTACTTAATTTGTGCAAGGGTGTTTCCAGCTTATATTATGGAAACTTGTCCGATAGGGACATCCACTTCAAAAGAACATTATATATGGTCAGATAATTGCACGTCTCAATTTAAGAATGCACGAATGTTTTATTAGATGAGAAGAATGCATGTCAAGATGGGTGTGCAACATATTTGGAGTTTCATTGAGGCTGGACATAGAAAAGGAGAGCATGACGGTGCAGGGGCATGTGTGAAAAGAGCTCTTGCAAGAGAAGAGTTGAAGTACAAAGATGGTGCTAAATTAAAAGATGCAAAGAGCATAGTGGAATGGTGTACTCAAACATGGCCTGAGGTTCTAAAGAAAATTCCACAGTTCCCAGATATTTTTGATTGATAGAGGAACAACAAATTACTAACTACGATGACTGTATGACACTCACTAGGTCCAGTGATATGCACTCATTTTGTAGATCGAGATGCTACTTGGGGCTGTATGGACAAGAAAGTTGACATGTTTTTGTGCATCTTGTATTAAATTTGTCACTTTCTTGAGTGTGTTTCACAAGAATGGGTAGATGGATGGATTTAGAGGCCTCTAACTCCGCTTCCTGAGTTATCAACCTCCACAACCATTATGACTTATTTCTCGAGATGAAGTTGAACATCCATTAACTTTGACGAAAATTTAATTTTGGTGCGACAAGGTATTTATGGTTATTTATTTAATATTTGTATTGATTTATGTCCATTAAATTTTAATATGTAATTTAAATTGGAGTTGTTCAACATTTGTTTGTTTTGTAGGACATGTGTTTGCGATGAATTGTGACAAAGACAATGAAGAAGGAAGAGACTATTTCTTATGTCGTTGCATCAAGGAAAGAAAGAAATTGACTTCTCCCATTATAGATGGCGAGGATATTGAGTATCCTACGGGGTCGGTGGTAATTCTTTGGAACTTGGCTTCGATGGTATCCATTAAAAAACTCCTCTCTCTTTGGGTGTTTGAAGACTTTGAGACATAAAAGAAAATACTTATTATATTCACATCTAGTTGTAGCAAAAATATTTAGTTTGTATAGATATCGTGGAAGGCCTAATAACAAGATTCTTTGGAAGGCTCGAGAGTCAAATCATCAAGCAATCTTGTCTGCTATTCGAGTAGATCCAATCTGATGGTTCATTGGAATGAATTTACAATGCTCATGTCTGGTTTATATAATTTCTTTTCAATATATATATATATATATATATATATTATTTGTTAGTTTAAAGATTTAAATTTGAATATATTTTATTTTATATTTGTGTATTTCAAGTATATATAGATAGTATATGGTTTTGATTTGAAACTTAAATTTCTTTGACTAACACTTTTATGTTTAGGTTAGTGGTGCCAGAAAAGCTTCCACCTTCACGTGGTTGGCACTGTTAGTAGAGAATTTTAAATTCTCAAAGCTAAGAGAAGCTTTCATTGTTTGAAAAAGTTGTAAATTTTGAAAATGTTGTAAATTTTGAAAATGTTGTAAATTTTGAAAATGTTGTAAATTTTGAAAAAGTTGTAAATTTTGAAAATGTTGTAAATTTTGAAAAATTTGTAAATTTTGAAAATGTTGTAAATTTTGAAAATGTTGTAAATTTTGAAAAGTTGTAAATTTTGACAAAGTTGTAAATTCTAAAAAGTTGTAAATTTTGAAAATGTTGTCAATTTTGAAAATGTTGTAAATTTTGAAAATGTTGTAAATTTTCAAAAAGTTGTAAATTTTGAAAATGTTGTAAATTTTGAAAAAGTTGTAAATTTTGAAACTGTTGTAAATTTTAAAAATGTTGTAAATTTTGAAAAAGTTTTAAATTTTGACAAAGTTATAAATTTTGAAAATGTTGTAAATTTTGAAAATGTTGTAAATTTTGAAAACGAATCCTCCCCAAGTGTTTACAAGACCATACCTACGTGTGTGCACCGATCTGGGAAGGAAAAATCTGAGAGAGGATATTGTAGAGGGTCCCTATGCCGAGGTGTCAAATCAGACGAGATGTCTTTAGGTACCACGGAGTCCGAGTAGTCACCCATCGAAGTTGAACGATATTTTGGTCTCAGGGCTCTTAAGGGACTACGCCCAAACGAAGTAGCCCAGAAGCAATGACATTGTCACACACCGAAACACCACGTCCTATAGCATTCACCTGCCACTGGACATGCTAGCATGAGTTGATTTGGTGCCATGACCCACCGTTTATAAAATATAGCATTTGACAACCTTACACTTGTTCCAACTGCACCATTTTGTGCGTTTGCGAAAATAGAATAGGGCAGTGAGAACACCGAAATGAGAAGGAAAAAAGCTGAGAGAGGCTATTGTAGAGGGTCCCTATGCTAAGGTTTCAAATCGGATGAGGTATCTCTAAGTGCCACGGTCCGAGTAGTCACTCGTCGAATGTGAACAATATTTTGGTCTCAGGGATCTTAAGGGACTATGCCCGAATGAAGTATCCCGGAAGCAATAACCTTATCACACACCAAAACCACCTCCTCTAGTGTTCACCTTGAAATCAAGATGTGTTGGTGCACTCGGTTCGGTGCCATGATCCACTGTTTGCAAAATATAGCGTTTGACAACCTTTACTGCTGCTCTAACTACACTAATTCACGCGTTTACAAACAATAGGGCAGCGAGAGCACCCCGAAATGAGAAGGAAAAAACTAAGAGAGAGGATTTTGTAGAGGATCCCTACATTGAGGTGTCGGATAAGATGAGGAAGTCTAAGTAGTCACCTGTCGAACTTGAATGATATTTTGGTCTCAGGGCTCTTAAGGGACTACGCCCAAATGAAGTAGCCCGAAACAATGACCTTGTCACACACCAAAAACCACCCCTATAGCATTCAACTAGCCACCCAAATGTTTTAGCGTAGTTGGTTTGGTGCCACGACCCACCGTTTGCAAAGTATAGCATTTGACATCTTTACACTGGCTCCAACAACAATATTGTGTGCTTTTGTAAACAATAGGGTAAAGAGCACCGAAATGAGAAGGAATAAACCAAGGAGGCTATTGTAGAGGGTCCCTACACTGACGTTTCAGATTAGACGAGGCATCTCTAGGTGCCACGGAGTTTGAGTAGTCACTCGTCGAATTTGAATGATATTTTGGTCTCAGGGCTCTTAAGGGACTACGCCCGAATGAAGAAGCCCGGAAGCAATGAGCTTGTCACGCACCAAAACACCACCTCCTCTAGTGTTCACTTTGAAATCTAGACATTCCAACGTAGTCGGTTTAGTGCCATGATCCATCGTTTGCAAAATATAGCATTCAACAACCTTACACTAGCTCTAACTACACTATTTCACGCGTTTGCAAACAATAGGGCAGCGAGAGTACCTAAATGAGAAAGAAAAAACTGAGATAGGATTTTGTAGAGGGTCCCTTCGCCAAGGTCTCAGATCATACGAGGAATCTCTAGGTGCCATGAAGTTTGAGTAGTCACTCGTCGAAATTGAACAATATTTTGGTCTCAGGGCTCTTAAGGGACTACGCCCGAACGAAGTAGCCCGGAAGCAATGACCTTTTTGCACACCAGAAAACCACCTCCTCTAGTGTTCAACTAGCCACCTAGATGTGTCGGCATAGTCGATTCGGTGCCATGACCAACCGTTTGAAAATATAGCATTTGACATCCTTACATTAGCTCCAATCGCACTATGTTGCAGCGTTTGCAAACAATAGGGCAGCGAGAGCACCAAAATGAGAATGAAAAAACTGAGAGAGGCTTTTGTAGAGGGACCCTATGCCAAGTTATTTGATCAGACATGAGGCATCTCTAGGTGCCATGGAGTCTAAGTAGTCACCCGTTGAAGTTGAATGATATTTTGGTCTCAACGCTCTTAAGGGACTACGCTCGAACGAAGTAGCCTTTAAGCAATAACTTTTAAGTGAAATGAAACACCACCTCCTCTAGTGTTCACCTAGCCACTTGAATGTTTTGGTGCGCTTAGTTTGGTACCTTAATCCACCGTTTGCAAATTTATAGCATTTGATAACCTTACACTCGCTCTAACTACACTATTTCACACGTTTGCATCTGATAGGGGAGCGAGAGCACCAATATGAGAAGGAAAAATTTGAGAGATCATATTGTAGAGGGTCTCCACACTGAGGTTTTAGATTAGACGAGGAATCTCTAGGTGCCATGGAGTCCGAGTAGTCACCCGTCGAAGTTGAACGATATTTTGGTCTCAGGGATCTTAAGGGACTACGCCCGAATGAAGTAGCCCGGAAGTAATGACCAACTCCTCCTCTAGTGTTCAACTGGTAACCCAAATGTTTCGACATTGTCGGGTCGGTGCCATGACCCACCATTTGTAAAATATAGCATTTGACAACCTTACACTCGCTCCAACTGCACTATTTTGTGCGTTTGCAAACAATAGGGCAGCGAGAGCACCGAAATGAGAAGGAAAAAAGCGAGAGAAATTTTTTTAGAGATTCCCCACATTTAGGTTTTGGATTAGATGAGGCATCTCTCGGTGCCACTGAGTCCAAGTAGTCACCCGTCGAAGTTGAACGATATTTTGGTCTCAGGGCTCTTAAGGGACTACGCCCGAACGAAGTAGCCGGAAGCAACGACCTTGTCGTGCACCAAAAAAATACCTCCTCTAGCATTCAACTATCCACCCAAACATGTCGAGCACATCGTGCCAACAAGAAGATTTGATAATGTTACATTGGCTCCAACTTCACTATTTCACGCGTTTATAAACAATAGGGCAGCGAGAGAACCAAAATAAGAAGAAAAACAATGATAGATTCCTTTGTAGAGGGTTCCTATCTTGAGGTGTTGGATCGATGAGGAATCTCTAGGTGCCACGGAGTCCGAGTAGTCACTGTCGATGTTGAACGATATTTTGGTCTCGGGGCTCTTAAGGTACTACGCCGAACGAAGTAACCGGAAGCAATGACCTTGTCACGCACCAAAGCATTGCCTCCTTTAGTGTTCACTTGGTCACCTAGATGTGTTGGTGTAGTCGGTTCGGTGCCACGACCCACCATTTGAAAAATATAGTGTTTGACAACATTATACTAGCTCCAACTGCACTATTTCACACGTTTGCAAACTGAAGGGCAGCGAGAGCACCGAAATGAGAAGGAAAAAAATGAGATATTTTTTTGTAGAGGGTCCATATGCCAAGGTGTCAAATCAAATGAGGCATCTCTAGGTGCCACGAAGTTTGAGTAGTCACCCGTCGAAGTTGAAGGATATTTTGGTCTCAGCACTCTTAAGGGACTACGCTCGAACAAAGTAGCCTTGAAGCAATGACCTTGTCACACACCAAAACAACCTCCTCTAATTTTCACCTAGCCACCTAGATGTGTTGACACATTTGGTTCGGTGCCATGACCCATCGTTTGCAAAAAATAGTGTTTGACAACCTTACACTGGCTCCAACTGCACTATTTCACGCATTTGCAAACAATAGGGCAATGAGAGCACCAAAATGAGAAGGAAAAAACTGAGAGATCATTTTGTAGAGGGTCCCTATGTTAAGGTGTTGGATCATAAAAGACATCTCTAGGTGCCATGGAGTTTGAGTAGTCACCCGTCGAAGTTAGACGATATTTTTGTCTTACGGCTCTTAAGGGACTACGCTCAAACAAAGTAGCCTAGAAGCAATGAATTTTTTGTGCACCAAAACACTACCTCCTCTAGTGTTCACCTAGCCACCTGACATCCTAATGATCGGTTAGGTGCCATGACCCACTATTTGTAAAATATAGCATTTGACAACCTTACACTGGCTCTAACTGCACTATTTTACAT
This sequence comes from Taxus wallichiana var. yunnanensis, assembly GCA_018340775.1. Lineage (NCBI taxonomy): Eukaryota > Viridiplantae > Streptophyta > Pinopsida > Cupressales > Taxaceae > Taxus > Taxus wallichiana. Next base: position 840,819,037 of record CM031242.1, on the reverse strand, counting down.
GTTTACAAACAATAGGGGAGCGAGAGCACCAAAATGAGAAGGATAAAACTAAGAGAGGCTATTGTAAAGGGTCCCTATGCCAAGGTTTTAGATTAGATGAGGCATCTCTAGGTACAACGGAGTCTCGAGTAATCACCGTTGAAGTTGAACGATATTTTGGTTGCAGGGCTCTTAAGGGACTACTCCTAAACGAAGTAGCCGGAAGCAACAACCTTGTCACGCACCAAACACCACCTCCTCTAGCATTAACCTGGACACCTAGACATGCTACCATAGTCAGTTTGGTGCCATGACCCACTTTGTTTTAAAATATAGCATTTGACATCCTTACACCGGCTCCAACTACGGTATTTTTCGTGTTTTCAAACAATAGGTCAGCGAGAGCACCTTTGAAATGAGAAGGAAAAAACTCATAGGATATTGTAGAGGTTCCCTATGCCAAGGTATTAAATAAGATGAGGTGTCTCTAGGTGCCACAGAGTCCGAGTAGTCACCCGTCAAAGTTGAACGATATTTTGGTCTCAGGGCTCTTAAGGGACTACGCCCGAACGGAGTAGCCTAGAAATGCAATGACCTTGTCGTGCACCAAAATACCACCTCATCTAGTGTTCACCTGGCCACTTAGATGTGGCAGGTGCATTCGGTTGGGTGCCATGACCCACCGTCTGTAAAAATATAGCATTTAATAACGTTACACTGGCTCCAACAGGGACTATTTCGTGCGTTTACAAACAATAGGGCGGTGAGCACCTTTGAAATGAAATGAAGGAAAAAACAATGAGAGAGGATTTTGTAGAGGGTCCCTATGCCGAGGTGTTGCATTAGAAGAGGCATCTCTAGGTTCCATGAGTTTGAGTAGTCACTCATCGAAGTTGAACGGTGTTTTGGTCTCAGGGCTCTTAAGGGACTACGTCTGAACGAAGTAGCCCGGAAGCAATGACCTTGTCGTGCACCAAAACCCGCCTCCTCTAATGTTCACCTTGCCATCTGGATGTGCTTCCTCGGTCGGTTTAGTGCCATGACTTCTCACTCCTCGCCTCCATTCATTTCCTAGGACTCAAAACATTCAATGTCACTTGTTTACCTTCCATCTCTCATTTTCTATTTGGACTTGTCTCTATCCTCTTAGGTGCTTCATCACTGTCCCGCTTTTCCCTCTTGAGATATTTTGTTGTGGTGATCTCTCTCCATCCTCTACTGCCCCAACTATGTGCTTACATGCTCATTATTTTTGCATTGTAATAGGATTCTTCATCATAGATCACTACACGAAATTAGGAGTATAAGTAATTCATCAAAAATTAAGGGAACACATGTGTGAGGACCTTTTATTCATAAATGTCATCATTGATTGCATGAGATTAATCATCTCTGCCTCAAATTGAAGCAATGCAGATCTGAAACTTCAACCCCCTAGTCCATCAAGCAAGATCAAGCATTCATACTACAAATAAGGACATGTGACCATTGGGTGAGCATGATCCTTGAAAAGGGAGCATGATCTATTTCCCGAGATTATCTACTTGTTTAAATTGTTCTTGTTCATATTTTTGAAAATAAATATAGGAATAGAGTTGAGATTAAGAAAGAGAAATTCCATTGGGAAAATAATCTCCCATTTGTGAGTGAGATGAATAATTTTGATTCTCATTCCTTGGTGAGCTCAAGTGTGTTTTCATCCGACTCAAAGAACTTGTATGACTTTTTTCCCATACCATCACCTAGAGGTTTGATGCTCTAAAAGAAGCCATTTTTGATTTTGAATCCCATGAGGAGAATGTATCAAATTTTTTGGAAGATCTTGGCATAAGAATGCATGACCTTGGTACTCCTCTCGGGAGAATAATTCCACATGAAGAATCTTCGATTAAAATTTTAATAATTGGTTTAGGAAAATATTTGTGACCCTTTCCTTCAATATTCAATACATTAGAAGCCCTTGTAGAGATCATAGGTTATATCTCTAGAATCCTATGAAGAGTTAAATGAATAATATTTTAGTCAATGTGGAAATATCAATGCGATTCTGTGAATTGACTCAACACATTGGAGCATGTGAACATCTTGGAATATGAGAAAGTTTCATGTGTAGTTTCCAGATTCAACAAGATGGTCTATGGAAAAGCCTCATCATTCAAGATCTTCCACTATGGAAGACATGAGTTGATTCTTCATTAGAGGAGTAATCTTCATGTGATGGGTGGAATCTAAGAATACTAATAAGTGCTTATCATCAAATTTTTACCCTTTTCAACTTGGGACATCGAATGCACCACCACATGAAATCCATCCCTTTCATCACTTACTTGGCTTATAACATTCTCACTAGGTATTCAATTCCTCAAGCACCCCACCTTGATTATGTTGCCCCTTCTCATGAATACTTAAACCCTTCACACATTATCACCCCTTTGATTGCCTTTGTCACTTAAGGCTTGTAACCCTACCCCTGTCATGCCATGTAGCCTGGTTAATCCATAATGGTGAAGGATGAGTTAGAAGGTGAGTTAGCTAGGTTAATGTTAAGAGGTGAGTATAAACTTACACTTAGCCTTTTTTAAATCCCTTTTTAATATTTCCTTTTCCCTGATTGCTGCTATTATTTAGTTATGCTACTAAATTTTCAAGAAACCCTATAGAAAAATCACATTTTTGCTCATATCTCCTTCATTTTTGCTCCATTTCCCCTAGAATTTTTCCTATAACTTCTAATCATGAACTCCTTGAAGATGATCTAAAAATATTTTCCATTGGTACCTTAATTTTTTATAGCATCCCATTTAAAATTTCAGAGAAAAATCTTACCTTTTTATATCCTTGCAATTACGGAGATCGAAAACACTTGAAATTTGAAGCAAGAAACCATATGAAAATACCTAATCTAATGAAAAAATTTAATCTCAATCCAAATACAAGAAGACATGATTAAATATTTATTATTAAATTGGCATACGAGCCTTACTAAAAATAATAAGTTTTGATAACAAAGAGAAAAATTTGAAACCTCTGTGTAATCTTCAAATCTAGAAATATGAAAAATTGTAAAACTTGAAAATTGGGAAAATTGGGAAAATTGTAAAATCTTGAATGTTGCACCATAAGTAACGTTAAATATTCATATATAGTTCAAGATGAACTCTAGACCTCGCTTATTTCTATCAATGTTCGCATTAGTTGATATGCAACAAATTGAGTGTTAGCTTTAAAAAATAGTAATTGTACGTAATTTTTTCCCTTTTGTAGTTCACCTAGCATGGCTTTGCTTAATGGAATAGGTTTTCTTAACAATTGTACCATGTAGTGCTCTAGGACATGGTTTTTTAATTTTAAATCAATCATACATATCTAGAACTAATTTAAATGGTTATGAAAACATACATAGAAGGATATCATACATGCAATGAAATCAAATCAAAGGGTAAGTGCACCAAGTTGGGGGACAATTAAGTGGACATCAAATCCTGAATTTTACATTAAAAATAGAAAAACATTAAATTTAGTCTTCCAAAGACTTGAACCATGCCGAAAAGTAAAAAATATGTCATAAAAATGGTACCATTATGTAGGGGAGACTGTTAGCTTTGTAGAAATACTGATTTTAAAGTGAATAGAATAGGATAAATATCATTTTATAATTTTTTACTAATAGTAGGTCTTTAAGACACTTTTTCCCATGAATGTTTATGTCTAGGTTTAAGACTATAAATTTTGTTTCACTTATCAGAATGTGATAAAAATTATACCATCCCAACCATGGTGAAATTATATACATGTTCAAAAAAAAATTATTTGATTTCAATATTTTTTGATGAAGTTATGGCAGAGCAAGCGGAAAGTGCTTTGTTTTCTTTATGTTTTCATACCACTTTCACAAAAAAAAAAATCATAAAAAAAAATGTTACTCAAAAAAATAAAAAATAAAATCCATCCCAAGATAGATAGTGACATCTAACTTCTCACCAAAGGAGAAAAATATATATCAATTTTTGTCATCCAAACTGTCATAAAAATAAAATCCATCCCAAGATAGATAGTGACAGCTAATCTTGTCCATTTTTTAAAAAATTAGTATTTTAGAAACTAGATTCCGCATGTATACGATTCAAATTGGTATAATTTTTTCTAATTTTGAGTGTATGTATTGCTAATAATCCCTACAATTGATATTATGTTGTTATTTACAATATGACGTCCACTTATGACCCCTTTTGTCCCCCAACTTGCTGCACCTACCCCAAACATATAGTTCAAATTTATCGTTATGAAAACAACACACATGGATATATAAGAATCAAACAAAGTGTGCTCTAGACGCACGTCTCTCGAAAACATATGTAAGTTCTTAATGTATGTGTACAACTCAAACTACGTGTGTCATAATGTATATAGGACCACATGCGGTCACAAAATGCTATATATACAATGGACTATATGAAGAAAGGTGTTTGAACTAGGACCAGATGGCCAATATATATATCTATGTACATTCGGGTGGACTATGAATCTACTCATGAAACATCTTCCCTCTCTTCACCCCTGCTAGAAGTAGCATCTCCACGACCTGGGGATGTAGTGGAGGGAGATGCCACTACGGATTTCATCTATGTGATCCTAGGTGTCTCTAAGCATGCCTACAAACTAACCTGCACATTCATAAACAACAAGTTTTTAACACCCAAAATTTTAAAATACATTCAAAATTTATAAACTTTTACACTTTAGTTAAAATGCATGTGAAATCTTACCGCAATGTCATGATCCTTATCAATTTGTTGTTGACGCATCACAAGGACAACAATAGACTCACGAGGGGTAAGCTACATACAAATAATTAATTTTCAATTTAAATATTTCACATACATACAAAATTTGATATTGTAAATTTAAGTAATAAGAAATAATGAACCTCTAAAATTTAACAAATTTGAAAAATTGTACCTTAGTTAGTGGATCTGTAGATGTTATGGCAGTATCTACAGCAGCCTCCATAGTCTGCATATATAGAGGAGTCTCTCTAGCAGGTCATAAGCTATACAAAAAACATGTACAAATCAATATTAAAATCTACATTCATGACTGTGCACCACATAACAAAGGTCAAAAGCATGTACAAACCATGTGAACTTCCAGTAATTAGAAACAAAGTGTAAAGAGATTTAATAACGTGCACAAAACTCATGTGAGGCATGCCAGTGGCTTCAATTCCCGAGCAAATGATGACTGTCGCTCCCGTGTATAAAAGAAAAATATATTAATATGTACAACATACACGTGAAACATTATAATAATAATCTAATGCAATCAAATGAAATTAAAAATTTAAGTTTGTAAAACTTGAAACTTACGTTTGAAACATGTCCACTGTAGTAGCTAGCATGTTGACACCGAATGTTTCCTTCACCAGATCTTGCTATTTAAAATAAAATAATTTTTTTATTTGCATGTATGTACATGACATACAATCAAATACATATATATTAAAATATTAAACATGAGAATTAAAATATATATATATATATATATATATATATATATATATTATTTATATTTATTTGAAATTTACCCGTGAAAGACCAATATCGGTGGCACCGGTTCCATAAACATTCCCAAAGATCTCATCTATAGAAAAGAAATCCTATGAACCAGCAAATGATGTCTCTCCCATAGTGCATATGGCACCACATGATCCATAGTGGTGTGGTGCACTAGAACTAACACCTCCACCAACATCACTAGATGTATTACAGTCACTTATCTTTGGATCGAGTGTTAATGAGCCCCTGAATGCATGCATTGCATCAATCTCCACAACCTCCTTCACCGTATGAGGGATAATTGAAGGTAGTGGGGGATCCTAGGTTGACCTATGTGTGCACCAGGTGTACTCTGTGCAGAGCCACCTCCTCGACCAAAAACTTCAGAAAAGTCAAAATAATTCGGGACCTTATTGAGCACGAACTCGCAATATAATTTCTTCAAAAATAAAGAGGAACCTCATTGTTATTGCATGGTGGATAATCAAAACCATCCACCATCGGTAACAAATTTTTTTTTTGATTCGGTCATCGTGGCACCAATGGATTGGTAAGCAATTTGCAAGTAATTTTCGGGGCATTGGTTCAGGGTTAGGTAAATAATGCACAAATGAGGTCTTTTCCATTTTTTTGTCTTTTACGACCGCATGGGATAGTTTATCCGCATACCACCACCTACAGTCACCTCTAAAGGTATTCCATCTATTTATTTGGTTGGTTGCGGACTCGACTTCACCAATCAATGTTTGTAATGTATTGGCTAAAGTCATGCGGGATGGATTTGTGGCATGATTTTTTCTTATAGTCTGAATAAGGTTCTCAATGACAATTTTATTTTCTCATATTCTTCCAATGATATTATCTTGTGTTCTTGTTGGCTCAGTGGGGACAGAAGGAGCCATAGGAGGCGGATCTATGTTTGGAGGAGGGTTTTGAGGAATGTTCAATGGGTTTTGAGGAATGTTTTGACGGTTTGCATGATTTTGAGCTTGCCGAGTGATTGATAAAAATAGAAAATTGTATACATAAACAAACATTTCAAAAAACCCATGAAAATGCAAAAACAAAACCTAAAATGCAAAAAAAAACCTAAAATGTAAAAAAAATGATTAAAATTGGGGGATTACTTCCTCGTCTTGGCTGCATGGTTGAATCTACCGTGATCCAAAAGTTTAATGAGAAATTTTGAGGTGGTATTCAAAGCTCGAGTGAAAAATGTCTATGAGAAATTGTTGTTTGAAATGAAAAATGGGGAAAATAAGGAGTTCTTTGGACTACTAATTTGTGTCTCGAGTTCCACGATCGTGGTTTATAACCACAGTCATGGCTCTAAACCACGATCGTAGTTTTAGGTTCGGTAATTGCCGAACCTGAATTCAAGAACCGTGATCGCGGTATATAAAAAGCAATCAAAGTTCTTGAATGTTGGGTTTTTATGTCCACGAAGTTTTCCACCAACTTTGTGCACTTACCCATAGGGTAGCCTTATCCACATAGGTCTAATATTACAAGTTTTAATCAAGGGATTAAAGTGAAGGAACCATGGCTTCATGAGAAGAAGATGCAACCTAATTCCCCTATTTTCATGAAAATCACATCAATATCAGAGGAACTATTAAACACTGCTATGAAAATACCACGAGCAGAGGGATAGATGTTGAATTTGATTTTGATGAGGGGCACCATTCTTCATATATCCATTTTTGTAAGGTAGAAAGGCCAATACAACATCTATCAAGCTACAAATCAGTCCTCTATTTTGATAAAACTCGGTTGATTACGTAACCTCATCCCCAATAAAAATAAGCGTAGATTCGGCATAAGCCATGAGTTTAGTAGGAATTCTCCATCCATATCTCGCCACCTCCGAAATGATATAGGCTCTCACCTAGTCCGACACTACATTTTAGCACCTAGACTCCCCTATTTAGGGAGGTTACGTATTCCCGATGTTGGTTTAACATTGTTTTGTGAAAGAGTAGGTGCATCAAAGACAGAAGACTCCATATAATTCTTCATGGATTTGTGGATCCCTATTACCTATATATACATGCATAAGATAAACATTTCAGCAATGCTCTTTGGTCGTTAAAAATTGCAACCTACAAACAACAATTACAATGCAATAATTTTTGGCTCCCCTATTTTAGTGTTGTTATTGCCCACAATAAGTGGAGATCTAGATGAATTGCATAATTTATGTGTATATGATACTTCCTCCTCCACCATTTCTATGAATGGGTTGCCTTTCCTTAATCTCAATCATGTTTCTGAAAATAACTTCATCATATATGTTCTGAGTAGTGCATGAAATACATCAGGGAATCTGTTTGGAGTGATTTTGAAAACCACAACAACATAGTTCCTCACCGGCATTAACACATTGGGATTAATAATGGCCCATGTGAATCTAGCGGTTGGAGTAGTGCTTCCTCTAAATACCCACCAAAGATCCTCTGAAATTATCTTCATCTAGGAAGAGCCTCTAAACATTGGCTTCGTTGACACCACCAACAAGCTTTTCTCTACGGAAATAAAAATGGGGGATGTGTTCATGTTTCCTAGGGGTATCATTCACTTTGTTCAAAACATAGGAAACATGCCCTTGTCTATGATACTTGTTCTTAAGAGTCAAGCTCCAAGTAACTCTGTAATTCCTTTGGCTACTTTTGCCTCCAATCCGGCCATTCCCAACCAAGTTTTGGTGAAATGATTCTAGATTAATGTCTTGGGGCTTGATGAAATCGAAAGAATCTCGGTGGCATCCGAGAAATTGATTTTTTTATTATTAGTAAATAGTTTTTTGAAAGGGACTATACCCTTTTACAACAGTGCTCAAAAGCAAAATTTAACCCAAAAAGCCCAAGAACAAAAAACTGTCAAGAACCAGCAAAAACAAAACAGCTGCTTCAAAAATAGCAAAAAAACAACTTAACAAAACATTGCTGCACCAGTGAACCTGTGCGATTGGCCATTTGCCTAGATGTAACAATAATAGCACCAAAAACAACAAGAATCAAACCTTGTCTGGAGTGGTGGGGGATTTAGATTTGACATTTCCCTTCTTTTTCGATCCACCACTGTCCATTCTAGATTTCCTGCATCCAATGCAAACGAAGCATCTGCAATGGATTTGATGGGGATGTGACCCATAGGAAGGGGGCTGAAACTTCCTTAAACACTGAATCAACAATCTGCGGAGCATAGTCTGTAGGTAGTTTCTCTATGTTGGTCTGTGAATCAACCACGACGGGTGAGTCAACTTGCAAGGGGGCACTAGAATGCTCAGCCAGATCTGAGTCAATTGTGAGATGTTCAGGAAGAGAATCCTTCCACCAGGTAGTTTTGGTCTTTCGTTTGGAATGTTCACAATCATTTGTAGCATGACCAGTTTGGAAGCAACGCCGACATCTGAAGGAAAGTCTCTCATAGTCAATCCTCTGTACCCAGAGCCTTTCTCCAATCTGAAGATTGATTTCTGCTGGTAAGAGTTTGGAGGTATCAATATCAACTAGGATTCGAGCAAACGTAGTATGTGTTTGAATGGAGGTCTTACCATCAACTGCCACACATGAGCCAAGAGTATCTCCTATAGCAATGAGACAAGATCTATTCCAAAGTTGTAACGAAGTCCTGGTAAATAAACCCAAATCGGTAGGTATCAAAAGACTCCTTTAACGGGTCGAAGGACGGAAACCATGGTTTGGACATAAGCCCATGTTCCCCCCAAACCCAATGCTGGCTAAAAATTAAATCCCTATCAGCAGGGGTTTCAAAGACTGCAATGAAGTAAGCTTTAGCATAGGGATAAAGCTCAATCTTACCTTGTTTTTCTCCTCTTCATCTCTAGGCTATCCATTCATGGAGCTGAGATAGCTTAGGCCAAAATTTATGGAATCTTCATATGAGACCCGGCTGCGAGAGATTTTCCTCTTCCTTAAGAATCTTTATAAGTAGATCCTCTTCGATTTTCAACATCGGGACCTCCTAGGAGGGTTTCAAGAGCTCATTTATGGTATTCACCTTTTGTTTGGAGACCGCTGAAGCATAAAAGTGGATTTATCTCCACCAGAGGTTCCTATGTTGGATCTATCCATGCTCTTGAGAGAAGATCCGTCATTTTTAATTAATAGGGAGTAGTTTTTTTAAATATCTTGAGTTAATATCCCTATTTCAATTGTAGTCTATTAGTAGGAAGCTACCATGGCTTCGTCTCTACCCACTAGTTTTAATTTCTCCTTTCATTAACAATTTACATTTTTTAAAGAATATTTTATTCTTCTAAATTTTGATTCTATATTTTATTTTTCATTTAAATTTATACTTATTAAATTCATTTGTACGAGCTTAATTCTTGGTTGAAACTAATGCAATAAAATATAAATAGGTGTCATTTGTATATAAATTTGTAATTAATACATTAATATTCTCATTTTGCAAGTTTTTAATGTATTTGTTGGACTTTGTTGATATGTAGGGGAAAGGCACTAGTTGTGGTGAATGGTATCTTTGCATAGTCACTGGACCACGTCACTACCAAGTGCACCACTAAAAACATGATTAGAAACATCTTCCACCGTTTTTGAACTTCTCACGTTAACTTTCCATATTACTGCAACATCACTACCATGTGTGCAATCTGTTTTGAGCAGGGTGTCAAATTTAGAGGTTTTTAAGCTAGGACCAAGTGCAGTCCATTTCTAACGCCACCTGGTGTACGTTAAATGCATCTCCATTAAACAATGAAATAGGAGTCACTAAATGCATTTGCATTAAACATTGAGATGAATTCCACATTTGATGGAATACGCCGTTGCCAAATCTTGTATAATGATTCACCACAAATTGAATCACAAGACATTAATGGCTGATACTGGAGGTTTTAATGAAAAACTCCAGGGACCATTTTTTATCACAAAAATAATTGGTGGTGGTTCTGGTTTGCACCGACCTGCACTATTTCTTCCTCAACAATGGCTAGACTTCTGCCCAGAAGATGAAAGGATACGAAAAGAAGGTGAGAAGCTTCTCACGCAGTCTATGATCCTTCCTTTAGTGTTTTTAAACACTTCACTGCTATGAGAATTTTTTTGTTTACCAATATTTTCCTCTACTAATTTTTTTATTTGTTCCTTTTCCATGTTTTACATCGATTGGATACAAACTATTTCATTCTCTATTATGTGAATGTTGCACTATTATCAGGAACCATGTAAAATCGCCATTTGGCACAGTTCAACTTATAGCAAAGTAAAATAATAAGGAAAATCGCGACAGTAAAATAATAGCTCTGTTGAAACTATAAGGAAATCACCACCAGTAATGTTTGTGGGGTTGTCTGAATATGGTCTGTTGAGAGTTAGGTGTCAATAATTTTGTATACTTATTTCTATGCAGATTGCAATTCTACATTCTCAATCATCTATTTATGTAATTTTGAAATTTTATCTGAGCAGTTTCAGATATTAATTAAAGTCCATGGTTGTCATACACCCAAATTCCTTATGAAGCTCGGGACTTGAGAAAGCATTGAAAAGTGGAAACTATGCAATAGACATAAAAAACACTTCTTCAACAATGAAATAACGTTATTTGAAAATTGGTTGAAATGAGAAACTAGGAGGTGGATGTTTATAATAAGCATTTTTGCCTCCCAAGAAGAACTAACTCTGCAATCCCTTTTTCTAGCAAAAACTGCTCTAGCTGCTATGGGATGCATTCTCTCTATATTCCCCATGCTATGTTGTTAGACATTGGAGGATGACTACTACCTTTGAGAAGTATTATTTTCTGCTAGAGTAATCAATCCTTTTTCCCTCATTAAATGTGTTTGTTACGTCATCTTGTTTATAACCTTCATGGATGAGATAATTGTCATCATACATTCATCCCTGAAGTTATGTTGCTTATTTTAATGAACAAGTGTAAAGATCATGCATTCATGCCCAAAGTGCCATTGCATTTTCTACTAATAGACATGTAAAACTCTTTCCCTGCAGTACCTGAAAGATTTTTTTCCTCAGCTTCTATCAGGAGCTAAAATTCTCCATCCCAGAAGTGTTTGCTCCTAATTTCCAGGCCAGGATTAGAATATTTGCAGTTTCTTAAATTTCTATCCTCCATGGAACCACCAGCGAACCTAAGAATCTAAGTTGTAGCCCCCTCCTTATGACCCCATAATGAAATGCTATGTGTGCAGTGTGATGGGAGTAACACAACTTTTTTTAACATATTTAGTTGGTTTTCTTGGTTGGAGCTCCACATTTTTGCTTGAAAAAAACCTGTTTGCAATGAAAGTTTCTTGGTCAGAAATCTACACTCTGGGTTAAAATTTGTTTGAAATGGGTTTTACAAATGTTACAGGTTTCACAAAATCATACAGGTTTGTTTCCTTTATTCATAGGTTCGCAAGTCCCATAACAAAATTGTTTATTTTGTTTATTTCCATGAGAAGATAGTCCTCCACCTATGACTACTTTTTGTAAGAGAGTCTTTAATTTTTTCTATAAAATGATTGTTCTTCATCTTCCATAAGTATCATAAAAGCTTCTTTATTTCCACAAGAGGATTGTTTATCTACCAAGTATTGCTTTTTTGGAAGAGATTAATTAAGATCCTTATTAAATCTATACAATCAGATATGTTTTGTCTCTCTTGTAGTAATTTTTGTTTGATTAATGGATCAAGTGTTAGTTGCAACACTGAGGCCAAGAACTTGCAATGCTTAAAATACTTTGGAAAACATAAAGCATATTTAAAATCAAATAGCATCATCATGTGGGTATATTACCATGCGTTTAATTCCATACATAAAAATATGGAAATTATTTTGATTACATACGCAAAATTTATATTGCAAACATAAATTTAAAATCTACATATGGAGACTCCATCAAATACATCTACCAAAATGGTATATCCGAATAATTTACTACTATCATCATATGGTGTGATAAACGTTGATTATGAGCACATGCTCAATATCTTAGGTAGCATAAGTAACATTTCCCTCTTTTAATATTGTCATTGGATTTTCTTTTGTTGTTGATATAGAGTTCAATTGCCCTACTAAAAAGGGATTTATAAACCATTTAGATAGTGCATTGGTTTCCCAATTGATAAAGGATTTGGTCCCTTTACGAAAAAGTATTTAGGTGTCTAGTTTATAAGGGATTTTCCCCATTGGTGATAAAGTATTTGGTTTCCCTAATAAATCTTGCATCCATGGAGGCATTGAAATGAACTACTAGGACTGCTTGAACTTGTACAAAGTAAATGAGGTGATACATACCAAGATGGAATTGAAAAAGATTTATTCATAAGTGATGGAGGTGTTCCAATTTGAGCATAACCTAGAATTTTAATATTTAACATATCTTGAAAAATCCTTCAATTTTCATGATCCGTTGAAGAACTTATACGCATACTTTTTCGTATTCCCTTAATTGATTTGCAAGTTCCCTCTACCTCTTCTCTTTCTCTTTCCTTTTTTTCTTTTGTTCCTTCTCAATCTCTTTTTGTTTCTCCTTAGCCTGCTTCTCCCTTTATCTTTCAAGTGTCTGCAGCAATTATTTTTCTTTTCATGCAACTCTAGCAGCCTTTTTCTCTTGTGCCAATTCTTTCTTCTTGAACTTCAGTTTTCTTGTTCCTCCTTCTTGATTTCTACATCAACCAAGAGCTCCATGTATTCATGTGTAGTTAAAATATGTGAATTCCTACTCCGCTAGTAGAACCATCTCAATCGTCCACTATCTTTTTTTTTTTTATGATCTCCTTGGAAGTTACTGAAAATTGAGAAAGTAAACTACCATGTCCATCTTGGATTTGAGTCTCTTCAAGGACTTGAGGTTCATGTTGTCTAACTTCTGATTTTATTTCATTTTCCTAAGCATCCTCTTCAAATTCGACTCCATCTTGTTCATCCTCATCTCCAACATTTGTATAGTAATGAATTATTGCTTGTTGTTCCAGTCCTTCAGGAAAGGAAGGAAGATTCAAGCTTTGATCTTCTATGCTAGAAGGTAGCTTGTAACCCATGTTTTTCATGGCATCCTCTAACCATTGTGGTGGGTTAACTTGACTTGGTAAGGACATATCATTGTTACTTAGAAAATCTACAGACCCTTTGTTATTGCTAATAAGGTTACATGGGTTTCCAAGAGCACCCTTTAGCTCCACTCCATGTGTTGCAACTACTTCCATATCATCTCTTGAGTCAACATTTTGCATGAATTGAGTTTTAGGTACCACCTCTTCATTATTATTTACTTTTGGATTTATTCCTTGAGATAGGATAAAAAAGTTTGTGACAACATTAACATCTTCTTCACCTTACATGTCAAATGCTTAACTATATGCCATGTCATTTATGAGAGCATCATAATTCAATGGCCAAATACGAGTTCTTTTGAAACCTACAATTATGTTAGATGGTGTTAGTTCCTTTTTTAAGGCTCTACTTGCAAGCTTGGTAAATTCATTCCTTTTCACATCTGCATATCTATTCTCTACCATCCATTTGCTCCTCTCAGCTCTAAAATATGTCTTGAAAGGGATGAACACACTCACGTCAAGAGGTTGCAACTTATGACTAGTATGTGTTGGTAGTGTTATCAAGTCAATGCCCAATTTGTTGGCCTCCTTCATAGTTTTTAATGGTTAATGGCTGTCATGGCCATCAAATATTAATAGGTGTCTATTATTTGGAGAAACACATCCTAGTACTAAATGTGTAAAATGACATAGCCAATTTAAAAACAATTCCTTTGTCATCCATGCATTTGGATGTGCAACCATGCATGCTCGAGGTTCACAAATTTTAATATAATTCTTTACCATTCTCTTTCCCTTGAACAAATAAAATCCTAGGTTTGACAAACCTGCTGCGTTGCATGACGCAACACAATATAGTGTTGCACTCCTACTCTTTTGTATTACCTTTGCGACATTTCAACTTCCCCTCTTAGCACTAAAACATATTCCACAATTTCTCCCAGCCTGCAAACTAGTCTCATCACAATTCCAGATTTTATGAGCACCATATGCATAAGTTCCATAGCATTTGGCCAAATTGTCATAAAATTTGGTTACTACTTGTAGGGCACAAGTTTAAAGCTCTATCCCTATCAAGTCCCTCAGTTGTTTAGATTGTAAGGTCTGGATGACATTTTTTGAATCCAACCCACCATGATTTACCAGGAAACCCATCTCTAAAGGGGTTTTGTCTTGTTTCACAAATATGAGAAACATTTTCCTTTAACTACATTAAATCCAAGCCATGACCCATATCAGCCATTTGTTTGCACCATTCAACAATTTCCACTTCTTCTTCTTTAGTTAGAACTATTAGAGGACCCTCCTCTTTGTGTGGGTGAGATCATTTGGACAATAGTGTAATGATTGGGTGGAATGGAATACTTCTTTGTTCCTACTCTAATTGATAACCCATTAAACACAATATCATCTATTGAATTTTCC
Organism: Taxus wallichiana var. yunnanensis; assembly: GCA_018340775.1. Lineage (NCBI taxonomy): Eukaryota > Viridiplantae > Streptophyta > Pinopsida > Cupressales > Taxaceae > Taxus > Taxus wallichiana. The sequence goes on along the minus strand of CM031242.1, from coordinate 840,804,026 downwards.
ATATCTTCTTTTGTCTAACCGCAGCTAAAACTAATCTTCTTTGTTGCAGATGTTATCTAAACCGAGACAATCGGTGGGTTTCTACATTCGGTTCATTACCGGTTGGTGAAGAATTATCCTCTTCATCACTAACATTATGTGATAATTGTACACCTCTCACTTTGGGCCTCCTTGAACTTCTAGCAACACCACCTCTTCTCATGACTTAAATGTAATACTTGATTCACAAAATGACATACAAAATTGAAGTAAATGGTTATCAATTCAATTCTAAGTGTTGAAGGAAAGATTATTGTTGGCAAAGAAACTCGTATAAATAAATAAAAATTGTATGAAACAAGAGCATGCTTCGTATTATGTTAAGCGATGAATATAGTGAATTTTTAAGTTCAATATACAACATTGTTGTGCTCATTTAGTATAATAAACATTCTCTATACAAGCACTTTCACTCTTCAACATATTCCATAAAAATTCAACTTGTCATAATAAAAGTACAAGTTAATTAATTGGTAAAAATGATTCTAGCAACGTTGTTTATTCTAGCGGCGTTGTTTATTCTAGAAGTTTTGTGCTTTTAATTTCAAAATTCATTATATTCATATTCTAATAGCATTGTTAATTCCAACGTGTTGTATATTCCAAAGAGTGTTATCTATTAAATTTCAAATTTCATTATATTGTTCATTTTTTCAAGATATCTCATTCGCTAGTGTATATACAAGAAATAAAGAGTCATCTAACATGGATCAACAGTGTTGTATATTCCAAAGTAGTGTTGGGTCTCTATCTTCTGTTAATGCAATAACAACCATAGGAGTTTACAAAAATTTATTTGACAAAACACATGGGTGCATCAATTTTGATCAAAGCATGAAGATATTTAGAAACTATTTAGGTAGAAACATACTTCAAGGATTTGATAGTCCAGCTAACGGGGAGATTCTCACTTTGTACAAATTATAATTCATGCAAATGAGGTAGCTTCTAGTTATTTATGATTGTGTAGGAAATCTTGTAATATTTCTTGTTCTTAAGCTTGATGATGTGAGTCACTCATGATAGAATTTTTATCATAGGAATCATATTTATCTTAGACACAATGATTAACAATAACCTTGACATGCATGCACAATATTCCCATGAATGAAAGGCAAATTTCATTCTATATCTTTTTTTAATATATGTTTACATCGAATGCAAGACAAGCTATATTTTAATACTGTAAATATTATATCGTTTCCATTTGAGCAATGAGCATTATACACTAATGAATTCTGAAATACAATATACAACACTGTTGGACTATACACTTCAAAAATGAAACAAAATCATTCATATTCCAACAGTGTTGTACATTCCAGCAGTGGTGTATATTGTATTTCAAAATTTACTCTAAGACTATACAACACTGCTAGAATATGAATATATTGTTGGAATATACAACACTACTAGAATATGAATACACTGCTAGAATATACAACATTGAATAAATGAATAGAGGGCTTGAATTCTGAGATAGTTTGCATTTCATAAATTTCTTTACCTGAACTGCTCGTCACTTCTTCAATTGTGAGAGATGAAAACTGCAACAACCAATGGAATTGTAATTGGTCATTCAACTTTTATTCTATCATCCTAAATTTTGATTGGTTGATGTTACTTGACATGGATCCAATATGATACTTCAATTGAATGGTTGAGATTTATAGGGATTAAATCCAATGGATAATATTATAGTTGGTTATTTCTATTATTTTATTAAGCTAGCTACACAATTTATTGTTCATATAATACTAAGTTGTTAAACACTATGAAAGGTGAGCCTGACCATAATTTCATTTATTGTTATGTAGGTGGTTACTAGGGATTGAAGACTCTTATATCAATTAAGAGAACATCATATTTGAGATTTGGTATACAAATTCTTCTAAAATGACATGTTAAAGTGACTATAATAGATATGGTGTACATAAAATGTCAATACTACTTAATGAGTAGTTAGCCTCATAGACTTGATATTTGTACACTTATATATAAATTAATGTATATTTCAAATTCTATCAATGAATAATAGAATATGGAATAATTTTAAAGCTCTCTGATTCAACATAACAGGCTCCCATGTTTAAATAATAATAATATAATAAATCACAATCAAGTTATATTAAATTCACATATCATTCTAAATAGTTTTTTTAAATGGTCAATGTATTTTCACACACTATCTCCACTATCGGGAGCTCTCGCACTTTACAACCGGTGCCTTTCCCTAGCTGTTATTTATAGCATTTATTAAGTTTTGGATCCTATGTTTCACATGCATGAAAATCAGGTTGTACCCTTTTTAATGGAAAATAACAATTTTGTTAATAAAACATAATATTACAATGCTAATCGTGCAAAAATGAGTGCAAGGAATAAAACCCTAGGATGACAATCATAATATTGAGCTACAAAATCCTCTAGAGAGTGTCAAAATGACATCCTAAAAAAATAACCAAAATAATGCATGTCACAATAACATAAACTTAATAAAAATGTTTTTCAAATAGAAAACTTACAAAGCCAAGAAGTTATCAATGAAGCAAAGACAACCACCGAAAAATAAGGAAATTAGACACTAGATGTGAACATGGTGGCTGGAGGAGGCCAAGGAGGATTATATTCGGCTATATCCCCAAGCACTATGTGTTGAGGCTCCACAACGTTATGTGTGGGATCCAACCTATAGAATTATGTTCCTTGTCTTGAGTTTCCTCGACATGCAAGGAAAGAGAAATTAAAAGAGCTAACCATGAAAACTTATTATGGGAGAACCATCCCAACTCATGCAGCATCACTACCTTCGAGATGGTTAAACACAACACTACCTTATAGAGGCCAAGCCGATAGGAACCGAATTATCTAATCCATTTGAATATTTTAAAATTTTGTGTTTGAAACAATAATATAATATTTATATATTAAACCAAAAATAATAAATATTTATTATATGGAAATTTAATTAATTTTATAATATCTCGAAGTCTAATATTTATAAATAATTTAAAATTAAATACTATAAATATTTGTAATTACAAATAAATTCTTTAAAAATATTTACTCTTTCAAATGAGACTCGTGCCACTTTTGTACAATCTAATAATGATGCAAGTGCATGTTTAACATTGGCTATGAGTGGTACAAATTAGGCACAAATGTTTACACTGGGCAAAAATGTGGCATAAAACCGACACAAATGAAACTTCTAATTGCTTCATTTTTATAAGGGTAAATAAGGGGTTTTTATTTAGGACCCTAACCGGGTAAAAAAGGCCCGAAAACCTAGATAAGACCATAATCACAATGAGAAACAAGATAAAATAGCAGCCCCAAAACATCTAGAAAAACAACAAGAGAGGAATAGTGGCATTTTTAGAAATAAGAATTATGATAAATGAAAATTTCCACACAAAAAAATGTCCTCAATTGGAGGGTCAATGGGAATGATTAGCGAGACACCTAGATTTTTTTGATGCAACATGTGTCATAGCATGATCCACAACAAACAAATTTCTATCAGGTTCAAGAGGTCAAAAATTTGTCTTGAAAAAATCCTTATAGCCAGAGTCGTCCCAAAAATCCAAAATATTCGACGTTCGGGTTTACGAGGACCAATGTTTTTGGGCATTGGGCCCAAATGTTTCTTGATATTTAACAAAATTTCCAACTTTTGGGTATTGACATTCACTTTGTTCACAACATAGAAATTATGCTTGCTTACGTGATAGCCTCTCTCAAAGCACTCAAGCTCTGGGTAACTCTATAATTATCGTGCCTACTTTCACCTCCAATCCGGCCATTCCCAATCAATTTTAGGCCAATTTATTCTAGATTACTGATACAAAGGTAGATGAAATCAAAAGGAATCTAAATGGCATCTCAAGAATTTATTTTTAATTATTAGGGAGTATTTTGGTGTAAGATTATTCAATAGTCATGTTTGGATGTAAGTTGACACAAATCTCCATCACACCATTGTCCAAATTGAATACTTTAGTTCTATTGTTCAATTAGTCTGTCCATGGGAGGTTAGCATAGGTTTATCTCTTGTCCATTAGTTGAAATACTTCCATTCTCTCTCAATTTACATTTTTAAGCCCCCTCGTGTTGGTTTAATGAGTGTCATATTAAATATTTTGGGTTTTGGCATCTACTCCATATTGAATTGTTATAAACTAGTGGTTTCTCTTGAAAGAAATTCTACGCTGTAGGGGTTTTGGTAGGATTAGTCTTGGGGCATAGAGTTTGTTTCTACATTGATATCCATTTACTTGTTGCGAACTATAGTGCTACTATTATCAATTGATGTTGGAGTTTCCAATTTCACATATTTGTCTTTTTAAGTTGTTTGTTTTTGTAAATTGCCTTTTATATCATCTATTTTTGTGGTATGTACATAATAGAAATGAGTGTACATCGGGTGAAGTTGTAATAATTTGTGTGATGTTGAGGTCAAGTTGTGTAATTTGGAGATTCTTGTGTGAGCAGTCTTATTTGATTACATATTAGTTGCATTTTTAGTTACGAGAACATTATTTGTAATTAGGGTTATCAATTAGCAAAGTTTCCTTTTTCTAAGTTCCAACATAGATTTTGGGATGCTAGAGGTGTGAAGATAATATTTACATTTATCATTTGAAGAGAAGAAACTTTGAAATGATGTGGACTATTGTGTAATGGTTAAAGAATGATCAAAAATATAAAATGTAATACTTTATTTTACTATTTCTATTCATAAAAAGAATGAAAACAATGCCATCTTTATAGTGTAACTTGAGCATATAGGGTATTAATAAGCATATGAATGCATTTAGGTGTTAATAAATGTGAGGGGTACATTATTTTTATACCATCTTCTTCCTCTTATCAATTTTGTACTCTTCTTATAATGATTTTGGAATTTATATTCATTTTAATGTTTTAGTAGTGTGTAATGATTGGGCAATGTGACAAATTGAAAATACTATTACGTTAACAAAGATGAGAAATATGAATGGAAAATAAGAATGGGTTAGAATCCACAAACAATGGTTCTTTGGTTTTTGGGAGAAAGAAAATGTTTCCTGTTGTTAAGGTGGTACATAAGAATGCATGTCTACTAAAAGAGTACGCAGATGAGTAATAACAATCAAGCAAACATAAAAGGAAAACATATATTAAATAATCAATACCCCTATGTGGAGTGCTTTAACATGTTTTCCAATGAAAATTTCCAACTCCATTTTGTATCAAGAATTTAAATAAATCATATTTTTCTGATTTGATTTTGTAATTTAGTAAGAATGATGTTAGTGTAATTAAATTTATCCGAGAAAGGGTTGAATTTGATTTGAATTGCATTTTTTTCCAATAAATGATATTTTTCCAATGGATTTTGGTTCAAGTTTGATGTTTATGCCATTAGAAACAATTCCCGACATCTCAAGCATGTTAGGGTAAAATTCACAAATGAAAATTGCATAGAATAAACATCATAACTCGAGTTTTAAAAATTACTACTTGAACTAGTCACTATTGTTGCAGACTCACAGCACCCCTGGATGCAAATCAGGCTTCTAGGTTGATGTTCAGGCATCCAGTGTGATTGCACAACATGGAATCCTTTCTCCAAGCGTGGGACTTGTAAAGATGAGAAAAGATTCTCCAGAGAAGGCTGGTTCCTATTCCTCTATTCAGATGCACACAAAAAATGCAGAGGGTTTGCTAAAACCTAATCTAACTTGCCAAGGAGACAGGGTAAGAAAATGCATAGAATAAAACCTAAACTAAAAAGGTGATGCACCGAGGAATGTTAGACATTCGTTTTGCAAATTTAACATAGACCACATAGACGCAATACAAACACCATGCACAGGTAACCAAACTGCAATAAGAGATCAAAATGATAGCAATGAATACATGAGAGGGTTAAGAGTCAATCACAACACATATATTATTGCTCAAGAGTCGATACAGTACATTGCAGTGGCCAAGAGGCAAAAAGACTGGCATTACAACCCATATGGGAGGTTTGAAAGCTCCACAAATTCTCTGGAAAGTGAGGGAATAAGGGGGGATGCAAAACAAAAATGTCTCGACCCCTTAAAGGAGCTCTTCTTTACAATATATATCAAGAAATGAGAGAGGGAAGAGAGAGGAAATCCAGAATCTGCCCCAACCACTTCTTGGTAGCATTTAAAATCGTCTCATTATGACAGATGGCGATTCTAACAAAATGGTGGGCTGTCTAACAAGAGTGGTGAGTATCTCATGCTGCATTAAAGTTGGTTGTTGAAGCATTACTTCTGTCTATCACCACACGTCGAGACATTTTCTTAATTTTCTCCTCCAAACTGTACCAAAATGCGAGATTGATCCCGAATCATGTAGAGAACTTCAATGATTTCCATTGATATAAATAAAGTGCAAATCTGATCTCTGGATCGAAAGATATGATGATCGAAGATTTAGGGCACAAAACAGTGAAAACAGATTTTTAAATTTCTTTTCCCGCTCTCGCCATCCGGGCGACACGTGGCGAGCTCAGTTCACCGAGAAATTTTCTCTCTCCACATTTTGCGGGCTTTTCTTGTGGGCCCTTAAACTTGGACACATGGCACTATTTCATTGGTTCAGATCAGTGCTCGAAAACTCGCCCCTTTTACTTTTTGGACCCTTTTCCTTGGTGACACGTGTCATGCTATGATTTGTCCACGGGCCTGCCAGATTTTTGTGTCCACCGCGTATTTTTGTCCTAGATGTCCCAGTGCTTCACAGGATAGAATCCTTCGATCCACCCAAAATGGGCTTCCTCGTCCCTTTTTTGCTAGTGACACGTGGCGTGATCTGATTGGCTTTCGGCTCCTTCGGCTATCCGCGTCCCGCGCGCCCCTTTGTCCCACTTGTCCTTGTGCTAAAGTTTCCTATTTTGGCCAGTTCGCGTCTTTCGCATCCATTTGTCCCAAATGTCCCAGTGCTGTTTGGGACAAATTCTTCCTCTTCGCGTCCTCCGCGCACTCTTGTCCCACTTACTCCCAGTAAAGGACTTGGACAAATTTTCTTTCTTTCACGGTCGATCCGGGCATTTCGCATCCATTTGTCCCGGATGTCCCTTTTTTTTGGGCTGCACTGAGGCTTTTCGGCGATCCGCGCCTTCCACATATAATTGTTCGAATTGTCCCAAAGGTGGCCTTGAGCCGGACTTAGCCAATTTTATGATTTTCCCTGAATCAATCTACTTGCTTGGAACTAAAAACTTTGATGCATGTTATCAAATTAACTCTGGGGGGTGAAATTTGGATAATAATTTGGTGACTTTTCGGGGTCACCTACCTGCTAGGTAGAAGATCAGTGGCCTTTTAGCGATCCGTTGGGCATGGAGTCATAAGCAATAACCTGAAATGAGCCTGATGCTGTAACTCCCTCTACAAGAGCACGCTGAACTGTAAAAACTCAATCTAGGAGCAACAAAACCTATGCCAAAGCACTTAGGGAAACTGAAACCTAACTACAACAAGACAATGTGCATACGCACTTAGAGGAATTTAAATCTATGATAATATTTACAAGGGTGAACCTTTTATTTTTAGTAGCAATGTTTGAGATAGATTCCATTTACTGGAATCTGCAGTTCTTCACCGTCTAATGAGGCCAATTGGAAAGCATTGCTGCTCTTGCACTTCATGACCATGTATGGGCCACTCCAAATGGCATAAAATTTTGAATGCCTTCCCGGTTTTCCTGTCCACATCCCATTTCAACACTAAATCTCCAACTTGAAAAGATCTATCTTTACGCCTTCCTATCAAAGGTCTTCTTGATCAAAGCTTGATCCGTTTCCATTATTTGGGATGCCTAATTTCTGATCTCCTATAGCTCCATCAACTCTACATACCTCACCTCCATGGGCTCAAATTCAAGTAACTCCAGCTGCTTCATGAGTTCTTATGTTGGCAAACTCAAGTGACATGGGCAAGATTGCCTCTCTTCCATAGAAAAGCCTGAATGGAGAGTTACCTGTGGATCTTTTGGGAGTGATCCTATCAGCCCATAAGGCTGATTTCAACTTGGTATGCCAAGACCTCTGATTCTCATCAAGAGTTCTCCTAATGTTCCTCAACAAGTTCTTGTTTGTAGACTCGGCCTAGCCATTACCCTGAGGGTAATAGTTCGATGAAGTGATAAGGTAAATACCATTCTTGACAGCCCACTTAGTCACCTTAGATCCAATGAATGCCAATGCATTATCAGAGATTATTTTGGTAGGTACACCAAATCTGGTTGTTATTCCCTCATAAAAGTCTAAGATGCTAGACTCATTTGCCTCTTTGAGTGCTACTTTTGCTTCTATCCATTTGGTGAAGTAGTCTGTGGCTATCAAAATCCATTTATGCCCTTGGCTTGAATTGGGATTAATGACTCCAATGAAGTCCAAACCCCATTGCATGAATGGCTGGTCAACTGAGATTGGATGCAATGGAAGGGCAGCAAACTTCTCTTTTCTTGTGAAGAATGCACAATTCTTACACCTCTTGATCCATGCGTAGCAATCGCTGAAGATTTTAGGCCAATAATAACCAGCCTTCATAATTTTTAGAGCTATCACTCTTGGCGCAAAATGGCCACCAGCTGGTCCACCATGAAACTCTTCCAATACCCTTTGAATCTGACTTGTGCTAATGCATCTCAGCAGCACTCCATTTACATCTTTCTTGAACAAAACTCCATCAACAATGGCATACGAGGACAGCCTGTAATCTGAAGTATCTCCTTTGGGTCTTGTTCATCTCTGGAGGGCATAGTCCTGTCTGTAGGAAGTGTATCATATTCTGAGTCCAACAAGGAGTAGGCACATCATCATTTTCATGTTCTTGGCCATCCTGTAGTACCAAGACAGTCTCTTTTTCATCACCTGCTTCAACCTGTTGACTCAAGGCTAGCTGTTCACATAGTCCCTTTCCACGTACTAGTTTGGTGACCTTGATCTCGATGTCATATTCCATGACACGAGTTATCCACCCTGCATGCTTCTCATTCAGATCCTTGTTTAGAAGGAAGTCCTTGACTCCCGCATGAGAGACCAATAATTGGATCTTGTTGTTTGAGACTAGGTGCTTGAATTTCTTTAAACTCCTGATCACTGCAAGTACATGCTTTTCAATGAAAGAGTATCTAGTTTCGTATTCCTCCAAGCCTTGACTGAAGAAAGCAACTGGTTGTTCTAATCCTTCTTTGTTTTGTTGTGCCAGGATTGTAGAAATTGTGTCTCCACCACCGAAGTCATACAACACGAAGTCCTTCGAGAAGTCTGATTGACGAGAGTTGGGGATTGAGATATAGCCTCTTTTATTGCCTCAAAACTTTCCTTGCCTTCGATGTCCACTTAAATGCCATGCTCTTCTTTAACATCAGCGTTATTTGCTTTACGAGAGCTGCAAAGTTTGGAACAAACTGCGGACAAAATTGATCCTTCCCAAGCGGCTTTGAAGAGGCTTCTTATGACTTGGCAATGGTAGTGCTTGAATTGCTTCAACCCGTTACGGGTCAATCGTCAACCCTTCCTTTGAAACAATTTGGCCTAGAAGTTTCCCTCGTGAGCCAAGAATATGCACTTTTGGGATTTAATGATACCCCAAATCTTCTAAATCTCTAAGATACTTGCCTCAAATGACAGAGGTGATCCACTGCATTTTTGAGAATACAGATGATGTCGTCAAGATAAATCGAACTATTTTGTTGATTAACCTTTAAATGCCATATCCTTTGCCCTTTGGAAGGTGGCTCCAGCATTTGATAGTCCAAATGGCATCTTCTTGTAGAGGCATAGGTCCCCCATTTGGTGGTGAAAGCCATCTTGAATTGGTCATCTTCTTTCACCATCACCCGATTATACCGTGAGTAGCCATCTAGGAGAGAATCTCTCACGAACCGGATACTACTTGCAATATTTGTTCCATTGAAGGAAGTGGGTAATGGTCTTTGAGAGATGTCCTAGTAAGGTCCCAGAAATCTACACACAACCTGATTTCTCCACTCTTCTTCCTGACCAGAACCAAGTTTGCAACCCAACTTTAGTGCTTGATCGGGAATATAATGCTTGCCTCTATTAGCTTGTTAAGCTCTTTCTTCATTAGAGGCTCAATGTGAGGGTTGACAGGTCTCTGCTTCTGCCTGATGGGTTTAGCATCTGGATCCAATTCTATGGTATGTTGTGCCAACTTCGGATTGAATCCTCTCAAGTCTTCATAGCTCCAAGCGAAAACATCTGGAAATTCTTGGCAAAGCTGTATGAAATCTGATTTCTCTTGCTCAGTGGCCACTTTACCAATTTGAAGTATTTTGCCTTCCTCAACCAGAATTGGCTCTGAATCTTCTCTCTTGACCTGTATGTTAGCCTTTTCCTTACGGAACTAGTCGTTAGGGTTGAAGATAGACTCCAATGTTACTAAACCCTTAGGAAGCTTGTTTGTCCACAACTACACTACTTGATCCCCATACTGCTACTCTAATCTATCCTGATTTCTAGCTGAGAATTTAGCCTCTTCTTGTAGAAAATTGATGATTTGTTGATCATTCTCAAACACCTGCCAGCTTGTGTTATTGTCTGGAACTGCTGGCCTCACAATCACATGGATATATGGCTGTGTTTTTTCCCTTTTGATGTTGTCAACCACATCAAACGTTGCTCCAACTACTACGAGCCTATCCATGGCTTCATTTTTCTTCCTGAGTATGGACACAATGTTGAAAGCTTCGAAATCGTCAATGAGGTCCCATACCCTATTCTTGTAGCTCCTCGTGAGTCGTTCTTCATAGAATGTTGTCCTCTAACTTGGTTGACGATTAGCTCACTATCCCCGAACACTTGCAAGTTATTTATCCCTTTTCTCCTAGCCCAATGAAGTCCATGAATCAAGGCCTCATATTCAGCTGTGTTGTTTGAACAAGAAAACTGGAAGCAGAAAGCTGAATAATATTTGATGCCTTGAGGTGAAACAAGCATGGCTCCACCTCCTGCACCTTTCCTACTCCTTGATCTGGTTATCATAAAATAGCCACCATACATCATTGTCATCATTATGGCTTGGCTTGGTGATGCTAGGAACAGGTTGATTTTCTTCGTGTATACAATAGACTCCCAGCTCAGATTCTTCTACTTCTTGATAGGGATCAAAAGCATGTATCTTGTTTGCCCATTCATCGAGAGTTAGGTCTGGGATACTTCCAACCTTGGTGTCAGCCTCATCAGTACTAGGGTGATCTTCTTGATCAAATGCTGAGCACTTGGCATTAATCTGACTAGGAGTGTAAGGCTCAATATGGAAGTTTGCAATAGGTTCAGACCTAATTGTAGCCTTAGTTCCATACCTTGTTCTAAACAGCATATGAGACCAATCAGCAGAAAAATACCCCCCAATCTTGGCTATAAAGTCCCTTGACAAGCGAGAGGGCAAAAAAAGTGGTGGAAGGTCTATGATTGATATATCTTGTAAGATAACAACATTTGGACATGCATGCAAGGTAAGACTCAAGTTTTTAATCACTCCAACTGTTGCTATTGCTGTCCCATCCAATTGCACTACCCCTTTAGATATTACTTCATATTGGAGACCCAGCTGATCAGCTATTTGCTTGGGCATCACTGAGCTACTTGCCTTGGAATCAATCATGCAATTGTGTACTAGTTTATCCCCAATGATTAATGAAACATAGAAAGGAGGGGGCTTCAACATTTTACCTTGTTGCCCTCCATGGCTTCCTTCAGGCTGGGTAGCATTTGTAAGCACTTTGTCTTGCATCTGAACCTGCTGATTCGAAGTTGTCCAATCCTTCATGGCAGCTTGCAGCAGATCTCTTTGTCCTGGGATGGATAGGGATTCCCACATTGATATATTGACGTTAGTCTTCTTCATCTGTTCAATGATACTGAATGGGGATGAAGTATCCTTTTGTTGTCCCTTGGTTTGTACACTTACTCCTTGTACGTGGGCAGCAATAGCTAGCATTTGAGTTGGCCTAGGGGCTGTTCTTGGCTGCCCTTGTGTATTTGAAACTGGACTCTGCTTGCCAATCATTTGTGGAGCCGTGGAAGGTGGTGGATTGGCTGGGGCTAATGGTTGTTCTTCACCCAAATTTCTCCTCTTTGACCTTGTGTTGGCTGCGACACCTTGAGAAACTACTTGATTCATGCCACAGAAATCTTCTGCTTGCCAGTTCACCAATGTGGTGTCATTTGGGGCTGATTGCTGTTGGAATGTTTCTTGTTGTTGACTGTTTCCTTGACTACCCTTGCCCTCCACACTAGTAGTTGTCACCATCAGTGCTTGATTGAGAGCACCATTGAAACACATGGATTGGTTATGAGGCTCGTTGCATGGAAAGCACCAGTCATATTCCTGAGCAATGTTGTTCTGTGTTGGCACTAATGCCTTAGAGGTAGATATAGCATTTGGATTATAGGGCTGGAATGGTCTATTAGAGGGAGGCCTTGTTTGATTCACATTTGCAACTGGATTAGGTGGTCTTTGTGGTTGGTATGGCTGCCTATTAGGCTGAGCTTGAGGTTGATAGGAAGGTCTGAAACCTTGGGCTTGTTGCCTCTTAATAGTAACCAGCTCATTTCCCAAATTTTGCAACTGTTTCATGACCTCTTGGAGTTCATTTGAAGCACTTGGAGATGAAGTGGAAGCTTCATTTGAACTCTGATTTCTAGGAGTGGGAATAGGAGCCAAAGTGGGTGCTTGACTAGTGCTTGGATTTTCTAAGTTTGAATACAAGGGCATGGGAGGCCTAGGAGCTAGTTTACCAGCTTGAATAAGACAATTTTTGGCTCTAATGGCAATGCTATAAGCCATAGGGATTGTTGTGCCTCCCATGGACTGAATTAACATAGAAATATCAGAATTCAAAGCTTTAAGGTAATATAGAAAAGCACCTTCTGCTGTTGGCCTGACTGCCACTGGAATCCTATCCCAAGACCTTTGAAATCTGAAGTTGAAGTCGATCAGTTGCTCGTTGGAGGATCTCTTGATAGTTGTCATTGTTCCAAAAAAGACAAGTTGTCTCCCTTCTCTCCAAATTGCTCGTGAAGTGCAATACATAGCTGATTCTAGTTTGTGATAGAACCAGCTCCAAGGCTCCTAAACCATTGTAATGCTTTACCCTTGAAGGAAGATGCCAGTAACTTGACAGCCACTTGCATTTCATTGATTTCATGGATTGCACAAAGGTTAGCAATATCTTTAACATGATCACCTGGAGTAGTCTGATTTTCTCCGGTGAAGTAGGGAATGTTCTTCAAGGCTGCAATAGGAACTGGATGCTGTGCATTGAGAGCAAGTGGGCTGCTGCCTGTGAAGTTGACGTAGGGATTGTTCTGAGCCATTCTAATCGGTCTTAAAACCCTTGTATACTGAATGAAAGGCCTATCAGGTGGAGGAGTTGAGAGAGTTCTGTTTGGTGGAGATGGAGACCTCTGAATCCTTCTTCCTCTTTTCCTTCTTCTTGGAGATAACTGCAGGTATTCAAATAGCACTTCTTCTTCTCCAACTCTTGACCTTGTGGTGATTCTTCTCATGAGTTTTCAGGCCTGCACTGCTGAAACCAGTCGATTCTTCCCCTTGGAGTCGCCAGATATGTAGATAATAGCTCTTATAAGCAAGAAAACTACAGCAGATGCATATCAACTTTGCTGCAATAAAAATGAGACCTCTAAGTCCCACCGGGCATGCCAAAACTGTTGTTGCAGACTCACAAAGACACCCACGGGATGCAAATCAGGCTTCTAGGTTGATGTTCAGGCATCCAGTGTGATTGCACAACATGGAATCCTTTCTCTAAGCATGGGACTTGTAAAGATGAGAAAAGATTCTCCAAAGAAGGCTGGTTCCTATTCCTCTGTTTAGATGCACACAAAAAATGCAGAGGGTTTGCTAAAACCTAATCTAACTTGCCAAGGAGACAGGGTAAGAAAATGCATAGAATAAAACCTAAACTACAAAGGTGATGCACCGAGGAATGTTAGACATTCATTTTGCAAATTTAACACAAACCACATAGACGTAATACAAACACCATGCACAGGTAACCAAACTACAATAAGAGATCAAAATGACAACAATGAATACATGAGAGGGTTAAGAGTCAATCACAACACATATATTATTGCTCAAGAGTCGATACAGTACATTGCAGTGGCCAAGAGGCAAAAAGATTGGCATTACAACCCATATGGGAGGTTTGAAAGCTCCAAAAATTCTCTGGCAAGCGAGGGAATAAGGCGGGATGCAAAACAAAAATGTCTGACCCCTTAAAGGAGCTTCTTTACAATATATATCAAGAAATGAGAGAGGGAAGAGAGAGGAAATCTAGAATCTACCCCAACCACTTCTTGGTAGCATTTAAAATCATCTCATTATGACAGAAGCGGTGGATTCTAACAAAACGGCGGGCTATGTAACAGAGCAATGCGGCGGGCATCTGCTGCATTAAAGTTGGTTGTTGAAGCATTACTTCTATCTATCACCACGCGTCAGAGATGTTTTCTTAATTTTCTCCCTCCAAACTACACCAAAATGTGAGATTGATCCCAGAATCATGTAGAGAACTTCAACAGCTTTCCGTTGATATAAAGAACATGCAAATCTGAGCTCTGGATCGAAAGATATGATGATCTGAAGATTTAGGGCACAAAACAGGCGAAAACGGATTTTTAAATTTCTTTTCCCGCGCTCTGCCATCTGGACGACACGTGGCAGGCTCTGGTTTGCTGAGAAATTTTCTCTCTCCACCTTTTCGTGGGATTTTCTTGTGGGCCCCTTAAACTTGGACACATGGCACTATTTCATTGGTTCGAATCGGTCTTTGAAAAACTCGCCCCTTTGACTTTTTGGACCCTTTTCTTTGGCGACACGTGTCATGCTATGATTTATCCACGGGCCACCCGGATTTTCACGTCCACCACTTCTTTTTGTCTGGATGTCCCGGTGCTTCGCAGGACACAATCCTCTGATCCGCCCGAAATGGGCTTCCTTGTCCCTTTTCTGCCAAGGTGACACGTGGCGTGATCTGATTGGCTTTCAGCTCCTTTGGCTATCCGCGTCCCGCGCGCCCCTTTGTCCCACTTGTCCTTGTGTTGAAGTTTCTTGTTTCGGCCGATCCTTCGCGTCCTTTTGTCCCAAATTTCCCAGTGTTGTCTGCGACAAATTCTTCCGGTTCGCCCGATTCGGGTGGTTCGCGTCCTCCGCACACTCTTGTCCCGCTTGCTCCCAGTAAAGGACTTGGACAAATTTTCTTTCTTTCGGCTGATCTAGGCATTTCGCATCCATTTGTCCCAGATGTCCCTTTTCTGTTTGGGCCGCTTGGAGGCTTTTCGGCCGATCCGCGCCTTCCACGTATAATTGTTCCAACTGTCCCAAAGGTGGCCTTGAGCAGGACTTAGCCAATTTTACGATTTTCCCCTGAATCAATCTACTTGCTTGGAACTAAAAACTCTGATGCATGTTATCAAATTAACTCTGGGGGGTGAAATTTGGATAACAGTCACCAAAATAGAAACAAAAATATAGATTAGACGAGAAATTCCAAAGTCTGCAACTTTTGGAGAGAATGTTTAGCCTAAAGGAATGTTAGAATATTTTACATCTCGGTGGAAAATAGACTAACATACACCATAATCAATATATGTTAATACTTTCCCGATCTCTATTGTGATCTGCAGACATGATGGGAAAGGAAAATGATTTTGATTTGAGTGCAAATAATTAAACAATGTTACATAGGTAACTAATTCAAACACTAATAGGGGAGATTTAGTTTGGAGGCACCATACAAAAAAATTCACTACATTTCCATGATTAATATGTGAGAGAATTGTGACTTCGTTAATGAAATGATGTTCATCCGATAGATTCATTACTTTCCTAGAATTTTTAATTCCACAGTACCATCCGATAGACTTGTAGTGTACATAGTGTTGAAATGACCGCTTCCTAACTTCATATTATTTTAATTTTTTGTGCAGGTCTTTCTAATTCCTTGGAAGAATATATCCTCATGTTTTATCTTCCGAATCTAGAAGTGATAAACTACTACAATTGGTGGAAATACTTTGTCTCCATGACTTACAAGTGTCATTTCTTCACCACTAAGTCAAAATAGAGGTTCTACATAGATTACCATTAATGAAGACAAAGACCTGCATATCTCATCGAAAGTTATATAACATTTTACAAAGCTACTTATTTTTGAATAGTTTTCCACAATATGCTTATTAATGATACTTTAAATAGATAAGAATATATATTTCCAGATTGCGATTATGGGAACAAAACTTTTATTTGATATCTAGAACCATCTTTGGTACAAAAAAAGTGAAGGTGGTGCATGGTAGGGGCTTAGTACAAAGGTACTCGTATACATGTTGAGGTCATGCACTATTGAATTTTGTGTGGAGTGTATGTGTTGTTTAGTGTTATTTGATTGATGTTGAAGAGTGGTGTGGAGGTTTTTGTAATGAATGCAGATAGAATTTTGAGTAACTTATAAAAAAGAGTAAGTAAATCATGTAATTTGTAGCACACACTCCTCTTGAAACTCATCATATTTTGATTTTTCTTTTGGTTATTTTGGTTTAGCATGATGATAGATGGTAGATATATTTTGACTATTCATATTTTTATTCACATTATGGTTGTATGGATTCTTAGAGGCATTTATAGACATTACTCATTGATTATGATGATGTGTTGATTAGCTTATATATATACTAAAATTCTGAATTTATGTCATATGGACTATGTTTTGGTTTTTGAACTAATCTTGTGATCTCACCGATTTTGATGAAATGGTAGAATTGAGATGTTTTTGAAATGATAAAGAAATGATGGAATTTCTTAGCTTGGATGATGATTTCGTGATATGATAATTTTTATTAATGGATGTGCTTGTGTTTTATTATTGATGTATTTGATGAGGCCACGAGGTCGGAGGAGGTATTGTTTGATTTTTGCGGTGATTATATCACAATAAACAAAAGGGGGACAAGAGACCACCCATAGTGGAATATTGGATGGATATATCAAAGGTCACTATGGCATCTTTATTTTCATTTTTATTGTTGTGTGTTGTTATATTGTTGGAGGTTTCCATGGGGTGATGACCTCAAATTGTGACCATGGGATTTGTGTGTTTTTCCCTTTCCTTTTTACTACGTTATGAGTATGTGATTTATTTTAGTAATTTGATCCACTTCATTATTGTTAAGTAATGTGCTCTATTTAAGCTAATTAATCTTATTAATAAAAGTAATTTGAGATGTGACCAAGGGATATTTAATTTTGGTTGATTGTCCTTGATTTTATTTTAGATTTGAAAAGATTTTTATTGGTTTAAGTTTTGTGTACTCAACCTTGCATGTCAAATTTGGATTCGGGATTAAGGGAAATTTTGGAGGCCTATTAGACAAGTTAAGCTTTTCCCACACCTCTTAAATTCATCTAAAACCTATAACTATGGGTTAAGGGGTAAAAAATAGACCCCATAATGTGATTTTCAAGGTAAAATTTGATATTTATTGCACTTTCTTACATGAGTTTTTAATTCTATCATTTAGAGATGTGGGTAAGAGTTTGTGTGTGTAAGAGATTTTTCATTTCCTCAACCACCAATTTATTAACCTTAGGTTTGATGTTTGACTTGATGATGCGGAGTTGAGGACAATTCATGTGGCATCCCACATGGAGCCACCTCACCCTCCTCTCCTCTTTTTCTATATATGCAAGTTAATATGATGGTTTTGGGGTTACTTCATTTTGTTGTCCATGATCATTTTGGAGTTTTTATCTTGATCTATGTAGTGCCCAATTTCCTTTGACACTTTTTGATACGATCATGACACCGTTAACTATATTATGGGCATTATTATAGTTTTTTAAAGAATGATGTTAGACATTAGAGCATAGATTATTGTTGACTTGATTCTTATATGATGCTTGATGAGTATTAGAGACATTTTATATATTGATGTTGATATACTATTTGACCAGGTTATATTATAGATGTTGTTCGGACATGTGATATTTGGATATATTGAGTAGACCTAGAAAATGGAATTAATTGATAATCATATAGTTGCTGATGAAAATTGTAAGTGATATTGTTGATGGTCTTGATGTTGTTGTGATTCATATATATATTGATGATTTTGGAATTATAGTTATATTCATTTGGACGTTATGATATGGCCACGAGGCCGAAGGAGGTATTTTGTTTTGCAGGTTAAAATATCACAACACACATCGGGGATTGAGACCAACCACATTGGAATTCTAGATGAATTCAACAAGGTCACCATGGCAACTGTATTTCTTTATGTGTGTTTGATTGTGTTAGGGATTCCCATGGGGGATCACCTTTAAATGTGACCAAGGGACTTATGTTTTTATTTTATTTGGTTCCTTTGTTAATGTTTGCATGTGTTTATTTTGTGGTGCATTGACCCCTTTCATTATTTATTAAATGGTGTGTTAATATTGTGAGTAATCATGTTGTTAAGTTAGTAATTAAAATATGTCATAAGAAAGTAATTAATAGAGTTGTTGGCCTTGAATTAAAGTGTTGTAAGAAATGTGTAAGTAATGTGTAAGAGATATGTAAGTTATTTTTGGAGTATGAAACACTCCACCTTCTTGGAAATTCGAATTTTTCCTTGGAGGCTGATTTTGGAGGCTTGTGGGACAAGTTAAACTTGTCCCATACCTCTTAAATTTGTATACCAACCTTACCTATGGTTGGAGAGTTAAATTTAGACTTTATTTATGCATTTTTGTAAGTCAAGTTGCATGTTTTAGTTTGCACTTTCTTCATGTTTTAAATTTCAGTCCTTATGGGGTGTGGGCTTGATTTGAGTGTGTAAGTAAAACTATCATATTATTCACCCACCTATTTAATATGCATTGGAGAATGAAGTTGAATTTTTGTTGGGGTTGAGGATGTGTGATGTGGCATCCTACATGGATCCACCTCATCCTCTTCTCTTCCCTTTTATACAAAATTCAAACTTTTTACCTTCTTTTGAGTTGCTTCACCTTTGGATACTTCATTTTTGTGGGGGAATTATTTTAAATATTTAAGAGCTCTTCCTTTGGAGAAGTTTACAGATTGTTGAATGCTTGTGCTTGGCGGATATTTGGATTGCTTGCATTGGAATAAAGTTGTTATTTGGAACTTGGAACAAATCCATCATGGAGAGGTAGGAGCTTGGATCTTGAAATGCTCCTCTTTTATTTATGCAAATGTTATTGTTGTGAATGTTTTGGCATGTTTGTAGGTTGTTGGGTAGATGGCCTAGGAATGGTGTAGGAGAAGGCTATGGGGTATATTTTGTGGGAGGTATACGTGTTTTGGGAAGGTATAAGTGTGGAGGGAGTTAGGATTTCGGTTCCACCTTGCAAAGAAATATCTTGCATTTCTTTACTCGTTATGGGGTGCCATAAGAGGTTGGGGAGGCATAAGAAATTGTGAGGGATAAGGGGTACTTGGGGGAGGAATAAGGGCTTGTCGGGGATTTGAAATGATATATATTTTGGTGGTTTGTTCTCGGTGGTGATACTCATTTCCCTTTAGGAGGCATAAGTAGCATCCCCCATAATTTCTTGATCCTTTTCTTTTCTTGATGAAGCCTGAGTATTGTTGTGTGTTTATCCTTTGGTTGTTAAAACTGTTGTTTTGTTTTGGACTATGTTTTAAATATGATATTTACATGTGAGATATTTCCTGTGTTGTGGAATCCTGTTGTTGTTATGTTTTGAGTCACATTTCTTATTACATTGTGGTTGGGGCTCGGGGCCAATGAGGAAGGATGGCTTCTCCTTTTCATTGGATGGCTTGGTGGTGGAGAGCGTTACCTTTCCCCCTGTTCTTTTGTGATCAAATTGAAGAAGGATGGAAATTCCTATTGCTATTTTTGAAGCTGAGAAAGAAGATGGTTTTAGAAGTCCTTTGTGAGACTCCTTTTTGTAAACCTTTTCCCCACCTCAACTAGATGAATTGCAATATTATTTGTATTGGATAGTTATTCTGTTTTGGAAATGACATCCTATGTTAAAATGAGAAAGAGATATGCACTTAAATCAGTACTATGTAAAGAAATGTGAAAGTGCATTTGCAATGAAAGGAAAAGAGAAAGCTATAATTTGTAAAGTTTTATTTGTTCAATATAAATAGAAGTTGTATTATTTTCCACAAATGGAGTTACTGCTATTTAAAATCTATGTTGAAATATGTTGAGGAATTTTTGTTTGAAAGAAAGAAATACGTATGAAGAAAATACATTACTCTATTTTGTTGAAATGCATGATTTGAAAAATAGAAGCTACATTCTAGTTTCTACATTTTTATTGAAGGAAAGATAAATATTTAAAACTAGCATGGAATGAATTCAATTTTTTTATAGTATGGCAAAAGAAATAGATTAATCTCTGTTTTTGAAATGTATAAACTTCATTTTATTTCACTGTAAACTTTGCAAATTTTTTTAGTAAAAGATACAGAACAACCCTATAAAACTATGAAAAAATTTGAAACACTAATACAATCTAAGGAAGATCAAAATGGTCCATAACAACTAAAATACTTATGAAAATTTTATAGAACCTTTCAAATCGGGAAAAGGCAAAATTGCAGACATTTTGTTGTATAAAAATTGGTAAATTTGAATTGCAAATCAATCAAACAATTTAACCTTGCAATCTATCCTAAAAATATCCCAAGTGAAATCCTCCATGTCTGTTTGGCATGTTGAGAAATTATTAATGACGAATTTGAACAAAATTGTGTAAGTTAAGAATACCAGTTCACCTATTTAGTGACAGAAAAATGTTTTCTCAAAATCGACCCTTAAAACTTTATCCAAATTAAATTTTAAGATTTATGTGCAAAGAGGACATCGATATATTTCAAGAAATTCCTCATTTTCTTAAAATCAAGTTCCCTATCAAAATTTATGGCCTCTAGAAGTTTTTACTTCATTGGGCTTGAAAAATTTCTAAGTTCTAAAAAGGGAAAGTTTCTTCTGTGGCCATCTTTCATGCCCATCTTTCATGGCCATCTTTCATGCCCATATTTCGTGCCCGTCTTTACTTTGGGAGAAAATTTTCTTCCACACCCATATTTCATGCCCATATTTCTCGCCCAAGAGAAAAGTTTCTTCCGCACCCTTTTTCGTGCTCGGGAGAAAAAAATTCTTCCATGCCCAGGGAAATTTCTTCCCACACCCTGTAAGAAGATAATATAATTATGCTCGGGGTAACTTTCACCCTCTTAGTGTTTGTAAGGTGATTTGATAATTGTTGTAATGCACTCTGGAAATTGTGTTGTGAACACTTAAAAAATTAATTATACCATTAAAAAAATTATTCCATAATTCTTCTGACTAAACCTAGGTTGTTCTTGGTCTCGAGCGGTTGTTTTTAGAGGGCGTTACAAGTTTCTTCTTGGGAGACTCGGAGCTTGCATGAATTTGGGATTAAGCATGGAAGGAGCTTAGAGTTGTCCTTTTGGATCAAGCTTATTACAATGGTAAGGTAGTAACTTCACCCATGCAATTTATTTTTATATATGTGTGTGTATGTAAATAAATGAATGTTTTCTGTGCATATTTTTGTCTTGGATAGTATAGTTTTAAGAATGGTGTAAGAGAAGGTTTATGGGGATCTTTTGGAGGGAGGCATAATATTATTGTTTCCCATTTTGTGAGGGAGTTAGGTTTGGTGCCCCACCTTTAAGATAAGAAAAATTCTTACTAATATTATATGTTTTATTTGATGGATGCATAAGAGACCTAGGAGGCATAAGAGATTGAGGTGGGCATAAGATAGTTTGTGGGACGGCATAAAAATCTTGTGTAGGGTTTTTTTTTTTTTGTAAGGCTTCAAGGTGGGAACATAATCCCGTTGGGAGGCATCATTGATTTCCCCATAGTTCCTCTTAGAGATTTCAAGCCTTGTTTGAAAAAGTTGCATTCTTTGATATTGTTATTTTATTTCTTATTTGTGTGGTAAAATGTTGTTGGCATGTGTGTTATATTGTTGAAGCATTTGTGAAATTTTTCATTGGTTATATCCATTTCTTATTGCTTTATGGTTGGGGTTCGGGGACCGATGAGGAGAATAGCTTCTTCTACTCATTGGATTATTGGTTGGGAAAAGAGTGTTGCCTACTCCCCCTTCTTTGTTGTTGTGCTTGAAGAGAATAAAATGGTGAAGCTCAATTTGAAGTTTTTGACATACTTTGCATCTTGTAGAAGACAAGAAGGAATCCTACATTTGTAAAAAATTCCATGTTGTTTCCACTTAGAGTGGAAGGCTTGTAATTCTTGCATTTTAAAAGAAAGCCTTGTAAATTCTATTTATCAAGTTACAATGTTGTAGTTGAAAGGAATAAGCTTAAGTTGTATTTTTGTTGGAAATGAAACTCTCAAAATTCTGGATTTTATTCAAGTTGTAATATGTATTCTTTGGAAAGGAATTATGTTGTTGTAAATAAAGTGTTGTTGAGTTATTTGGATTGTATTGTTAAAACAGAAATGAAAAAGGAGTATATGAATTGTGTTGTATATTATATTTTTTCTCCAAATAATATATGTGAAAACAATGGTTTGGAGCTGATATTATACTCAAGTTTTATACCTTATTGCAAAGGAACTAATGCCACAAACTTAGTGATTTAATAAAGAAATGGATTTGGTTTCCTTTGATCATTGCTTTTTGTCTTAAAATAGTCTATAAAAATATGTTCTTGATATATATGAAGATATATATATATATATATATTCTTATATACCTATCCCTTTTTATATAGCATCCTTCCTTTCACAAGGAACGATATAGTTAGGCTTAACCACATCAAAAGACCCTATCTTAACATCAGTTATTGTATAGTATTACAATTTTATAAAATTCGACCTTCAATTTAATTTTAAGCTGTTTATTGATTAGAAAACATGGGACAACATCTATGGAAACCTTGCTTATCTATTTTAGATTCACCTACATGAATATAATGGAAAATATCTATAACTTTACTTATGATAATTTAAATATATGAAATATAAAGCGAGTGACATCGACAAATGTATCAGGCTTCGACATGCCTATTAATGATATCGTGACTAGAATCATATACAAACCACACTTTTAATTTTTAACTTATAAATGTTTACTTTTATATAAACTAGTGAATGTAAATCCTATAATAGACTTAAAATATTATAAGGAGGTATACGAGATGAATATCTATGATGATATAAGCATTTAAATAACTCATTATTTAAAATTTACTAGATTTTTGGAACGGGCACTAGTAGTGGACTGGTGTCGCTAGCCAATGCGCATGTGGATTGGTCAAGCGACTACCACTGGTTTCCTATGACTACAAACAATTTGTTAAAAAACATGATTATTTTCCAAACCAAAGGTGGTTTTAAGGAAATAATACTTGAAAAAATGTATATCTAATGATCTATAAGCATATATATATATATATATATATGTGTGTGTGTGTGTGTGTGTGTGTGTACACACTTAGATCCTTGAAATGAGTTTTTCCCAAATGTAACTCAGGAAAATGAGAACTATTAAACAAATTCAACCAGATTTGTGGATGAATCCTTCCAATAAAATGAATGAAAATAACTTCACTCTGTAATATCTATGAAAACAAATAAGTGAACCAAATGGGGAAAGATCTTTCCTTCCAATGCAATACTAAAACCTAGAGGAAATTCCTCAATGGTTTCTCTCATAATCTCATGGCTTCCTTTCCTCCAACCTGCAAAAAAGAAAAGAAAAGAGATCAAATAAGGAAACTAGGGAAAGAAAAAGGTTAAGAGGAATTCATAAGTATGATTAGGGCTAGAAGGAAAACCTAAGATCTAAGGGCCTAAAATGAATCAATCTAAGCGTAGGGAATCAATCCTACAAATTTTAGGTGAGGGTATTTTATGGGAATGTATTTTTTAATTAAATTTATCTGTAATTTGTGAATGGGCCATGTAGGGCCTTAATTTTTTAGTTAAAATGTAACCCTCTTATTCTTTGTTTAGTAAATAATTAAATGCAATTAAAACTATAGTTACTAAATAATTATATTATGAATGGACATTAAAGCTAATGACTTAAGGGTTTAATTTAACTAAGGGTAAATGTTATAAGTTTGGAGTCTGGATATTAATTACCTAAAGGAATCAAACTTAAACAAAGCACCGAATTTACGAATGCATTCTTTAAGACTATAACCATAAATAGATTAATAATATTTAATTATTAATATAGGATGGATAAACCTAATGTGATGTAGGAAATTATTGGTAGGAGTTAATTAAATGTACTCTACGGTTTAACACCCTTGTAACCCTTTAAACAAAGAAAATTAATCCTCAATTTCCTAACTAATTTTTAAAGATTTGATGTGGTTTGGAACATAAAAAATGTGGGTGTTACATAATTGAGCTACATGGTATTATTCCCAAATAATATGGTAGCATAGTAATGTAGCTTTAGAAAAATAAATAATTCTTCCTTTAATTACCATTACAACATGTTACCAATTGATTAGGTGCACGACGAAATGTTGTGAATTTTTTATTGTAGGAGTGGGTGAAGTTTATGAGAATAACACAACATAGTGTTTTTTTACAGATTAGTAGACACACAATGAAATGGATAAATAATTAAATGGAAGGGCGAACATTTTTGGGATGGTATTTATAGATGTTATGTATTGTATTTTTCTTACACTATGTGTGGACATTGTATCAATGTACTGTTCTCATGTATGAATTTAATTATGCCATACTTATTGGTGGGTGGGTGCCAATATGTGTTATGTAATGTAAATTATTTTGGTTTGGAAAATGGTAAATATATTTGCATGTTACAAAGTCATTGGTATGCATATGTGGGGGCCTATAGATTCATACATTGTTTGAATATGGTTATTTAAGGGGTGGTTTTATATTAGTACTCATAGAATTACTCTGTGATGTTTTTTTGGGCATCCTTGAGTGCAATTGCTATATGCTATAGAATTTTTGTGCCTTCTATAATTGTCTTTGGGTGAGAAACAATGCAAAAATTGTATATTTGGCCACATATGTACCTCCTTAGCAATGGTCTTCTCACATTCGGATAATAGGTGTTGTATGTCACTACTTGTCATTGTCACATTCATGTAGCTAGGTTTTTGAAGTTGTCTACCATATTTAGCATACATGCATATGGATTTGAAGGAATTTGTATATTAGAAACACATGATGAGGGAGTTCATAACGATGCATTATCTAATGAATATTTTTCACTCTATAAGGAGATGTATGTAGAATGCATGGGAGATATGCACAATGATGTAAGGTTTAATGCATATACTTAGATTAGGATTTTATAGTGTAGTTAAATTAAGGAAAAAATCAAGAAAATATTATTTAAAATTCATAATTGATACTTTTATAGGATTAGGAATGTTGCTTTAGGACATTTGTGTTCTTTTATTGCATTGTGTTATAGAAAAGGATGGTGTAGTGCTAATTCCTAATCACATAAAAATATTACACATGTCACCAAAATATCTGTAAACATTTCTTATCGATGTTTCAAACAATCCAATTCCTATAATCCTCTTTTTAAAATGTGTCATTCTACTTGTATGACATAAGTGAGGGCACTCTCATGTGTTACGGTGACATCAATATATATGTCATCAACTATGATAATTATTTTTTCCGTAGGACTTCTAAATAATTATATGTGTTCATGATTCTATTTTGGAAAAGGTTGTGGCTCATAGTATGCATCTCCTACATTACGATTGTCTTCAAATTTGTTGTAAATGGTTCCTATAAATAATGTATCTATTAATGTATTTCAAAATACCAAAACCAATCAAAATAATAAGAAAAATGTAAATATTTATAGTTTTCCCTTAGTGAAGACCATTGTTAGAATATTTACCTCAGATTTTAGAATATGGAATTCAAATTAATGGTGGAAGAAAACTTATTCTAAATTATTAATTTTTTTCCTTTTTGTTAAAGGTAATTTAAATTTATTATAAATTAAATCAAAAACATGCGGTGGGATTTTATTTACATATATATTTAAACAATTAAAAAATAAATAAATGTTTAATGTGAAACTCTAGATTAATGTTAGGATCGAAACAAAGGTGAGAAATACAATGGAGTTAAAAATAAATAAAATAAGCATCCAATCACAAGATAAACCCAAGATTTATCGTGGTTCACACAATTTGGGCTACATCCTCCAAAAATAAGTTAGACTTCTCCATTATTCAATCCTGAGGTATATAATAAAATCCTCTCTCTCTCTCTCTCTCTCTCTCTCTCTCTCTCCAAAGAGTAAATGCATGCAAATGTATATAGCTTGTGTGCCTCTTTGAAAAGGTTTTATTCAACCACAAGAAACCTAGAAATCACATGCTTATACAAATAAAAACTCTAGTATATTAATAACAACTCCATTCTATTAATGAAGAAATGCTATTTTATTCCATGCCCAAGATTTCCTACATAAAAATAGAACAAAGAATACAAAAATCCCACTTTAACTTGCGGTTAGGCTCCATAACTTCAAAAATCTCCCACTTGGAGACTGATTATGTAACCCACTATTACATCTCATCATTGAAATCTTCTCTGAATTGTTTCTCTTCTTCAATATCAATCTTGAAGACCTATCAAATCCGAACAACTTTCCATCTTCTCTTTTGTCACCGCCTTTAGCAACATATCGGTAGGATTAAAACCACTTCTATGGATCTTCTCCAACTTCACTTGTCCATCCTACAAAAATAATATAATGAATTGATACCTAAGTTATATATGTTGGGTTCTCGAGTGGAATGTTGAGTTATTTACAAGAAGAATTGCACTCGGGATATCATTGAATAACCTATAATCCTCTTGCTTCTTTCCTAACTCTTCCATGAATTCTTGCATGCATATCATCTCCTTGCTTGCTTCTGTAGTAGCAACATAATCTTCCTTTGTAGTAGACAAGGAAACAATATTCGTAGTTTAGAAATCAAAATAACTCTTTTGCCACCAACAATGAATACATAACTTGTGGTGCTCCTCCTACCATCCAAATCTCCAACCATGTAAGGAAACCTCTAACCCTTCATAGCACAACTATCTCGGTACTTGTCCCTCTTAAGTATATGAGAATCCACTGGATTACATTCCAGGTGTTCCTTTCTTGATTACTCATGTATATCTATAACAACTCCCACTACATGGGAAATGTTTGGTCTTGTCCATACCATAGCATATATCAAAATTCCAATTTCTAAAGAATATGGGCTGTGGACATATATTCTCTCACTTCATGTGGTTTAGAACACTATTGTTTACTCAACTTTAAGTTCCCTACCAAAGGTGTACTCATTGGTTTTGCATCCTACATCCTAAACCTATCCAACACCTTGTTCAAATACTCTTCTTGAGACAAAGTCAATATTCTACTCTTTCTATCTCTATTGATTATCATGCCAAGACTTTTGTTTTTGCACATAAATCCTTCATGGAATATGTATTGGGTAAGTATCTCTTTAGATGATTTATATCCTACATGTTTGATGCTACACAAGCATGTCATCCATATATAACAAAAAGATAATATAGGTGTCATTATTTAGTCTTATAAAGTAAACACAATGATAAAAATTTCATGTAGAGTAACCTTGTTCTATCATGAACATGTCAAATCTCAAATACCAATGTCTTAGAGCTTGTTTAAGGACATACATGATCTTCTTCAATATTCACACCAATTTCTCCTTCCCCCGACTTCATATCCCCGTGTCATCTGCTCCACATAAATTTCTTCCTCCAAATCACCATGAAGAAAAGTAGATTTTACTTCTAATTGTTCAAGATGCAAATCTTCCATAGATACCAAACTTAAAACAATTCTAATGGAAGTCGGTTTAACAACAATAGATAAAATTTCCTCAAATTCGATACTGTTTCCTTTGAAAATCCCTTCACAACAAGTCTTCCCTTGTACCTCTTTTTGACACCTTCTTATTTCAACTGTAAACCCACTTGTTCTACAAATATCTCTTTCCTGTAGACAAATGAACCAAATCCCAAGATTGGTTGTGTTCTAAAGAGTCCATCTCCTCATCCATGTCATGGTCCCACCTTTTCCGTGTTTCTACTTACATTGCTTCTTTAAAAATTTCTTATTGTCTACCATCTGTCAATAAACAATAGAAAATCCCATACGAAGATAATCTTATAGGGCATCTACTTACTAGTAGAATTTCTCGAGAAGATTTTCTGGAGTTTGAGGCTCTTGTTGTTATTTCTAATTTTGATCTACGAGAATCAACACCCACTTTCATTCCCAGAATTGAAGCCAACTTGTTAATTTTCCATCCCTTTGAGAACTTCTCTATAGTTTATCTCATCAAGTGCTACATACTCAGAATTTTCCAACTTATTATCTTGTAGTTGTTCCCTTTACATTACCCTTTCATTGAAAATACCAACCCTACTCCTAATGATCTTATTCTCATCAAAACTCCACAACCGAATCCAAAATCATCAATTCCATACCCAATGAAATTACTTTTATTTGAATTAGATTATTGCTTGGTCCTATTCTCTTTATCAATGTGAACAAATGCTTCACAACCAAAAACTTTTAGAAAAGAATAAGTTACCTCCTTACCGATCCAAGTCTCCTTTAGTACTCCAACTTCAAAGCACTTAAAGTTCCTTTATTTATCAAGTAAACACAAATATATACAATATTCACCATAATCTATAAGGACAATCCAACATGCGATCTCTTACTCCATGCACACTCCATGATAGTCCCATTCATTATTTATGACACACCATTTTACTATGGTGTTCTAGGAACTATCTTCACCCTACAACTTTCATTTTGTCAACAATATTTACTAAATTATTTTTTGGAGTATTCTCTACCATTATTTGATCTGAGACACTTCAACTTTAAACCCAATTAATTCTGAACCAAAGCTTTCCACTTCTTGAAATTATTAAATATATGAGATTTCTTATTTATACACTAAACAATAAAAGTAACATAATACTATGAACCATCAAGAGAAGATAACCGAGGCATCCCTACACATACATATGAACAATATCCAACTTTTGCTCCTTCTTGGTTGATCCAACCTTGAGAAATCTCACACGCGTTTGTTTCCCATACACACAATTCTCACAAAAGTTACGGTGTATGTTTTTCAAATATGACAACTTTCCCTTTGAATATAAAATCTTCATCCCCTTCTCACTCATATGGCCAAGTTTGTGATGCCATAGAGTTGTGTCTATACATGTAGTAGCTAAAATAGAAGAGGGATCAATACTAACATAGGATATATACAAAGTACCTTCTTTCTTACCTATTACTGACAACAAGATCACCCTTAGTAACTATCCAAGAATCTACTATAAAAATAACCATACAAGCCTCTCCTAATTTATGTGCAAAAATTAGATTCATCCTTAGGCTAGGAACATGCCTGACATTCTTCAACACCTAAGTGTTACCATTCTACAAATTAACATGAACACATCCTTTTCCAACAATGTTACATGGCTCATCATCACCAAGATTTACACCTTGCCCAAAATTCCCATGAACATGATCTCGAAAATACTATCTATGAGGAATTGCATGAAATGAAACACTAGAATCTAAAACCTAAGATTCTAATTTATTATCTAAAGAAAGAATAAGAGCATCGTGTAACAAATCACATGATACATTTTCCTCTTTTTTCCCTTCTTGTTGATCTTTCCCTGATTTTAAAGACATTTTTTTTCTTTGCATGTCTTACTTTTCCACAATTCCAACATACCATCCTTCTTCTAGATTTAGATATGTGCTTCTTATACCTTCCACGATGTCTAGAAATTTTATCTTTTCCTTCTATCTTCCCTATTATCTACACTCAAAGAATTACAAGATGTATCACATGTGCTTTTTCTTCTCATCCCTTGACTAAGAATCACACCAATAACATCATTATACTTTAAAATGTTTGAACCATAAATATATTTAGTCACATTCATAACCAAAGTATTCCAATTGTTAGGAAATGAGCAGAAAATTAAAAGAGCCCTAACTTCATCATCAAAACTTTTACTCCTACGAGCTTAATTTATTAGTAACCGTGTTGAATTCTTTGAATGATCATTTATTGAATCACCTTATGATATCTTAATAGTAAACAAAATTTTCATCAAATACCTTATTGGAGGCTGAGGGTTTTTCATATAATTTACCCAAATTTTCCATTAGATCTACCATTTCCTTTTCCTTAGAAATATTGAAAGCTACTTCATAGTATCGAACACAACCATATCCTTCTCATTGATTTCTGATCAAGAAATTTTCATCTTTCATAGTTGATGGCATGAAATATTTCCATTTCATGGTAGATAAATATCCTTATGATATAGGTAGTTTTTGCATCTTCCATACCAAAGTTTTGACCAATAAACTTCTCAATCCATTAGATGTTATCTTACCTCATTTCTACCACTCAAACAAGAACCCTCATGTGAGCATTTTTGCCAAAACAAAATCCTTCTCGATATGAGTTGTCATGATCGAAACATAGATGGCTAATAAAAATAATTAAAATAGAAATAAAAGAAGCATGAAATCACAAGATAAACCTAGGATTTAATGTGGTTCATCCAATTTAGGCTCTGACCACTAGAAACAAGTCAAACTTCTCCTTTATTAAGTCCCGATGAATACAATACAATTATCTCTCTTTTTCATACTCCAAAGAGTAAATACATGCACATATATATATCTTGTGCATGATTTTATTTACATATATATTTAAATAATTAAAAAACAAAACAATTTTTAATGTGAAACTCTAGATTAGAATATAAGATGGTTATAGAACATAAAATATATTAAAAGAGTAAGGTATTCCCTTAACCAACAATACACAATATGAAACAGAGGTTCAAATACATTGTTATTGAATGGTATAGATTTTAGGCTTGCATAGTCTACAAGAATATGAAAAAATAAGTTCCTAGGTAATGAAATTATCAAAACGAAGCCTAAGCAAGATATCCACAATTTCTTACGAGTTTGTCATTTTTGGGAACACACAAAAATTTTATGGACTGTGTTGGTGCTCATATTTGCTTTATCCCATTTGCCATTATTTTTCCTCTATTTGCGTGTTTTGAAACATTTTGTCTCTCGATGTGAGTGTTCTGAATGCCTTTACCTCCATTTGAAATGCCTTGAATTGTTTGCAGAATCCATTGTCATGTCCCTCCTTGAAGAAGTCTCGAGCTTGCCTGTTTTTGCCCTAATTTCTTCAAAATCCATGGGCTCTGCCATTTTTCCTATTTTTCCTCGACCATGGAAGCTCGAGAATGGTTAATCTATTTTTATACCTTTGAAAATCCAAAATCCATGGTCAAAAAGATGCTTGGAACCATGATTCACTTGTTTTTGTTTCAAAAAAATTCCATCCTTAGTGAAAAATTGGGTTATGGGCGTGAATGATGATTTTCTATATTTTAACTGTTAGACAAGTGTATTTTTCCTATCAAAGTTATTCCTCATCATTTGGTGGTCATGTGGCTTCTTTTGGTTGGTCAAGGGATAGTCGGAAAATGCTTTAACTTGTCATTTTTTTTTTTTGGGAAAAAGGCAAATTTGGTCTAATAGCCCCACTCAAATCAAATTGGTTCTTTTGGTGCTTACGTGGATTCTTATAATTGGATAGGGCACGAAAAGTTTGTTTTTGAATTTATCCTTTTTGGCTACTATGGCAAAAGGTTTGAACTACCCCATGGCCTGTCGTCTCTAATTAAAGAAAATTTCAAGTGGTAGGGAAAAATTCTTACTTTGACCTCACATGAGGACACATGGAAAAGCTAATGGTGGAGATGTGGGTCTTTAGAGTTAAGCTTAATGTTTTTCCATTTTTGCAAAATGGAATAAAATTTTAAAATGGAAGCTTTCCTCTGCCAAATCATTTTGAAACCTTAAGGTTTTTGAAGTGGCACCATAACGACACATGGTGGTTTGAAAAGTCAAAGGGGGCGGGGATGCGGGCCATCGAAGGAAACTTGGATCTTGTGCCTCTTTTACCACAAGGATTAAAACATCAAAATGTCTGTCATGCGCTGATAGAGAAAATTTAAAACTTGCTCCAATCAATGGTGGATGTGTGCACCTTTGGAGGAAAATTGGAAAATTTTCTTTTATGGAAAAGGAGTTAAAAGTGAAAAAGGAAGTGTGGTTTCAATGGGATCCACATTGGGACATGTGTCAGGCCAATTTTTCAAGGGCGAGCTATGGGAAAAACTTGGAAAATTTTCCCTTTTCCAAAAAAGAGGTGAAATAGAAGAATTTTGCCGTGGTTCCTTTGGGACCCACCTTAGGAAACGTGTCAGGCTTATTTCTCAAGGGTGGAAGTGCGGAGAAAAATGTGAAAATTTTACATATTTTCAAAAAATGTAAAATGAAAAAAGGAACCCGAGGCTTGCTATAGAATTGGATGTCCCATGTTAACGGTCCAAATTCAAAATATAAATCAATGACAGTGTGCATCATGTATCTAATTCTTCCACCATTTTCACTCCAGAGCTCCAGAAGGTGCGAATCTTCATGATTTATTGATATTTCTTGCACCCCAAATAGGGAAGGGGAGTTAGTTTGGTATCTGAGTTTGGTGAGGAAGATATGGGAAATATTTTGCCATTAAGATGAGATCTAAAGTTTAGGCTCGATTTGATCTTCCATTTTTCTTCCGGGCACGAGAAGGGACAAATTTGATAGATTAGGAGTGGAAGTGGTTAGCGAGTAGAGGGGAAAGTGATCTACCAAAAGGAGTTTAATGTGAGAGATATTCGAGGAGTTCCAACCCCTAAGAACACGAAGAATTTTTTACAGATCTGATTCCGTAAATCGTGATCGAGATCATGGTGAGCATTAGTACACTCAATGTCTCTTGTTTTGGGGGAAAAGGGAACATGTTGAAAATTATATAAATAGGCATGATTTTTTCGTGAAAATGGTTAGGAGTTTATGAATGTAAAAGTGTTAGGAGTCAGAAACTAATTTCCAAAAAGAAAAGTTTGATAGAGCTCGTCTTTCTGAGAAACTATCTAAAGAAGCCTATTTATCTCCTTTTTGTTAAATTTGATCATGTCATGGTGGTTGTGAGTGTATAGCCATTGAAAAGATTTAAGATTGTTCGAGGAAATTTCCACGATGACAAATTTAACCAAAATCGAGTTAATCTATGTTATTCTTGAGAAAAATTTGTGTTTGCTTCATTTCTAAATGTCTGCAAGTAGTTTTTCTTGTTCCCGTTGCATTCTTACATTGAAATCTATGTGAATCACACAAGATATTATCCTTGTGATAGTTTGGTCGAATTTGTAATTTAATTTATCGAAGAGATTTCATTTGATAGTGAAATAAACAAACTTAAACACTTTGACTCCAATCATGACTATAAGATTGTTTTTTAGCCTTTGAGGGTATCTTAGGTGTGATGAAATAGAGATTGTTAATTTTCAGTTAAGTTTTCCAATTTGAGCCTTCATTTTGGATCCTTGAAGTTTGTGTGAAAATTGCTAATCTGGGCCTCCATTGGAGCACATATTCTTGTTAAAGGAACACCCTAGGTACTCTGAAAGCATTCTACTACTCAAGGTTTCCATTTTTGTAAAAATTCTCAAAGATTTGGCATAATTAACTTTATCGTGCTTTACCTCCAACCAAAAATTCTTTTTAAAAACAACTTATCATACCCATGATACCCATGTTTTTCATGTATGTATACAAATGCATAAATTTTACTACCAAAAATGTGGAATCAATTAGGATTCCAAATGTCTTTAGTATCCTGAACCTTTCCTAGAGAATATCTCCACTATCTAGAGTGATAACTAGTGAGAGTTAGATTTTGTTGCATTGATCATATTTTCTTCAAGGTCTCCTTAACAAACTCATTAGGAAGGATATCTCCATCTCCTTCATAAACAACAGGCTATAAAAGGGTTCTCTTACCTTGGTTTAAAGGCACAACCTAAAATAGTGAGGATAGATCATATCCTCTTAAGTTGCTACCCAATCCTTTCAAATATTGAGTGCTAAAAGGTAAGATAGATTGCTTCACTGGGATACAAAACCACATATATAATTATCTATCTTCCTCACGAGCATCTTTCAAATCCATGATGCTTCTTAGACTTTGAAGGAGATTAAATCTGGTATCAACATGCTTACGGTGCCATTGTCGGGAACATAGTGATTGCAGTTCATATTCGGACCACAGTAAGCATTTCTTGTGTGCGTGCGGTGCTAATACATCTATTCAAACACCATCTTGTGTTTGTTCTGTAAGAAGTATTTCAAGGTTGCAAGTGTTGTGTGCAATTCTTTTAGTTTCTACACCTAGTGCAATAGCTTTCATTGATAAATTTGGGTTAAGAAAAGTCAGATCATCCCATTTCTAGTTTCTAGTATTGACAGACATTTGACAGATCATATTTTAGTGCATTTGCACAAATAAGGTGGAAATCCTTAGTGGTGAATCCCTGTTGATCTGACTCTTGATGAGTACTAGTGTCTTAACCTCTGTAAAGTGAGACTTGTTACTAATATTTTTAAAGCTGGAAGGAAGAAGGTCTTTCTTTGCTAGGGATCCTATTAGGACACTATTTCTAGAGCTAGGAAAAGTAAAGTCAGAAGGAAGAAAAACTTGGAGATTTGTTGGAGATCAACAGATGAGAAGAGGGATCTCCATTGATGAAAGTGATCAGCCTATTATTGAAGTATACAATTTAAGTGCTTCTGAATCAAGTATCCTCTTTATGGAAGTGAATTATCCAACTGGAGAGGGGCCTTCATTTGATTTTGAAAATTTTTCTTCTCATTCTTCCCATGTCTTTTCAGAAGATGATAGGGTTTTCCAAGAAACAAGGCCTTTAAGGGATATCCATTTTGAAAGTTATAATCATGTGTTTGAAAGGCCATGTGCTCCTTATCATTTTGTCACTCCTCCAGGGCCACCTCCTCAAAACAACATGGCCCTACCCCCACCTAGGCCCCCATTTGTTGTAAACACCTTTGGTCCTATAAATTTTATAGGGATGGTGGTTACCCAAATGCAGTTCCCTAGGATGTGAGAAATAGATTGCCAAATTTCCAAGAAAATAATTCCATAACTGGTGATCAACATTTAAAGCTTTTTATCAATATGATGGAAGACTTTGAGATTGAACATGAAGATGTATATATCAAATTGTTTATCCATACCTTGGAGGAAGATGCCAGGGATTGGTATAAAGCTTTGCCAGATAATTCCATAGATTCCTGGACCGAGATGAATAATGCATTTAGATTGCAGTATGGTGATAAAATTGACCCTAGATTTCTTCTATCAGAATTTGAAAACATCAAGAAGAATCCTAATGAGTCAGTACATGATTTCAACACAAGGTTTAATAAGACCTTGAGGATATTTCCTGTTAGGATAAGGCCATGTGATGAATCATGTTTGATCAAATATTCAGATGCATTTGATAAAAAGGCTACTTACTACTTGAGGGACAAAAACCCTACTAATTTGAGGTAGGCATTCACCATGGCCCTGCAAATTGAGAATAACATCAAGGCAATTGGAAATCCTCCAAAAAGGGAGGGTGTAAAACTAATTAACCCAAAAAAACCTCAGACAAGCAAGGCTGCTGATTTGGAAGAAGTTGTGAAGACTTTGGTAGGGGCTGTCAAAGAAATTTCCTACAAACTAGCCCGGGCTGAGAAAGGAATTGGGCAAAGATCACAAGGTCAACACAAGCAGAAAGGCCAAGACAGGTTCACAAATCACCAAATATCTAATGATAGAGGCAAGGGACCTGTTGGATTTGGAAATAGGCAGCCCCAAGCGGGGAAAAATAATGATGCGTGATTCTTTGGCTTCCAGAGTTTTTGTTATGGAGGAGACATATGTCCTTGATTGATGTGACAGATGTTTCATGCCCCATGCTCCTTGTGAAGAAGATTAGTAAGAAGAAGAAGAAGTTTGTGATGATAATGATGATAGTGTTTGCATGATGGATTTCT
Organism: Taxus wallichiana var. yunnanensis; assembly: GCA_018340775.1. Classification (NCBI taxonomy): domain Eukaryota; kingdom Viridiplantae; phylum Streptophyta; class Pinopsida; order Cupressales; family Taxaceae; genus Taxus; species Taxus wallichiana. Next base: position 840,767,823 of record CM031242.1, on the reverse strand, counting down.
CCACGAGCTCACAACAAGGGGCAAATTCAAAAGAGGTAACATGTCTGAAGAACTACTTTTGCTGAATTTTGGGATTGCATCCACTAGGTACCTATTCTTCCTCCCGCTCATACTTTAGAAGTAGATATTGCACAAGATTTTGAATTTCCCAATAATGACTTTGAATATTTAAGGGCTTTAATGATAAATAAGTATGATGGAGGCATCTCATATAAGGAGGATAGGTAGTTGTTGATGAATGCTATTGTGTCTCAAGAAAAGGAACACAACACGAGAAGTAGGTTTGTCAAAGGTAGGGCCTCAGGAAAAGCCAAAAACTCCATTGCTTTCAAATGTTCCTAAAGAGGCTCCTAAGAAAGATGCATCTGCCAAGGGTCTTACTATCCCAAACAAAAATCATACCCCTCCTCATGCCCAAGCTGTCAAACATCATGTGCCATCTAATGAACTTGTCAACCTTCCTTCCAATGCCACCTTGCCAAAGTCTATCCCTTATGATATTGCCCAAGTCTTGAGTCAGATCAAGATCTTGGTCCCAATTGTTGAGTTGCTTAGGATCCCTAAGCACAAGAAGAGGGCATTGGAGTATTCGGGAGTGAAAGAGGAGAAGACTGCCCTAGGTAGAAACATAAACATTGTGGAGACCCCACAATCATTAAAGAACTAAAAGCACCACCAACATCAGAAGAGCTAGATGAACCACCTGAGGTTTATTTGGGAACATCCTTGGTAGATTCTCAACTGAATGTGGATCCATTCTTCACCACTCTGATCATTAAAGACAAATTGCTACATAATTGTATGTTTGAATCAGGGGCATCATGCAATGTTATGCCTCTAGAAGTCATGAATGAGCTGAATATCAAAGTAACAACAGCATATGGGAAGTGTAATTCCATGGATTCTAGAGAGGTGCCAGTGGTGGGATGTGTGAAGGGTCTGTGGTACAACTTGCAGCCTATCCAGGGTAGGAATTTGAAGCTTGATGTAGTTATTGTTGATTGCCCAGCCAAGTGGGGTATGTTGTTGTCTAGAAAATATGCTTTGCAAGTTTTGTGGGAGTGTTCAAATGGATATGTCTTATGCCACCATCCCAATTGAGGGAATCCTTGTCAAGTTTTATGGGTAAAAGAAGATGTTGCACCTTATTAAAGATCCCAACAATGCATCTTATGAAGTTTTGTACACAAGTGTTGATGCTGATAAATTTGTAGGATTTATTGATGGAAAGGAGCACAAGATTGAAGAATGCAAATGTCTTGAACAGAAAGGCTCTCCTTGTTTGATAGAGCTTACTCCAAGTTCAAAAATGGTGCTAGTGTTTTTCTAATCTCCCCAAGTCAGGAAGAGTTTGTCTTTTCTTTCAAACTCAACTTTGAATGCACTAATAACATTGTTGAATATGAGGCATTGTTGTTAGGTCTGAGGATTGCTTGGAAATATGGTGTTAAAGACATCATTGTCAAAGGAGATTCAAAATTAATTGTAAATCAAGTCAGAAAACTTTATGCCACAAAAAATTAGTGAATGAAACAATACAAGCATGCAACTTGGGATCTCATTGAGATGTTTGATTCATTCAATATTGTGCATCATGATAGGAGGTTCAATGATCTAGAAGAAAAAATTGCTATGTTGGGATCTGGGTTTGATAATTGTGCAGTGTCCCCATATTGTGAATATGATGTTAAAGTGTTAACTAGGCCATCTATACCTAACAACATTAAACATTGGAAAGTTTTTGATGATGATGCTCAGGTCAGAAGATTTCTTTAGAACAAAGAGGAGTTTTCTGATCAGAATATTGATTGGGAGCCAATGGTGTGTGTAGCAGAGGGTAAAGAAACCTTATTTGGCAAAGGCATTATCCAACTAAAGACTAATACCATTCCCAAAGAGCTAGTTTCTCTCGAGTCCAATTTTGATAATGTTGATCACATTATTAATAGATGTATGGAAACATTAAGGGATATTGAGGAAGATGACCTTGGCAAAAAGGAGAAGCCAAGGAAAATCTTTTTTGGAAGAAAATTAGTCCTACATCCCATTACTGAAAAGGTATCAAGAATACATGGCTTGGAATTATTTTGAGCTGAAGGCATACAAAGAGGATTTTTTTCAACATGAGATTCCCTTTGAGGCCAATGAAAAACCATTCAGGTAGAAATAGAGGCCAATCAATCCACTCTTATCTCTTAAAATGCAAGAGTAACTAAAGAAACTAAGGGATGGAGGGATTATTTAGCCTACTGGGTATTCTTCTTAGGTTACAAACCTAGTACCAGTCAAAAAGAAGAATGGTGATATTGGGATGTGTGTGGATTTCAAAAACTTAAACAAACCATCAATGATGGATAATTATCCTTTACCAAACATGGAAAACATGTTGTAGCTAGTGACTAGTTCTGAGCTAATTTCTACCCTAGATGGCTTCTCTGGTTATAACCAAGTTGTGGTGAAGGAATCAGAAAGAATTAAAATATCCTTTACAACCGCTTGGGAAAATATGTATATGTTAAGATGCCCTTTGGACTAATGAATGCTGGAGAAACTTTTCAAAGAGCAATGGATGTTTCTTTTACTAGTTACATCAATGATTTTATTGTTTTCTACCAAGATGATGTAACTGTGTTCTCCAAAAAGAGAAGTGATCACTTGTTGCACTTGGAGAAAATGTTGAGAAGATGTGGAGAATATGGCATTTCACTCAATTAGAAGAAGTGCCATTTCAAACTCTTGAAGGCAAAATTGCTTGACACATTGTGTCATAAGAGGGGTGATGATTGATCCGAGAGAGGGTAGAGGCTATCAACAAGGTTACAATCCCAAGAACCAAGAAAGGAATTTAGTCCTTTGGGTAAATAAACTTCATCGGAATATTTATATCAAATTTTTTTGAGTTGACCATTTCATTCACTTCCATGTTAAAAAAAGACTAGGTCGTCAGTGGGAGGAAGATGTCATTCAAGCTTTCAATGGGATTAAAGAGGCACTAAAGCATGCACCTGTTTTAGAAGCTCTAGATTATAAGAGGCCCTTTCAACTGTTCTCTTTTGCTTCAGAGAGCACTATTTCATTTTCGTGTTGATGAAAGATGATGAAGGGGTTGAGAGGCCAATTGCCTTTTTCAGTAAGGCATTGCAGGGGGCTAAGCTGAAATACACTATTATGGAGAAACAAGCATTTGCCTTGGTAAAAGAAACAAAGGTTTTCAAGCCTTACATTTTGAGTTCTAATATTGTTTCTTATGTTCCCCACACCATGGTGAAAGACATCTTATCAGAGATGGAATTCTCAAGCAAAATATGCAGATGGGTGAACAAGTTGCAAGAATATGACATGGATATCCAAACCACAAAGATGGTGAGAGGTTTGGGCTTGGCTAAACTTATGGCTGAGAGTAACTTGCAAACTATTGAGGTAAATGAGGTAAAAAAATGTAGGGTAGATGTTTTGAAAAATTGACGAGTTCTAAGAAATACAAATATGTAATTTTTTATCTCAGACATTTGAACTACCACTGAGTATTTCAGTAAGAATAAAAAAGTGCCGTTAAGTTGGCTTCCAAGAAATATGTCATTACTGATTATGGGTTAGCTTGGAAGAACCACGAGGGAGTTCTCTTGAGGTGCATTACTTGAAGATGAAGCCCCCAAGATAATTTTTGATCTTCATGGAGGAGTTTGTAGGGGGAACTTTGTAGGAAGAGTCACAACAAAAAAGATCTTGAGGTCTAGTTATTGGTGGCCAAACCTCTTCAAGGATACAACTCTTTTCGTTAGAATATGTGAGAGTTGTCAGTGTTTCTCTGGAAGATTGAAAGCTTCAGGCTCCCTTCCTTTGCAGCCTATATCAATTGAAACCCCATTTAAGCAATGGGGGATGGATTTCATTGGAGAGATTTCATACCCTTCAATTTCTAGCCATAAGTGGATTCTTGTAGCCACCGATTACTTCACCAAATGGGTGGAGGCAATCCCCACCAAAAGAGCAACACACCAAATTGTCATGGATTTTTGTTGAACCATATCATCTGCAGGTTTGGGGTGCCAGTCAAGATTGTTGTTGACAATTCCATGAGCTTTAGAGCTAAACCTTTGGTGGTAATGTGTAAAGAATATGGGATCAAATTGACATATGCATCTAATTACAATCCCCAAGGAAATGGACAAGCTGAGTCTAGTAATAAAAATTTGTTGAAGATTATCAGAAGAACCTTGGAGCTGAACAAGAGAAAATGGGGTGAGCAGTTGAAGTTTTTGTTTGGGATATCCAATTTACTATTAAAAGAGCCATTGGAAAGAGTCCATTCATGTTGGTGTATGGAACTCAGGCCCTCTTGCCCTAAGCATATGCAATTATCCTCATATCAATTCATTCAACAACTGGAAGACAAGGAAGTAAGTCCATATGATGCCTGCATTAACCAGATTGTTGAACTTGATGAAGAAAGGAGGGCATCCCACCAAAGGCATGTAAATTTTAGGGAAAATCTGAAGAATTTTTTTGATAAGAAGGTCACCCCAAGAGATTTCAATGTTGGAGATCTCGTGATATTATGGGATAGTAGGCATGAAGATAAGGAAAACACGGTAAATTTGATCCACTTTGGATGGGTCCTTACTCCATAGACATTCGAATTGGTGAGCATACCTTCTTCTTGAAGGATTTGGATGGAGAATTGCTTGAATTTCCTATTAATGGCAGGAATTTGAAGCATTTATTGGATTGATTCCCCATAACCAAGGTGAACATCATCTTTACAGTGTATAGTTTGTTTGTTTATTTTCTCTCTTTCATGTTCTTGTTTGTTACGCCCCGGTCACCTATTTTTGTTGGTTTCTCTATTCATTTTTTGGGATGGTCTGGTTTTGTGCTTTGTAAGCTGAATCCTTTTCCCAATGGATATTTTGGCACTTAGTCTAATTTTTTCTTATGGCACTCGTAGGGAGTGCCCATCCCTGAGTTGGAGCCGATGTTGGTGTTCATATTTGTTTCGCACCATTTGCCATTATTTTTACTCTATCTAAGTGTTACGAAACATTTTTTCTCTCATGTGAGTATTCGAATGCCTTTACTATGTATTGGAAATGCCTCGAATTGTTTGTAGAATCCATTGTCATGTCCCTCCTTGAAGAAGTCTCCGAGCTTGCTCTATTTCTACCCTAATTTCTTCAAAGTCCACGGGCTCTACCATTTTTCCTATTTTTCCTCAACCATAGAAGCTCAAGAATGGTTAATCTATATTTTTATGCCTTCAAAATCTAAAATCCATGGTCAAAAATATGCTCGGAACCACGATTGACTTGATTTTTTCAAAAAATTTCCATCCTTAGCGAAAAATTAAGTTCTAAGCGTGAATGATGATTTTCTGTATTTTGACGATTTGATGGGTGTCTTTTTCCTGTAAAATTTATTCCTCGGCATTCGAGTTCATCGTGGATTATTTTTATTGGTCGGGGGATGGAAGAAAAATGCTTTAACTTATCATTTTTACTTTTTGGGTAAAAGGAAAATTTTGTCCCATAGCCCCACTCAAATCTGATTGGTTATTTTAGTGCTTACGTGGATTCTTCTAATTGGATGGGGTGTGGTGGGTTTGTTTTTGAACTTTTACCTTTTGGCTACTTTGGAAAAAGGTTTGAACTCAACCTGCGGCCCCGCCAGAGTCTCTAAATAAATCAAATTTTAAGTGGGAAGGAAAAAGTCTTACTTTGACCCGGCAGGAGGACATGTGGAAAACCTAATGGCCGAGATGCAGGCCATCGGAGGTAAGTTGAATGTTTTTCCCTTTTGGAAAAATTGAATAAAATTCTAAAATAGAAGCACACCCCTACCACATCATTTTGAAACCTTAAGGTTTTGAAGTTGTGCGAGAGCGACACGTGGCGGTTTGAAAAGTCAAAGGGGTGGGGATGCGCACCATCAGAGGCAACTTGGATATTTTTCCTCTTGTTACGAAAAGTATTAAAACATAAAAATGGCCCATGGGATTGATAGAGAAAAGTAAAAACTTTCTCCAGTCAACAACGGATGTGCGGACCTTCGAAGGAAAATTGGAAAATTTTCCTTTTATGGAAAAAGGAGTTAAAAGTGAAAAATGAAGCGAGGTTCTTATGGGAACCATTGGGACACATATCAGGCCTATTTTTAAGGGCATAGCTATGGGGAAAACTTGGGAAAATTTCCCTTTTCAAAAAAGAGGTGAAATAGTAGAATTTGGCCGCGGTTCCTTTGGGACCCACCTTAGAACTCGTGTTAGGATCATTTCTCAAGGGTAAAGGCCTAGAGAAAAATGTGAAAATTTTATATTTTTAAAAATATGTACAAGAAAAAAGGAACCCTCATGCCTGCTCAAGAATTGGATCTCCCACGTGGATGGACCAAATTCAAAATAGAAATCAATGACAATTGTCCATCTGTATCTGATTCTTCCACCATTTTCATTCCAGGATCTCACGGAGGTGTGAATCTTCATGATTTCTTGATATTTATTGCACACCAAATAGGGAGGGGGAGTTAATTTGATATATGAGTTTGGTGAGGAAGATTTGGGGATGTATTTTTCCATTAAGATGAGATCTAACCTCTGGGCTCGATCCGATCTTCCATTTTTCCTTCCTGGGCACACGAAGAGACAAATTTGACAAATTAGGGGTGGAAGTGGTTGGAGAGTAGAGGGAAAAATGATCTACCAGAAGGATTTGAATGCGGGAGATATTCGAGGAGATCCACCCCTTGAGCACCTGACGACTTTTTACAAATCTGATTCTAGGAATCGCGATCGAGATCATGGCAAGCAATGGTACACTCAATGTCTCTGGTTTTGGGGGAAAAAGGCCCTATTGTAAAATGATATAAATAGGCATGATTTTTCCGTGAAAAGGGTTGGGAGTTTATGAATGTAGAAGTGTTAGGAGTCAGAAACTAATTTCCTAAGAGAAAATTTTGATAGATCCCATCTTTCTGAGAAACTATCTGAAGAATCCTTTTTATCTCCTTTGTGTTAAATTTGATCATGTCAAGGTGGTTGCGAGTGTACAGCCATTGACAAGCTCTGAGATTGTTCGAGGAACTTTCCCCTGCTAATAAATTTAACCAAACTCGAGTTAATCTATGTTATTCTTGAAAAAATTAATTTTTGCTTCATTTTTGAATGTCTACAAGTAGTTTTTCTTGTTCTCGTTGCATTCTTACATTGAAATCTGTGTGAATCACACAAGATCTTATCCTTGTGATAGTTTGGTGGCATTTGTAATTTCATTTATCAAAAGAGCTTTTATTTTATAGTGAAATAAACAAATTTAAAATCACTGTGACTCCTAGCATGACTATAAGATTGTTTGTTTGCCTTTGAGGGTATCTTAGGCGTGATGAAACAGAGATTGATAATGTTCAGTTAAGTTTTCCAATTTGAGCCTTCATTTTGGATCCTTGAATTTTGTGTGAAAAGTGTTGATCTGGGCCTCCATTGGAGCACATATTCTGGTTAAAGGAACACCCTAGCTACTCTGAAAGCATTATCTACTCGAGGTTTCCATTTTTGTAAAAGTTCTCAAAGATTTGGTATAATCAACTTTATCTTGCTTCACCTCCCACCAAAAATTCATTTAAAAACAACTTATCATACCCATACTACCCTTGTTTTTCATTTATGTATACAAATGCATAAATTTTACTACCAAAACATGTGGAAACAGATCAAAATTTCAAATTTCTTTAGTAGCACGAACCTTGCCTAGAGAATATCTCCACTATCTAGAGTGATAGCTCGTGAGAGTTAGATTTTATTGCATTGATCATATTTTCTTCAAGGTCTCCTTACCAACTTCATTAGGAAGGATATCTTCATCTCCTCCATAAAAAATAGGCTATAAAATGGTTCTCTTACATTGGTTGAAAGGCACAACCTAAAATAGTGAGGATAGATCAAATCCTCTTAAGGTGTTACCCACTCCTTTCAAATCCTGAGTGCTAAAAGGTCAGATAGACTACTTCCCCAGCTACAAAATGACATACATAATTATCTATCTACCTCTGAGTGTCCTGTCAAATCCATGATGTTGCTTGGACTTTGAAGGAGATTAAATCCAGTACCAACGAGGCATTCCACAAGAAAGTATGAGGAAAAATTGTTTAAATATGGTTTTTCATTATTTTACATGTATCATTATTTTTAATAATATTATTGTATGTTGCGCTATTATAAAATGGTGTTAAGAAGGGTTTAATCTTGTACGAAAATAGTGGTAGGAACAATGAATGACACGTGCTCCAACCTTCAACTAGGAGGCTTTGTAGTGGTTATTATTATAATTTAGACATCAAAAGCATATCAATCTAACAACATTTTTTTAACAATTTGTAAATAAGTAATATGCACTAAATCTAAATACAGTTATTCGCAATGAAATCTCAAATTTTGATAGATCTCATATCTGTAGAAAATGCCTATTGAGTGCGTATCTCATGATTGATCGATTTAAATATAAATTTTAGAATCAAACCACCATTATCAATATCAATTTTACAAACCTATAAAATAAAATAAATGGATAGAAAAAACACTTGAAATGGCTACTTGAGATTACGAAGCGAGATGCTTTGAGATAAATTATTTGCTGCCCAATTTTCTAGATTCAATTCCCACACTCCATTGCACGACATTCATTTTAGGGTATATCTGACCTATACTTATCTCACTGTAAACTCAAGTACCATGTGACCATTATCTAGTAGTTGATGAATCCTTATTCCCCATCGTAATGGATTTACGAGATGTGGTTTGATGTGATTTTTTTGTCTAATCTATAAAAGTAGCTACTAAGCAAAAATAACAGGTTAACAAAGCGCGCCAAGCGATGCAGGTCAATGAAAAATTTCTAAATCTTGTGAGGTGACATAAGTTAAGATGACAAGTTGGAAGCTACACAAGGTTTTCATTTAGTTCTAACTGAATGGTTCTCACACCTCCGCGTAACCAATTAGTGGCTCATTATTTTATTTTAAAGTAATTAGTTTTAATTTTATTTAGAATTATTATGTCTTAATAAATAATTCTTTATGAATTGTAGAAATGAAAATTGACTAGTAAGATGTGTAAAAATAAAATGAAAACAACAATAAATATCATCATATTATCATGCCTCTATCTACGTGAAGTTGAGATTAAGTGGTAATAGTTTCGAGTCAATCATCGAGTTAGATAGATGTATTTTTAAGTTATTTGGACAAAAATACATATTCAAACTCTGCAATGTATAAAAATGAAGATATAAAGAACAATAGAAGCTTTAAATTTGTTGGAAGCTCTAACTAATAATTTGTTAAGAAAAACTAAATATATAGTAATCCTATTGGAGGTAGGCACCATAGTAACAAGTTAATTGATTATGAAATGTATAGTAATTGTGTTTGAGGTAGGGACTAATGAAAACATAATTGTTAATGGAAAATTTATTCAATGTGTTATTTACACATGCCCATACCACATTTAAAATCTATTTTTGTTCAAGCTGAATAAAATATAAATGTTGTGTTTGTGTAGTGGGTTTTGTAGAGCACTCAACTTTGACACATCGAGTTATATTGATCTTGATTATGGGTTATGGATGAACCCTTGTCTTAATTTTCCCATTTTGTCGATAATCCGTAAGTTTTATCTATATGTTGGGAAATGAAATAAAGCTGTTGAGTTTTAAATTCTATTATAATTCCACGAAAGATCTTGTTAGGCTGGATCAAATCCATCACATGTAACATATGACAACCCAATATCTGGTTTAGATGGAATTGGTCATTGATTGATTAATGTTCCATAACCCTCCACATGGATACTTCATGGAGCATTCACATTGTTTATTAAAATTCATCTTGTCAAACAAAGTGCTAGGGACCGAGGTTTTAACAGAGATAAAGAATATCCCTCTATTTTATAATATCATCATTATTGTATTTTCTAAATTTCTATTTTTCTTTCCTATCTCTTTATGTGATGACATGTATATCCAACATGCTTGAAGTTTAAACAAATTTTATTTATATATGGCTACTAGATCTTTTCTTCATGAATTCCATGAATAGAATTGACAAGAAATCAATTTCTTTAACTTAGAGTAAGTATATATCATATCTTAAATTAAGAAAATAAGGAATCCATTTAACACCTACAAATTATACAATAAATTTTAATGATTTCATCAATAAATATCCATATTTTTAAATCATTAACAAATTATATAGAGTCTCAATATAATCTCTTGATTGTGATAAAATCTACCTAGTGATCATATGACCAAAAAATGGAGGGGTTTAATTATAGCTGATTATTTATGCTTCAACTATTTTCCTAGAATTACATGAGCTTACAATAGAAAAGTGGGCTACTGTGTGCTAAAATAAGCCAAAAATATTGTATTTGTGTTTGAAAGCGATAACATATTGGATTTTCCTATTTTTATTTTGGCCTCTATAAGAACAAATTGCACTCACATAAATAATTGTTGGGTAGGAAGAATCTAAGCCATGGATATGTGTGGTAATTATAGGTATCAAATTCTAGCATAGAAGTCCCACATTTTACTTTCCAACTTTCCATTCATGTATTCATCTTATATACGAAACAAAATGTCATCCAATCAAAAATTGTTGACATCCTAAAAATTATTAACATAGAAATAAAAATTCTAACTTTCCCATATTTTCTCAAATGTTTCCATTTTCTTTTAATTATGAAGGGATATTTTTGGCGTCGTAGAGCTTAATGAAAAGTTAACGATACTTACCAAGTGATACCTATATATCGATACAAAATATGTACTACAATGCTATTATTGAGCGTGATTTTATTTTTTATTCGGTTGACTCATGTTACTCAATAGTTATTTCATCATATTAGTGCATCATCCCCATAAGGTTCTATCCTTGTTTTATCCTTGATATGGAAATACTTTAATAGGACTTCTAGTTATATGTAAACAATGGAAAGACCATCCTATTCATATTTTATCTTTTTGAGAAGAATGTCTATCAAAAACTAGAATTTCCCAAAACTAATACATTTAAAACAAATTTATATATTTTGTCTTTCACATATCATATTTTTTTACGTGTGGAATTTGATTCCTATTTGGTGTTACATGGATATTTCATGAACCAAATAATTACTAAATTTATAAAATTATGTCAATTTTGTGTCATGAAATTTCAAACACCATGTCTCATCCCCAAAATATTGAAATAAATTGTCCCACTATAGTGAATTACTATTGATGTTGACCTACGAGATCAAAAAACCTTTGAAATAAAATCCTTTCCATGGTATTGCTATTCAATTAGGAAAATTATTAATTACTTTGTCTTAGGTTTACTCAATAAATTATTTCATGTAAAGAAAAAAATTTCTTGCTTCGGTGTTGTAATGCCCCTCTAAAAACAACCATTCGAGACCAAGGAAAAACCTAGGTTTAGTTAGAATAATTATGGAACAATTTTTTTTTGTTGTAATTTTTATTTTTAAGTTTTCATAACAAAATTTCACCGGTGCATTACAACAATTAACAAATAACCTTACCACACTAAGAGAGTGAAATTTACCACGAGCAAAATTAGATTATCTTCTTGTGGAGCGCGGAAGAAATTTCCCCGAGCGTGGAAGTAGGGCACAAAAGAATATTTTTTTCCCATGTGTGGGTGTGGAAGAAACTTTTTCTCCTAGGCGTTAAAGACGGGCACGAGAAGAGACTTTCACTTTTTCAAACATAGAAAATTTTTGAAGTCCAATGAAGTAAAAACTTCCGGATGCCATAAATTTTGATAAAGAACTCCGTTTTCCAAAAACAAGGGCTTTATGGAAATCTCTTGATGTCGTACTTGTACACCAACATTAAAAATGTAATTTGGAAAAAATTTTAATGGTCGATTTTGAGAAAACGTATTTCTGTCACTAAATAGGTGAAATGGTATTTGTAACTTACACGATTTTGTTCAATACGTCATTAATAATTTCTCGATGCATCTTTAAGCAGACATGGAGGATTTCACTTGGGATATTTTTAGGATATATTTCAAGGTTAAATTGTTTGATTGATTTGTAATTCAAATTTACCAATTTTTATACTGCAAAATGTCTGCAATTTTTCCTTTGCCCAATTTGAAAGGTTCCATAAAATTTTCATAAGTATTTTAGTTTTTGGGACCATTTTGATCTTCCTTAGATTGTATTTGTGTTTCAAATCTTTTCATAGTTTTACAGGGTTGTTATGTATCTTTTACTAAAAAAATTGAAAAGTTTACAGTGAAATAAAAATGAAGTTTATACATTTCACAAAACGTATATTAATCTATTTCTTTTTCCATACTATAAAAAAATTTAATTCTTTCCATGTTGTTTTTAAATAGTTATCTTTCCTTCAGTTAAAATGTAGAAACTAGAATGCATCTTCTATTTTTCAAATCATGCATTTCAACAAAAGAGAGTAATGTATTTTCTTCATACATATTTCTTTCTTTCAAACAGAAATTCCTCAACATATTTCAACACAGATTTTAAAAAGTAGTAACTCCATTTGTGGAAAACAATACAAATTATATTTATATTGATCAAATAAAACTTTACAAATTAAAGCGCTTTCTCTTTTCCTTTCATTCAAATGCACTTTCACATTTCCTTACATAGTAAAGATTTCAGTGCATATATCTTTCTCATTTAAACATAGGATTTCATTTCCAAAACAAAATAACTATCCAATATAAATAATATTACAAGTCATCCACTTGAAGTGGGAAAAGGTGTACAAAAAGGAGTCTCACAAAGGACTTCAAAAATTGTCTTCTTTCTCAGCTTCAAAAACAACAGTATGAATTTCCATCATTCTTCAATTTGATCACAACAAAATAGGGGGAAAGGAAACGCTCTCCACCAAACCAAGACATCTAATGAAAAGGCAAAACCATCCTTCTTCATTGGCCCCCTAACCTTAACCACATTGCAATAAGAAATGCGACTCAACACATGGAAACAACAAGATTCCACAACATAAATGAAATCTCTCACATGCAAATATCATATTTAAAACACATTCCAAAACAAAACAACAGTTTTAGGAACCACAAGATAAAAACACAACAATAATCAGGCTTCATCAAGCAAGCCAAAGGAGCAAGAAACTATGGGGGATGCTACTTATGCCTCCCAAAAGGGAAATGGGTATCACCACCTGAGAACAAACCACCAAAATATATATCATTTCAAATCCCTTACAATCCCTTAGGCCTCCCACAAGTAACCCTTATCCCTCACAATTTCTTATGGCTCCCCAACTTCTTATGGCACCCCATACAGAGTAAAGAATTGCAAGCTATTTTTTTGCAAGGTGGAACCCAAATCTGAACTCCCTCCACACATATACCTCTCCAAAACACTTATAACTCCCAAAAAATATACCCCATAGCCTTCTCCTACACCATTCCTAGGTCATCTAACAAAAACATACAAATATGCTAAAACATTTACAACAATAACATTTGTATAAATTAAACAGAGCATTTCAAGCTCCTACCTCTCCATGATAGAGTTGTTCCAATTTCCAAACAATAGCTTTATTCAACTGCAAGCTATCTAAATATCCACCAAGCACAAGCATTCAGCAATATTCAAACTTCTCCAAAGCAAAAGCTCTCAAACAGTCAAAAGAATTCCCCCAGAAAAATGAAGTATCCAAAGGTGAAACAACCCAAAACAAGGTAAGGATTTGAATTTTAAAGAAGAGGATGAGTTGGATCCATGTAGGATGCCACATCACATAGCCTCAACCCCAACACAAAAGTCAACTTCATTCCCAATGCATATTAAATAGGTGGGTGAATAATAACACATTTTTACTTACACACTCAAATCAAGCCCACACCCCATAAGGACTGAAATTTAAAACATGAAGAAAGTGCAACTAAAACATACAACTTGACTTACAAAAATGAATAAAGAAAGTATAAATTTAACTCTCCAACCATAGGTAAGGTTGGTATACAAATTTAAGAGGTATGGGACAAGTTTAACTTGTCCCACAAGCCTCCAAAATCAGCCTCCAAGGACAAATTCGAATTTCCAAGAAGGTGGAGTGTTTCATACTCCAAAACCAACTTACATATCTCTTACACATTACTTACACATTTCTTACAACACTTTAATTCAAGGCCAACAACTCTATTAATTACTTCCTTATGACATATTTTAATTACTAACTTAACAACATGATTACTCACAATATTAACACACCATTTAATAAATAATGAAAGGGGTCAATGCACCACAAAATAAATACATGAAAAAATTAACAAAGCAACAAAACAAAAGAAAAAACATGTCCTTCGGTCACATTTAAAGGTGATCCTTCCATGGGAATCCCTAACACAATCAAAGACACAAAAATTACAGGTTTCCATGGTGACTTTGTTGAATTCATCAAGAATTCCAATGTGGTTGGTCTCCAATCCCCGATTTGTGTTGTGATATTTTAACTTGCAAAACACAAATACCTCCTTTGTCGTCGTGGCCATATTAGAACGTCAAAATGAATATAGTTATAATTCCAAAATCTTAATATATATATGAATCACAACATTATGAAGACCATAAACAAAATCACTTACAATTTTCATCAGCAATTATATGATTATAAATTAATTCCATTTTCTAGGTCTACTCAATATATCCAAATATCACATATCTGAACAACATCTATAATATAACCTCGGAAAATAGTATATCAACTTACGATTTTCATCAAGCAATTATATGATTATAAATTAATTCCATTTTCTAGGTCTACTCAATATATCCAAATATCACATGTCCGAACAACATCTATAATATAACCCGGTCAAATAGTATATCAACATCAATATATAAAATGTCTCTAATACTCATCAAGCATCATATAAGAATCAAGTCAACAATAATCTATGCTCTAACGTCTAACATCATGCTAAAACAAAACTATAATAATGCCCATAATATAGTCAACAATGTCATGATCAGTATCAAAAGGTGTCAAAGGGAAGTGGGCACTACATCCCCATCCCCTTAGACTCAAATTCCTCTTGGAAGTCACTGGAACAGATTTGGGAACTGAACTCATAGTAAAGTAGCATCCTCCTATGTAGTTGCAATCTCATCATACATGTCCCACTACACTCACACCTAATCAATCTTTCTACCTCAAAGGCCCAGGGTCCTGCAATCTATAATACAAATGGGATCCACCATCACCTACCCCCGATCCTATACCTACCCCGATGCAACGTATCTCCTAAGCACTGAAACATGAAACACATCATGTACATGAGACAAGCTAGGTGGCAACACTAGATGGTAGGCCAAAGGGCTGATACACTCCAAGATCTCAAAAGGACCAACGAATCTAGGAGCTAACTTAGAACCTTTTCCATAACGGATAGGGCTCTTATGTGGTCTAATACAAAGGAACACCTTCATGCCCACATCAAAACTATGGTCATTCCTATGTTGATTTACACACTTCTTTTGCTTGTCTTGTGCCTCCTACCTACGGTCTTTGTCTGGTCAAAATCACCTGCCGCACCATGTCCTGTAACAAAGCTAGTCGAAGAGAAACCATATCCTCTAACTTTGTTCGAGCTAAGAAGTGTCTTGTAATATTTTCCTCACAAATCCTGAATGGGAGACATGCCTATAGAACTCGAAAACTATTACTTTGTAGGAAAACTCCACCAAGTACATGTACTCCTCCCATCTCGACTAATGATCCATAACATACATCTTAAGCATATCCTCTAAGATATGATTCACTCGCTCAGTCTATCCATCTGTCTAGGGGTGATATGAGGGCATGTTGCATGGTAGTCCAAAAATGGGAAGTATACAAGGGATCGTGATCACAAATAATCTTCCGCAGAATCTCATGCAACATGACGATCTCATCCAGATAAACCCATGTCACTACAATAGTTGTATAATTGGTTTTAACCGGAGAAAAGTGTGCCTCTTTTGTCAATTTAGCCACCATGAGCATGATGGCATCATGGTGATATCTCAACATCGGTATCCCAACAATGAAGTCCATCAATATGTTGTCCCACTTCCACTCCAAGATAGCATGAGGAAAGAGAAGGCCAACTGGATTCTTATGCTCGGCCTTCACTTTGGAACTTTGAAAAGTGAAAATAAACTAAGCCACGTCTCTATAAAGTCCTCTCCAATGGTAAAGTTATCTCAATGTAGCGTGCATCTTCTTCACCCCAGGATGGGCGAGATAGGAGTACATGATGTGCCTCTGTCGAATATCCTGTCTCTTGATTTTCATCTCTGGAAACATAAATCTGACCTCTGTGCCTAAGAATTCCATCTTCCTCTAATGAGAAACCATCAAAAATCCCCTCAAGGGGTCTCTGGGACTCGATCTCTGCTCTAGTTGCAATGTAGAAGCTATCAAGAGGAAGTTGTAGAATTCTACTTATGCAAATATTTTCCCACTAAAGTTGCAATAATCACATGTCGCTATCTACGAGAGAGAATTTGTAACCACATTCTCCTTCCTTTCACATGCTATATATCCATATCATACTTACAAATAAATTCCATCTAACGCAACTAATGAGCGTTGAGATTAGGATGCATGAAGAGATGATGAAGACTCAAGTGATCATCCGAGTGTGAATCTCCAACCAAGAAGAAAGTGTCTCCATCAAACCATATCATGCACAACTACCACAAGCTCAAGATCATGATTTAGGTAATAAAGCTCATAATATTTGATTTTGTGAGACTCAAAGACCACTACTCTACCCTCTTGCATCAACACACCTCCAAGTCCTGCCAAGGAAGCATCTGTGCATACAAAAACTCACCTGTTGATCCAACACTTTGCAAGAATAGGTGTTGTCATGAGGAACTCATTCAATGTCTACAAGGCCTGGTCACATCTAAGCTGACCAACAAACTTCTTCTCTTTCCGCTAAAGAGAAGTGATGTGGTGTGCAATCTAAGAGAAGTCCTGAACAAATATCCTGTAATAACTTGCTAATCCCATGAAGCTATGCACCTCTATCACACTAGTGGGTAGTAGATAATCCATAATAGCTCTAATCTTAGAAGGATCAACTAGGATTCCTTCCACCGGAATTGATGTGACCCAAATACTATACTTTTTCTCGATAGAATCCTCACTTCTCCAAGTTCCCAAAAAGTTGTTTCTCATGAAGACACCGAAGAACCCAGTGAAGGTTCCCCTCATGCTCCTTACATATACATGAGTAAATCAAAATGTCATCAAGACAGATGAGCATGAAGCGATCTAATAAAGTCTTGACTACTCCATTCATTAAACTCATAAATATTGTGAGGGAATTCGTCAAACCAAAAGGCACCACTTTGTGAAGTCATAGTGCCCATATCTCATATGAAAAGCGGTCCTATGAATATCCCCGTCTGTAATCCTCAGCTGATGGTAGCTTGACTTAAGATCAATCTTATAGAAAACTATGGCCCCCTTCATCTGATCAAACAAATCATCTATGTGCGGAAGGGGATAAAAATTCTTTATCGTTACCTTATTTAATTGGTGGTAATCAATACAAAACCGCAAGGATCCATCCTTCTTCTTCACAAAAATCACCGGTGCACCCCAAGGGGATACACTAGGATGGATTAGGCCTTTCTCCAAAATGCCCTCTAGCTGAAATGAGCTCACGAGCTTTGGGTGGTCATCTCGGTAAGGTGCTTGTGAGATAGGATCTGCTCTCGAAACCAAATCTAAATGGAAGTCAATCTCACGTGGGAGTGGTAACCTGGTAGATCCCCAGAAAACGTCATCAAACTCTCTCTAAATGGGATGGTAATCTAATAATGGTCCACTAGACCCATCCTCTGATCAGTCACTAATTGTGACAGAAAACATCTGATAATCCCATCGCACACACCGCTTAAGCTGCATAATGGAGATGGTGCAAATAGAAACGGGTCTCCCGACCCCGATTATCACTTTGCCACAACTCCTATATCATTTGTACAAGATATGATCTTGTGGTAATAATCCATCCTGGCCCTTTGTGTAGATAACTAGTCCATACCCAAGATTACTCCATACGAGCTCAAAGGAAGGATATGAAGATCCAAGGTAGTGGTGAAAGGTCCCAATCCATAACACACTCCTTAACTAAGGAGTGTATAGAGATGTTGGCTCCAGAAGTCATCTCAATATCCCAACTAAGACCCCGCCCCTAATCTGCTACCAACCTACATCTCTCAACTAAAGATGGTGCAATAAAAGAATATGAAGAACCAGAATCAAACAAAATGGAGGTAGGAATACAACCAATGATACATGTAGTCTCAATAAACGTACTTTGATGCTTGGCTTGGAGGTTCTCAATCGTAGCATAAATCCTATGACTATGCACCATGTCACTGACAGCAGACTTTGAGATCTATGTCTTACCCTTGTTATTAGGGTTATGAGGAAAATCTCTCCAGAAATGTCTAGCAACACCGCAACCAAAACAACCTAATCCTCTCCCATGTGTACTAGGTCCAGTTGGTACTCTAGAGGTATGCGGTGTGGATCCTGATGATCCGGCTATGGACTATTGAGGTCTCTTCTAGCAAGCTCCTGCTGACTGAGCTCTAGGTGTGCCCTGTGTCCTAATGGGACCACTAGGAGGAGGCCCCATGCTCTGACCCTTCTGTGCATCGAATCACTGTGGAGTTCTATAAGGTCAGTGGAATTGCTACTGCTGCTATTGTGGTCTAAGAGATGACTAAGTTGAACACTGTATACCAAAAGGAGGAGGTACTGACCCCCTCGATCTATTGTTCTACATCTATTGTATATGGCTCCGGACTTGGTCTCTATCTTATTGAGTCTTTCCATGAGTCTCCTTTGCTATATAGGCCTTCTTAACAGCCTTAGGTAATGTTTGTGGACAATGGATCCGCACTACACCTCCAATGTCTAGATTCGGCATCGATGAACCTATGGATTCATACCGCTCATCCCGCATGTAATCAACATACTTTGAGTAAATCCAAAAATCTACTCTCATACTCTACTACTATAAAGGATACTGTTGGAGGTCACGAAACTCATCTATCCTTTCTTTGTATGAACCTCCGTGACAAATATATGCTCTGAAATGCTTCTCAAAGAGCTCCTGAACTATCTCAGAATCCACATAGAGCTTTTGCTCCATTATCCTCCACCATACACTTGCTCCATCTCTCGGTAGATGGATCGTAACATGAGCTTTCATGTTGCTATAACAATGGCAGAGCTTGAAGCATCCGCTCAAGCTCACCAACCAAGATTCTTCCTGAAATCCACCTATGTCACTAGAATAATGTGATGGCCATAGCTTCAGGATCTCCCTAATGTGGTTTGAAGCTATAGTCTGAATACCTCTAGGCCTCCCTGCATGTTCATCTCTAATCCTAGGGCTTCAAGACCTATGTCTATGTCCTGAAACTCGGTCTTCATGTCCCGTCTATGGTGACTCTACTCTAACTGACTCTACGTGGGATCTATCTCCTCTATGCTCCTTGTTATGCCAAGGAGATGCACGAGCCTCAACGGATGTTACCCTATCATGTCCGAATGAATGTGATCCTACAGTCCTTCTACGTAGAGCGGCATTAACATCCTAAAGTGTATGTAAAACTTGTGGTAGGATAGCTGCTACAACATGATCTGGTGGTGGTAAGTCTAGGTCTATGTGATATGACACCTTATGTTGTTCACGCCTCCTGCATAGACCAAGGTGAGATTTAGTTCTATATTATAGGTTTTACTCAGTTTTCCATGTTTACTAAAATATGCAAATTTTCAAACAAAGTTGTTTTCTAGATTTAAAAGTGTGCTAAGTTTAATATTATACTAAGTTTAAATTTTCATGTCTCAAGTTTTCTAATTTTCCCAAGGGTCCAAGATTTTGAACCACCACTCTTATACCAAGTGTAACGCCCCTCTAAAAGCAATTGCTCGAGACCAAGGAACAACACTAAGAGGGTGAAAGTTACCTCAAGAAAACATAAATTATCTTCTTGTGGGGCGTGGGAAGAAATTTCCCCGAGGTGCGGAGAAAGATTTTTCTCCTGCACGTGAAACACGAGTGAGGAAGAATTTTTTTCTCTCGGGCATGAAATACGAGTGCGAAAGAAACTTTTCTCTTGAGTGTGAAAGACGGGCGTGGAAAAAATTTTCTCCTAGGTGCAAAAGACAAGCGTGAAAGATAGGAACGAAATATGGGTGTGAAATACGCACATGGAAGAAACTTTACCTTTTCGAACATAGAAAATGTTCAAAGCCCAATGAAGTAAATTTTTTAAGGCCATAACTTTTGATATAGAACTCGGTTTTGGAAAACGAGGAATTTTTTGAAATCTCTTGATGTCCTCTTTGTATAAAAACCTTAAAAATTTAATTGGGGTGAATTTTTAAGGGTCTATTTTGAGAAAACATTTTTCTTTCACTAAACAGTAACCGGCATTCTTAACTTACATGATTTTGTTCAAATTCTTCATTAATAATTTCTCAAAGCATGCCAAAGAGACATGGAAGATTTAACTCGGGAGATATTTAGGATATATTTCAAGTTTAAATTCTTTGATTTATTTGCAATTTAAATTTATAAATTTTTATACAAGAAAAATCTCTGTAATTTTTCCTTTTCCCGATTTGAAAGGTTCTATAAAATTTTCATAATTATTTTAGTTTGTTTGGGACCATTTTGATCTTCCTTAGATTGTATTAGTGTTTCAAATGTTTTTCATAGTTTTACAGGGTTGTTCTATATCTTTTACTAAAAAAATTGCAAAGTTTACAGTGAAATAAAAATGAAGTTTATACATTTAAAAAAATAGAGATTAATCTATTTCTTTTTCCATACTATAAAAACATTGAATTCATTCCATGATAGTTTTAAATAGTTATCTTTCCTTCAATCAAAATGTAGAAACTAGAATGCAGCTTCTATTTTTCAAATCATGCATTTCAAAAAAACAGAGTAATGTATTTTCTTCATACGTATTTCTTTCTTTCAAACAGAAATTTCTCAACATATTTCAACATAGATTTTAAACAGTAGTAACTCCATTTGTGGAAAATAATACAACTTCTATTTATATTGATCAAATACAACTTTACAAATTACAACTCTTTCTCTTTTCCTTTCATTCAAATGCACTTTCACGTTTCTTTACACAGTACAGATTTTAGTGCATATCTCTTTCTCATTTAAACATAGGATTTCATTTCCAAAACAGAATAACTATCCAATACAAATAATATTACAAGTCATCCACTTGAAGTGGGAAAAGGTTTACAAAAAGGAGTCTCACAAAGGACTACCAAAACTGTCTTCTTTCTCAACTTCAAAAAGTAGTATGAATTTCCATCATTCCTCAATTTGATCACAACAGAACAAGGGGAAATACAACGCTATCCACCTAACCAAGACATCCAATGAAAAGGATAATCCATCCTTCTTCATTAGCCCCTGAGCCCCAACCACATTGCAATAAGAAATGTGACTCAACACATGGCAACAACAGGCTTCCACAACACAAAGGAAATCTCTCACATGCAAATATCATATTTAAAACATAGTCCAAAAAAATAGTAGTTTTAGCAACCACAAGATAAAAACACAACAATACTCAGGATTCATCAAGCAAGCCAAAAGAGCAAGAAACTATGGGGGATGCTACTTATGCCTCCCAAATGGGAAATAGGTATCACCACCTAAGAACAAACTACCAAAATATATATCATTTCAAATCCCTGACAAGCCCTTATGCCTCCCCCAAGTACCCCTTATCCCTCACAATTTCTTATGCCTCCCCAACCTCTTATGGCACCCCATAACGAGTAAAGAAATGAAAGCTATTTCTTTAAAAGGTGGAACTCGAATCCCAAATCCCTCCACACTTATACCTCCCCAAAACACTTATACCTCCCACAAAATATACCCCATAGCCTTCTCCTACACCATTCCTAGGCCATCTACCCAACAGCCCACAAACATGCCAAAACATTCACAACAATAACATTTACATAAATAAAAGAGGAGCATTTCAAGAGCCAAGCTCCTACCTCTCCATGATGGAGTTGTTCCAAGTTCCAAACAACAACTTTATTCCAATGCAAGCAATCCAAATATCCACCAAGCACAAGCATTCAACAATCTTCAAACTTCTCCAAAGCAAGAGCTCTCAAACAGTCAAAAGAATTCCCCCAAAAAATGAAGTATCCAAAGGTGAAGCAACCCAAAACAAGGTAAGGAATTCAAATTTTATAGAAGAGGGAAGAGAAGAGGATGAGGTGGACCCATGGAGGATGCCACATCACACATCCTCAACCCCAACAAAAAGTCAACTTCATTCCCAATGCATATTAAATAGGTGGGTGAATAGTATGACAGTTTTACTTACACACTCAAATCAAGCCCACACCCCATAAGGACTGAAATTTAAAACATGAAGAAAGTGCAACTAAAACATACAACTTGACTTACAAAAATGCATAAATAAAGTCTAAATTTAACTCTCCAACCATAGGTAAGGTTGGTATACAAATTTAAGAGGTATGGGACAAGTTTAACTTGTCCCACAAGCCTCCAAAATCAGCCTCCAAGGACAAATTCAATTTCCAAGAAGGTGAAGTGTTTCATACTCCAAAATTAACTTACATATCTCTTACACATTGCTTACACATTTCTTACAACACTTTAATTCAAGGCCAACAACTCTATTAATTACTTTCTTATGACATATTTTAATTACTAACTCAACAACATGATTACTCACAATATTAACACACCATTTAATAAATAATGAAAGGGGTCAATGCACCACAAAATAGACACATGCAAACATTAATAAAGCAACCAAATAAAATAAAAACATAAGTCCCTTGGTCAGATTTAAAGGTGATCCCCACATGGGAATCCCTAACACAATCAAACACACACAAGAGAAATAGAGTTGCCATGGTGACCTTGTTGAATTCATCTAGAATTCTAATGTGGTTGGTCTCTAATCCCCCGATGTGTCTTGTGATATTTTTACCTGCAAAACAAAAATACCTCCTTCAGCCTTGTGGCCATATCAGAATGTCCAAATGAATATAACTATAATTCCAAAATCATCAATATATATATGTATCACAACAACATCAAGACCATCAACAATATCACTTACAATTTTCATCAAGCAACTATATTATTACCAATTAATTCCATTTTCTATGTCTACTCAATATATCCAACTATCACATGTCCGAACAACATCTCTAATATAACCTTGCCAAACAAAAGATATGAACATCAATATATAAAATGTTTCTAACACTCATCAAGCATCATATAAGAATCAAGTCAACAATAATTTATGCTCTAACATCTAGCATCATGATAAAACAAAACTATAATAATGCCCATAATATAGTCAATAGTGTCATGATCGATCAAAAGGTGTCAAAGGGAAGTGGGCACTACATATGTACCTTGATGGAAAATGCGAGTCTATTTATTCATTATAACTTGAAATCGCACTCTAGTGGTGCATTAGTGAAAATTATACAAAGGAATTGACGAAGTTATCTTTCAAGGATTGAAGTTCAAAATTTGAACAGGGGAAGAGTTGTGATAATGAAGGGGATTGAGGAAGGAGAATCTTCAGTTGAATAATATATTATAAGGAACAAAGTTGATCCTCGTATTTCTTCCGAATTGTCGCACATTGACCATATGTCACTTTTTCTTACCATTTCCAAATCATTTGTTTAATGAAATGTTTGTTAAACATTGAATCTCTTTTATTAAATACTAACATGTAGAGCCATGTTTTTATTTAATTTGCAAATGTTAGGGATTAATTTTATCACATTATTGTTTTTAGTATTGTAAAAATCGAAGGAAAGTAAATAATGTAAACACAAGTGAAAACATGCTATATACACCACATAAGATCACCAGCTAAAGGGAATGGACATCTATATAGCTCTAATAATAACACTAATTATTTTGTTTGATACTATGTTTCTGTTAACCATGAGGATAAGATGGATGATAAGGAGAGTGAAATGGTATGGTAGGAAAGGACAAAAAAATCATATTCAAACATATGTAAGCTTCCTTTCTATAAAGAGGTGCTTGATGAGACTCTGCAAAGGCTTTGAGGCTAGGAGAATGTGGATGTTAGGGTCAATGGTCTAAGGATATCTCTGTTAAACACAAGTCATTATTTTTCATTAGTATCTCATGGAGTTCTTTTATTTTGAATAGGGTTCTATAAATTTTGAGATTATGTTATTTCCTCCACTAGGAAAGTACATTGTCTAATAGTTATACTTTTAGCGGGAATGTTGGTGAGATCATTAGCAACATTGGTTGGATTTTTTTAGGTACTCCAACTTCCTTATAAAATACTATTTGTTATTCATGTTGTTTTGTTACGTGATTCCAATTTATGATTTTCAGTACAATGCCACAATCGTCCTAGATGAGCCAAAATGCGAGTTTAAATCACGTCTTATGAAATAATCAATGTTTAATAGAAGGTGCAATTTTTAGATTTATTTGTCAAATTTGGGGTGGAAAGACCCCATATTCCTATAGTTTGTTCCAGATCCTTCCACTCTTTGTAGAAAAATTTAAAAAAACACTCAATTCATAATTCCTCCATTACATTGACAAAATGCAAATTGTACAAAGAAAATACCATTCTTATATGTGTGTGTGTGTGTGTGTGTGTGTAAGGAATTATCCACAAAACACTAAAATTTGTAATTTCTTCAAATTTTAATGCTAACAAGTAATTACATTACTTCAAAAGAGAATAAAAGGTTAACAATAATTTATATAAAAATTATTTAGTTGATATAAAAAGCACATAAGACAAAAAATAGGCAAATCGCACAACAAATAAAAATAGTTATAACTAGAAATAATGTGATACATTAAGAATATGTTGCAAAAATATAGGATGAGGTTGAGAAGGATCATCCTTAAGAGGTGCACCCCATATAAGAGGTTCACCCGAAGTTAGTTCATCCAACACATATTTGTGCTCATCAAGAGAATCACCCAAGGGATTTTTGATATAGTGATTCTATACCCATGTGGAAGGGGTGAAACCATTTAAAAATCCCTTTCATGGTGTAAGAATCATTGAGATGGGATTTCCAAGAGTTAGCATGCTAAAGAAAAATAAAATCCCTCATCTTAGTAGAAGTGGTTGTGGGAATGGTTACTAAGACATCTAGGTATCGGTTTGAACCCCGAAAAGACTAATCCAAGGGTACATAGATCATAGTGTATGTTGTGGTATCCTAAATGTAGAACATCTCTTGCAAGTGCTGAAATTCAATTCCAACGTTCTTAGCATAGGCTTGGATATTCATACACATCAAAGATAACATAATATATTTATCATTTATAACATAGCTAGAATAAATTATATTTTTAATAAAAGTAGTTGAATTTATATATTTCCATAGCTAAAATAAAAGTAAATTTTATGAAGAAATTTAAACAAATAATAATGTGTGTATTCATGGTAGTACATCCCCAAAAAAGAACATACACTAAGAAAAGGTTATGTACAAAAGGGTAGAATTTTATTTTGGAAAAAATGTAAAAGATCAAATACAAGGATCAAATATCTAGAAAAAATGTTGATAATTTCAAGAAATGAAAAAGGACCAAATGAGAAACAATTGAAGCATCTAGCCTAGAGGCGGCTGAAAACTAGGATGAAACTGGAATAGAACCAAAAACAAGGGATTCCTAAGTTTTGTATTATTATCTTGGCTCCTAGTCAATCTTGGGGATTGACATAATTAGCACATTATTTTCTTCTTTACACTCATCCATCCATCTTCTTCTTGTATGTAAGATGAGATCTCAACTGTACCCAAAGTTTTGGAGTTCATTAATATTAGGTTTCGCCAAGAGTTGCAAACGGATCCATTTCGCCATTAACCCACCTAAATCATTAATGTTTTATTCCAATAAAATTACATCATGGCTATACATGTCAAATATGTAGATGTTGTCCTCCCGGATATTTTGGTTACGGTTTCATTAATGCCTTTCTTCCCAAGGCTCCAACGGATTTTTGGAATTCACCCCCATGTAATCCCTAGTCAAGATTTTAGGCGATATCTTCTCTCTCGCCACCTCCTTCGACAAAGTTCTTCAATAACTTCCTCCTGTTCCAAATTTAAATTAGCCTCCATGTTACTAATTTGTACAGCCACATTCATGGTTTCCTCATATGTTGCACCCACTGGCAATGAGTTTGAAATGCGTGGGATTCCATCATCTTCCAAAGTGTTGTCTCCAAATTCAACTTTATAATTTCACATGTTGACAGAGGGATATGTGGTCATTAGGTCCTTCTTGGCATAATCTTGAATCGCTTCTCCATCCTATAGTTTTATATCAACCACAAGCTTGACTCCATTTGTAGGGGGAAACCATTTGCGTCATCGATCTTTAATCCTATTCATTCCTTCTTTGAGAATGATGTTGGGGCTAGGAGTTTTTTTCAATTACATCCAAATTTTCCATGTCCCATTCTCCCACATTTTCAACAAAACGCTAGTGAATCTTCATCTATGAGATTTTGCTTCCAAATCCCATCTCTGAAACCAGGTTTATGGCCTTCAAAGGACAAGAACTAGCAATGACATTTATGCACATCCTTATGGAAATGAACCTAGACACATTTCATTGTGGTTGGATGCAATGTAACGAACCAAAATTTCACACACACAAACAACACATGGAAATACAAGATAACTTTTTTTTTTTTACTTGTTTGACACATAACACAACACAACATGTCATCACAAGGTTACAACCAACTCTGGGAACCACTTGTTACGAGGATGACCACAAGGTCAGCACGGAAACGTTCACACCCAAAAGGATAATACACTTCTCTTTTTGGACAGAACAACATAGAAGTCCAACCACATGACACTCTCACAGCTAGGGCAAGCCACAGTAAGAAATGATTGAAGGTTATTTATTTTGATAAAACACCCTTTAACTCGTGACTTATGTTTTTAGAAGGATTCAATATATGATTCGCACAAATTCATCTTACCAACTGAGTTATTTTCTTATACACTATAGAGTAGTTCACTTAAAGTCTTCTTCTACTTGTTAAAATCTTATTATCTTCCAGAAACTAACCATTGTTTTCCCTTAAGCTTGTTTAAGAGTTCACCCAAAAGGGGTAGTGTTCACTAGTTTAGCTAGGGATATCAATTTATAAAATTTTACTTTACAAGGATAGTTTTACCTTTGATTACTTCAGGAATCTCTTGTTCTCAAGTAAGTCATCTCTACATTAATTTATCTCGAATAAATATATTATAGTTAACTTCTATAAAGGTTAAACACTCCATTTAATTTTACTTATCTCACATCATTACAAGGTGTCGAGAGTTTTGACTTAACACTTTACTCTAAAAAAAAAACAAGGTTTTACAATACTTATGCCAATGTAATGCTTGAATATCATTTCACACCAAGGTAAGTTACTAGTCTAACAACAAAAGGGAAAGAACACTTCACCACCTAGTTTTCGAACATACCAAGACAAGAGATCCTCTAAACTCCTTGCAAGCAAAGTTACAAAATTTACAACGCATTGAACTTTCTACAAAGAACTACATAATTTGAGAACCGATGAAACTTTTACACTCTTTTCCTTTAATCTACTCGCATAATCCATCTCGCACAAATATTTACTAGAGTCAGGTTCGCTAGAAGCCGAGCATGATAAGATGTAAACCTCACCTAATAATTTACGCCATCTAGCATATAAATAAATGAAAGTTTGCAATCTCCTTATCAAATAAATTGCTAACATACATTTCAAACTTAACTCGCACATCTCATGATAATACATCTCTTACTCATTAATGTTCACTTCCTTAAGATCTCGCTTACATAAGAACACAATTCCAAGTGACTAGATATACAACCTTAACCATGCAATCAATCACACTTAAATTACAAGTAATAATAATAACGCTCACCTAATACCCTCGACCTACTTCACATATATAAGTATCCAACAATATTATCTTTCAATTAAATAAAAGCACCAATGACATTAAGCTTAGATAATAAATACAAGTATCAATCTTATGTTATTCATTGATATTACCCAAGTATCGAACCTTCATAGATAATCGGTGATATGTAAGTATAATTGGGATATTTATCTCACAATTTTAAGAATATACTTATGCTAACAAATATTCCACCAATCCATGAGTTCATATATTACTTATATATCCTTCTGGTTGTTTATTACCATGTCTTTATATGTTTCTATTAGTATAAGAGTCCAACTCGTTGGAATGAGTCACGATTAACAAGATTGTCATATTTTGCTAATATGTCAAAGATACATTTTACTAACTAAGTTATGTAAGCATGGCCCAAGCCACTATAAATACAAGTATCAACATTATCTCAACTCCCAATTGAGATGCAAGTATCAAATTTTTTTTCAGCTAACATAATAATCATCGTAAATGCTAGAAGAATATTCCACTCGTTAACCAAGTATTGAAATAACATATTTATCCTTACTAGTTACCTAATAACATAATATACCCTGTTACATAATTCAACCTCCACTTGCATACCCCAATTTATGGGTATTAATTATTGTTCTATAAAATGAAGTTAAATAATTTCACGTGGACTTATATCCTTACTGTCATACATGGTATGCACAGTCCCATTATGGTAGTTGTCACCTTTACTTAAGGCTATGCATGACTCCATTTTAGGGTAGTTATCTTAACTTCCCTATTCATCTGTTTTCCTACCAAAAAGTCTTTCAACAAGCTTCAAGGTCAAAGTATAAGGTAAATTTATAATTTCATATTTCAAGCATTGCCTGAATTCATATGCATGAGGACATCACATGTCAATCAAACTTGAAGAATGTTGACATTCATGAGAGTTCGATGTATCCAATATTACTTTAACCAATTCACAGATCCAAGTAGTGCCTCAAAAATTAAGCCATAGAATTATCCACACAGGGTAATGACTTGCGTGCTTAACAAATTCATAAAGGTCATAGAAACCCATTAACACATGCTTCGGAGGGTTGCAATCTAAGAATAAGCTCATAGTAATAATAATAGCAGAGGGCACGGTGAGGGATTT
The DNA here is from genome assembly GCA_018340775.1 of Taxus wallichiana var. yunnanensis. Lineage (NCBI taxonomy): Eukaryota > Viridiplantae > Streptophyta > Pinopsida > Cupressales > Taxaceae > Taxus > Taxus wallichiana. The sequence goes on along the minus strand of CM031242.1, from coordinate 840,738,591 downwards.
TCAATAATCCCCAAGGTAAATGATAATCGAATGACTCGAGATGGAGCTATCTAGAGAGACCAACGAGAACTAGTATGAATCTTCCCAAATAAAGCCCCCATCCTAATGGGAGTTTATATTATTATAAAACCACAGTAAAACCCAAATACAAACACATCGGAAATTCCCTTTTTCAAGCCGTGTTCTACATATTATAAAAAATACAAGAAAAATTATAAACCTCATTCACGCTCCGTAATATTTTCTACAGAAACCATCATTCAAAGGAATAATCGGGCAAAAGATAAACCAACATTATAAGATCAGTAGGCAAGAATCGATGTAGAGATTTCTTCTACTCAAATAGTAAATAAGATAAACGTAAAGGAGGACAGAGACCAGTTCATGCAATTATGATTAAAAGTCATTTGAAACCCATTTCTTTACGGGCATCTCTTTGAAAGGGTCAATATATGTAAATGCGTGTTATATAATATCCAAATTCCAAACACTATCTATTTAGTAAAACAAAAACACATCAACATTCCAAAAGAAACCCACATCTACAATCGAATCGAACAAAATTGCAATGATTGATTTACCCAAATACTAAAAGAAATAAATCATTAAGAGAAAGGGTTAGTCTTATCATGCCTTTTGGGGCTTCCTCAATGCAGCCACGTCAAACCAAGGCTCCAGCAGATGAGTAAAAAAAATTAATAGAAGCATAACAGAGCACCATCAACTCCATGAAAATGAGGTAATTTCCATTCTTTCACTAATTTTTTTCCACGGAAAAAGACCAAGCAATTAAATATAAAATTAGAACTTGTAAGGATCGAGAGAAGGATAGCCATTCCTGTAAATCGCATGAATAGACACAGGTAGAATGAGAAAATTCATTCTAGAGCAGTTAACCCCAACTCCCAGTATGTAATTCCACAAAACAACAACAAAAATTTGGAATAATTAACAGGGTTTTGCATGTCCTTGCAATATGCTTTTACTCTTGAGTCTAGATTCTAGAACAAGATCGGAAAGTCTTGCGTTCAACTATTCAAACAACTCATGAATTGCTTTCCTATTTAAGGCATTGTAAATTAGTTTTTTTAAAGCCATTAGGACGCACCTATTACATTAGTTTACCCATCAATTTGTGCGCAAAGAAAACATTCCAGAAACTAAAATCAAAGTTGATTCATGCTTACCATTGGAAGTCTCACACATTATAGCTTGCTTCAATTAACATCACTTTTATCCTCCACGCTAAGCAAAATTTCTTTGAAGCATTTTGTCAAACAGTTTGCGCGTAATCTACTCCAACGACGTGAAGCAACATTGCCCAACATTGGAAAGGATATTTGTCAGACGATGAAGTAGTTGCAAGAGCTCTTGATATTAAATACCCGCAGCCTACCTGCCGCTCAAGCCCTAATCCTCCTTGCAGATAGACACTGCTAAATTAGAAGAATTGAATCAATTGATCCTGCTTAATCTCTTCACGATAGAAACTGGTACTTTGAACTAAGGAAGTATCTCATTGAGATTGACATTAATGAAAAATCTGTGACGATGATCCAAGATTTCGAGTGTTGGGGTGCATGATAAATCGTACGAGTGAATTCCAAGACCATATATAAGTTCATCTCATGCATATATTCAAGCTCAACCGTTATCAACCATTATGCCATATTTCCACTACCGTTAATGAAATCTCTTGCATGTTCATGTAATTGTATGAGCTGTTTATGTGGAATGTGATTTTGCATGTCTACCCTTCGCCTCGCAAAGACTCAATGAAAGTGGAGGTAACACACTGCTTCACCGGCTTGTAGCTTCATAAACAAAACCACCACCATATCTGAAACAACAAGAAAATAGCAAGATTGTTCCATGCACACATTAAATTTCCATGAGCCACGATGTTGAAAGGAGAACCACAAAGGCCTAGCTAGACATTCCTCCTGCACAAAGCGGCCACTCCTTCCTCTTCTGCTGCATACCAAAACAAACAATAGGTAGGAAGAATTTATTTCTTAGAAACAAAACCAAAATAGTCTGTCCTCCAAAATACAGATCCTAAAAATAATTTTTGAGTCAGCAAGGGGGACGAAGTCCTAGGACGCAGAAAGGGAAGATCTGTGACATCTGATAATGCTACAACTATCCAACCACTCCTCACATTAACTCGGGTCAGATCGGATATGGCTTCGGATCTTAAAAGATTGCTTGTACTCTCATGTAAGGAAAGAGTCAAGTCGAAAGTGACGTTGGGGTGGAGTCACCTCACACTCTCAGCCAACAAAAGAATTATCTTCCAGTATTGCGTGGCAGGGAAGGAAGATACCCTTCATCCCACCCACCGCTTCTCAACAACATTAAAGCTCTTTTAATCCCATGGCAAGTCTCCTTACCCACCGCAACATTTTCCATAATGCAAATGTATGCATTTTAATAATATTCTATTTAATATATGTACATATATAAATATTGTCTTACTTGCTATTAAATTTTACTTTTGTTTAATAACTATCTCCATCTTATTTATTTGATTCAGTCAGTTAAACGATATTTAATTAATCTATATATTTTGTTTGGATTTGATTATAGATCTCCTCATTGCCATTATCCAACCAAAACAAAGAAAAGGAAAGAAAATTAAATAACTTCAGAAAAACTAGTGTCCATGAAGGTCGTCAAAGCTTTAGTGAGATAAGATGACTTGGATCTGATACCTCTAGGGACATATGAGAAACTGGAGGAGTACACTCTTGCATCGAAAACCAGGTGTGAAGGTAGAATCCACACTTCATCGGTTAAGGGTGACAAAGTGGGGCATTACATTCTCCCCCTTAAGAAAGCATCGTCCTCGATGCGACATAACACAGATGGAAAGAAAAGGTTCGCAATCCAAGAACAGGTAAAGGAGGAAGTACACTTTATGGTTTAAAATTTTAGTTGATTATAGCACGGTCACAAGGTAGCCTTAGGAACATTTGGTAGAAATTTTAACTTTCAAGGTTCTGTGAAGATTGGCAGTTCCCTCTTATTTATTATTTCATTAGTTCCTTTCCATTAGTATTATTCTTAGTTTAATTTGTTTTTAAAATTTCATCATTGAAGAGTTTTGGTTTATTTCCTATTGTGGGTGCCCAACATGAACTGCTAACACAACACCCTATCAGGTTCAAAAGACACTACTGATTTACAAGCACACAAGTATATACTTCATGATTGTATTACAACACAAAAATGTTACTCAAATACGGAATAGAATAAGCACAGTCCACATAACATATTACTGGTCACACAACCATGACTGAAATTATACTACTTGAACAAGTTGTACTACGATTTCCGTGACGTTCCCTCAATTCCACAGGATGAAAATTTCACATAAATCCAAACAAAAGCTATAGGTACATAGTGTCCACAAGGGCATCAATGCCATATCCACAACATCACAACACATATCCATCTGACATGACTAACACATACATCAAAAGACCACTACCAAAACATCACAATAACTCAACATATATCCCGAAACATCAACCATACACACAAATATCATATGCCTCCCTCAAATGCCTCCCTCAAGTCTCTTATGCCTCCCTCAAACTCTTATGCCTCCCTCAAGTCTCTTATGCCTCCCTCAAGTCTCTTATGCCTCCCTCAAACTCTTATGCCTCCCTCAAGTCTCTTATGCCTCCCTCAAGGAGGCCAGTTGACCCTATGGTCCAAGACACATAGAGTTCGAACACTCCTAACCCAAGTGACATAATAACGCGTGGTTCAACAACCCGCTAGTTATCTATACTCCTTGGGGCGTACCCCTATACAATGAAGCGGGTCCATAGGTCCAACCATTCCATGGTGCATCCCATGACCCTATTCCACACATCACGACAATAGAACCAGCACAACAATCCAATCCAAATGCCAAGTGGCAAAGTACAAGCCTTGGGCAAGGCGGTAAAAATTCCAAATTTAAAAGAAGACCCAAAATCAAGCAAAATAAATGGCCAAATAGCCATAGTTAGTATCAAAATCCCCATGTTAGTGCCACAAACCAAGGAAATGCCCAAAATTGTAAAGCATGGCAATCAAGAAAAGTTCTTTGGTCCTTACAAAATAAAGTAAAAGCTCAATTTACGAATAAAATCAACTTATAATAATGTCACATTACGATAACTGTGTGGCCTTATCTAGCCACCAAAGGGGTACTCAACGAGTTGCTAGCACTCGGAACATCAAGCCTCAGCTCGCAAAATAAAACATCAATAGTACAATTTCATCACCTCTATCTGAATCATCCCGCCACCACTTCTACAAGGCTAAACATAGTCATAGATACACTAAGGTTGTACCCATAAAACAACCACATAAAGAGAGAGAGAGAGGGGCACGGTCCACCATCTACTAAGCCTAAGGTTGGCTCTATTGATTGGTCAACTGTACACCTTTCCTCACTCTAAACACACACTTTACCGATTCCCTTTAGGGTCGGTTAGCGTAAGGTTCACAACATAACATACAACAACATCACTAACATAACGGTGGCACACACATAACTACCATAACGTCTTACATATGGTACATATACAGGGTAGATCACGATCATACATTCACTGAGTGTAACACACCACTTTACCACATTCTACACCCAAAGTGCAATCACCATACGATAGGGTTCATACACTCACCGTATGACCCCAAATCACAACATGAAGCATTACATATTTGCACAAATCATACATACGATGAACATAGTACATCTCAACATAACATCCATTGCTACATAACCAGGTGGTACACACATTTCTTCAAAACATGGTAAAAACATCATGATACAACTCATTTCTTTTAACATCAATCTAGTCATACAACACATTGATACACCCACATATCACAATATGCCACAATGCTCTAACACTATGTCATCCACTTTATAATTCTTTTCACACGCCACAAACAGTAATTCACACGTGAACTCTTCATAGAATCCACAAGAAGGAGAGAGAATACTCCCATCCCCAGCACATCAATATGATAACAAATACGCACTGAGTGACATACACATCACGTGCGTTCACAATATCACAATTACGACATGGATCACATCACGCTTAAAGCACATTACTCTCCCAATATCTACCACCACCATGCAACATCATCATCATCATCATGTAGTAACATCATGTAACACAACCACCATCATGTAACATCACCATACAACACCAATCCGGCCCATAGGTTCGAGAGCATGAACCTATGCTCTGATACCAAGTGTAACGACCCAAAATTTCACACACACAAACAACACAGTGAAATACAGGATAACTTTTTTTTTTACTTGCTTGACACATAACACGACACAACATGTCATCACAAGGTTACAACCAACTCTGGGAACCACTTGTTACGAGGATGACCACAAGGTCAGCACGGAAACGTTCACACCCAAAAGGATAATACACTTCTCTTGTTGGACGAACAACATAGAAGTCTAACCACATGACACTCTCACACCTAGGGCAACCCACAATAAGAAATGATTGAAGGTTATTTATTTTGATAAGACACCCTTTAACTCGTGACTTATGTTTTCAGAAGGATTCAATATACGATTCACACAAATTCATCTTACCAATTGAGTTACTTTCTTACACACTATAGAGTAGTTCACTTAAAGTCTTCTTCTACTTGTTAAAATCTTATTATCTTCTAGTCTTCTTCTACTTGTTAAAATCTTATTATCTTCTAGAAACTAACCATTGTTTTCCTTAAGATTGTTTAAGAGTTCACCCAAAAGGGGTAGTGTTCACTAGTTTAGCTAGGGATATCAATTTATAAAATTTTACTTTACAAGGATAGTTTTACCTTTGATTACTTTAGGAATATCTTGTTCTCAAGTAAGTCATCTCTACATTAATTTATCTGAATAAATATATTTTAGTTAACTTCTATAAAGGTTAACCACTCCATTTAATTTTACTTATCTCACATCATTACAAGGTGTCAGAGAGTTTTGACTTAACACTTTACTCTCAAAAAAACAAGGTTTTACAATACTTATGCCAATGTAATGCTTGAATATCATTTCACACCAAGGTAAGTTACTAGTCTAACAACAAAAGGGAAAGAACACTTCACCACCTAGTTTTTGAACATACCAAGACAAGAGATCCTCTAAACTCCTTACGCAAGCAAAATTACAAAATTTACAACACATTGAACTTTCTACAAAGAACTACATAATTTGAACCGATGAAACTTTTACACTCTTTTCCTTTAATCTACTCGCATAATCCATCTGCACAAATATTTACTAGAGTCGGTTCGCTAGAACTCGAGCATGATAAGATGTACACCTCACCTAATAATTTACGCCATCTAGCATATAAATAAATGAAAGTTTGTAATACTCCTTATCAAATAAATTTCTAACATACATTTAAAACTTAATCGCACATCTCATGATAATACATCTCTTACTCATTAATGTTCACTTCCTTAAGATCTCGCTTTACATAAGAACACAATTCCAAGTGACTAGATATATAGCCTTAACCATGTAATCAATCATACTTAAACTACAAAGATAATAATAACGCTCACCTAATACCCTCGATCTACTTCACATATATAAGTATCCAACAATATTATCTTTCAATTAAATAAAATCACCAACAACATTAAGCTTAGATAATAAATACAAGTATCAATCTTATGTTATTCATCGATATTACCCAAGTATCAAACCTTCATAGATAATCGGTGATATGTAAGTATAATTGGGATATTTATCTCACAATTTTAAGAATATACTTATGTTAACAAATATTCCGCCAATCCATGAGTTCATATATTACTTAGATATCCTTTTGGTTATTTATTACCATGTCTTTATATGTTTCTATTAGTATAAGAGTCCAACTCGTTGGAATGAGTGACGATCAACAGTATTGTCATATTTTGCTAATATGTCAAAGATACATTTGACTAAATTATGTAAGCGTGGCCCAAGCCACTATAAATACAAGTATCAACATTATCTCAACTCCCAATTGAGATGCAAGTATCAATTTTTTTTTAGCTAACATCATAATCATCGTAAATGCTTGAAGAATATTCCACTCGTTAACCAAGTATTGAAATAACATATTTATCCTTACTAGTTACTCCGATAACATAATATACCCTGTTACATAATTCAACCTCCACTTGCATACCCCAATTTATGGGTATTAATTATTGTTCTATAAAATGAAGTTAAATAATTTCAGTGTGGACTTATATCTTTATCACATACATGGTATGCACTGTCCCATTATATGGTAGCTACCATGTATACTTAAGGCTATGCATGAGTCCATTTTAGGGTAGTTATCTTAACCTCCCTATTCATCTGCTTTTCCTACCAAAAAGTCTTTCAACAAGCTTCAAGGTCAAAGTATAAGGTAAATTTATAATTTCATATTTCAAGCATTACCTGAATTCATATGCTTGAGGACACCACATGTCAATCAAACTTGAAGAATGTTGACATTCATGAGAGTTCAATGTATCCAATATTACTTTAACCAATTCACAGATCCAAGTAGTGCCTCAAAAATTAAGCCATAGAATTATCCACACAGGGTAATGACTTGCGTGCTTAACAAATTCGTAAAGGTCATAGAAAACCCATTAATGCATGCTTCAGGAGGGTTCCAATCTAAGAATAAGCTCATAGTAATAATAATAGTAGAGGGCCTGGTGAGGGATTTTCAATAATCCCCAAGGTAAATGATAATCGAATAACTCGATGGAGCTATCTAGAGAGACCAATAAAACTAGTATGACTCTTCCCAAATAGAAGCCCCAATCCTAATGGTAGTTTATATTATTATAAAACCACAAGAAAAACCCAAATACCGTCATATCGGAAATTCCCTTTTCAAGCCGTGTTCTACATATTATAAATAATACAAAAAAATTATAAACCTCATTCACGCTCCATAATATTTTCTACAGAAACCATCATTCAAAGGAATAATCAAGGCAAAAGATAAACCAACATTATAAGATCAGTAGGCAAGAATCGATGTAGAGATTTCTTCTACTCAAATAGTAAATAAGATAAACTATAAAGGAGGAGAGAGACCAGTTCATGCAATTATGATTAAAAGTCATTTGAAACCCATTTCTTTCTGGGCATCTCTTTCAAGAAAGGGTCAATATATATGTAAATGCGTGTTATATAATATCCAGAGTCCAAACGCTATCTATTTAGTAAAACAAAAACACATCAACATTCCAAAAGAAACCCACATCTATAACAATTGAACAAAATTGCAAAGATTGATTTACCCAAATACTAAAAGGGATAAATCATTAAGAGAGAGGTTAGTCTTATCATGCTTGTTTGGGGCTTCTCAATGCAGCCACATCGAACCAAGGCTCCAAAGAAATTGAGTAAAGAAAAGTAATAGAAGCAAAACAAAGCTCCGTCAACTCCATGAAAATGAGGTAATTTCCATTCTTTCACTAATTTTTTTCACGAAAAAAAACCAAGCAATTAAATCTAAAATCAGAACTTGTAAGGACCGAGAGAAGGATAGCCATTCGTAAACCGCATGACACGGGCGTGAAGGAGAAAATTCATTCTAGAGAAGTTAACCCCATCTCCCAAAGATGTAATTCCACGAAAACAAAGACAACAGAAATTTGGAATAATTAATGTGGTTTTGCATGTCCTTGCAATATGATTTTACTCTTGAGTCTAGATTCTAGAACACGATCGGAAAGTCTTACGTTCAACTACTCAAACAACTCATGAATCGCTTTCCTATTTAAGACATTGTAAATTAGTTTTTTTTTTTAAATCCGTAATGATGCACCTATTACATTAGTTTACCCATCAATTTGTGCACAAAGAAAACATTCCGAAACAAAAATCAAAGTTGATTCATGCTTACCATTGGAAGTCTCACACATTATAGCTTGCTTCAATTAACATCACTTTTATCCTCCATGCTAACCAAAATTTCTTCAAGCATTTTGACAAATATTTTGCACCGAATCTACTCCAACGACGTGAAGCAACATTTCCCAACATTGGAAAGGATATATGTCGATGATGAAGTAGTTGCAAGTGATCTTAATATTAAATACCCGTAGCCTACACCCGCTCAAGCCCTAATCCTCCTTGCAGATAGACACTGCTAAATTAGAAGAATTGAATCAATTGATCCTGCTTAATCTCTTCACGATAGAAACTGGTACTGAACTAAGGAAGTATCTCATTGAGATTGACATTAATGAAAAATCTGTGGCCAATGATCCAGTATCGAGTGTTGGGGGCATGATAAATCGTACGAGTGAATTCCAAGACCATAGATAAGTTCTTCTCTGCATATATTCAAGCTCAACCGTTATCAACCATTATGCCATATTTCCACTACCGTTAATGAAATCTCTTGCATGTTCATGTAATCGTATGAGCTGTTTATGTGGAATGTGATTTTGCATGTCTACCCTTCACCTCGCAAAGACTCAATGAAAGTGGAGGTAACACGCCTACTTCACTGGCTTGTAGCTTCATAAAAAAAAACCACCACTGTCTGAAACAACAAGAAAATAGCAATATTGTTCCATGCACACATTAAAGTTCCATGAGCCACGATGTTTGAAAGGAGAACCACAAAGGTGCCTAGGTAGACATTACTCTCTACACAAAGCGGCCACTGCGTTCCTCTTCTACTGCATACCAAAATAAACAATAGGTAGGAAGAATTTATTTCTTAGAAAACAAAACCAAAACAAATCTGTTCTCCAAAATACGGATCCTAAAAATAATTTTTGAGTCAAAGAAGGGGACGAAGTCCTAGGACGCAGAAAGGGAAGATCTGTGACATCTGATAATGCTACAACTATCCAACCACTCCTCACATTAACTCAGGTCAGATCGGATATGGCTTATGGATCTTAAAATATTGCTTGTACTCTCATGTAAGGAAAGAGTCAAGTCTGAAAGGGACGTTGGGGTGGAGTCACCTCACACTCTCAGCCAACAAAAGAATTATCTTCTAGTATTGTGTGGCAGGGGAGGAAGATACCCTTCAGCCCACCCACCACTTCTCAACGACATTAAAGCTCTTTTAATCCCATGGCAGGTCTCCTTACCCACCGCAACATTTTCCATAATGCAAATGTATGCATTTTAATAATATTCTATTTAATATATGTACATATATAAATATTGTCTTACTTGCTATTAAATTTTACTTTTGTTTAATAAACTATCTCCATTTATTTATTTGATTCGGTCAAGTTAAACAATATTTAATTAATCTATATATTTTGTTTGGATTTGTTTATTGATCTCCTCATTGCCATTATCCAACCAAAACAAAGAAAAGAAAAGAAAATTAAATAACTTCAGAAAAACTAGTGTCCATGAAGGTCGTCAAAGCTTCAGTGAGATAAGACGACTTGGATCCGATACCTCTAGGGACATATGAGAAACTGGAGGAGTACACTCTTGCATCGAAAACTAGGTGGAAAGGTAGAATCCACACTTTATCTTAAGGGTGACAAAGCGGGGCATTACATGCAAAGCTAATAAATCCCCAATTACTTTAGCTATTCTAGCCAAAACATTAATTTCCTAAATTTGAGGGGCGGGCTAGGAAGCCTTATCCATATCGTATAGTCATTGGGATGTGGGTTTTGAAACTTGGTTTCCATCTAACAATGGTGAGATTGGTTCTTCCATAAAACCATGGTCCACCTTGCATAACATGGACTAGGTCTTCTTTATGGGAGAAGACAAACATGAAGCTTTTCTTAGATAGGGAAAAATTATTGACTCGCCCCAAAATCTTCTTATTCTTCCTAATACAACTTTGAACTTGATCAATATTAGGCCAAATCCCTTTAAAACAACCCAACAAAGTGAAGTTGAATCTCCCATGAGATTTGTCCACCACCAAGTCCAAGTACCTTCACCATGAGGATTCTTTTTTTTCCTTTTGGGAAGAAACTTCTGCAAAGTGGTTCCTTCTACTATCTCTTTCCATTGCATATGTTTCCTATGACTTTGTCTACCCATGTTTACAAGGGAGGGGGAAAAATAGACCCAACGGTCATGCTCTAGGCATGTGTGTTATTCTCGCCTCCTATTCCACCCTCTCCATTCATGTCCGGCTCTGCTAAAGGATAGAAAATTATTATGATTCTAATTCCGATAAATTGATATCCAAGGAAAAACTACAAAGAAATTTTTAAAATTACCAAGGAAAGCATATGTTAGGCATGTAGTGTTAAACATGCTAGAGTATTTTGATTCTTTCTTCGAGGCAAGCCCTAATATATCTTGCAAAAATATTGTGAGATAATTAAAACTATTTTGGAAAGATTTTATGTCACTTTATATTTTGGGATATGGCCCAACGGAGGTAGTATAGAATATGAAACCATTACGAAAAATCACATATTGAAAGGGTGATGATCCTTTACATTTGAGAGGGGCATTTTACCCATATGACAGAGCTATTTTTATTTTTGGTTTTTAAACTAAAAGCACAAAAGAGACAACAATAGAAAGGAGAAAGAAAAATAAAGGAGATAAAAATAGAGGAAGGGAGAACACCGCAGCTGGACTTGACACAACTATTTCTTATATAACTTCAGGTAAACAAAAGGATAGAACCAACTCACTCTCACACATGAAAGAATATAATGTATTGATAAATTTGAATAAAATATGGAAGTACAAAGTATTAAAAACCCCGAACCATACATATATGACACAAAGTTCGAGTTAGACAGGACATACAAAACCAATTTAGAGTATTACAATATCACATACATCAAGGGAGAAAAATTGTGTTTATAACATCATTCAATTATAAAGTATTAAGATAAAATTTTATGATTGAAGTGAATAAACACCAGAGGTAAAAATGAACACATAAACAATGTAGTATATTCATGGAAACTAAAGAACACATGTACACAAAGCTACAATGAACTCCTTTAACATATAAATAGAAAAGAGAGAGAATCAAACCCCGAAAATGACAATGAAACTCATATTTATAATTTTATGCCATAACCACATAGTTACCACCTTCTTGTTGGCATATTTAATACATTGTTTATTGGTTAGTTTGGATACGGCGGTTATACCTCCTAACCATATTCACTATGTATTTATTCACCCTTGTGCATTCAATATATTATTCAGACATCATTTTAAATTACTCTTGTGCTAACATTGGTATCAGAGCGGCATGGAAGCAGGAGTGTGGGAGCGTGCAGATAAAGGATGGAGACCTGCTTGGAACCACCGCTCCCCTCCTGCGTGGAAATTTCCAGACCCAACAACTAGTGAAAATCTTCTTGCGTGGAGTTTGGTGGAAGAACATTTCCCTGTTGGTGAGCCGTGAGGAAGCATTCAGTTTTGAAACCATTTTTTTAACTTCCTGCGTAGAAAGATTCAACGCATGTGTCCTGCATTTCAGCCAAAGAGAACAATGTTTTATTCAATGCCTCCTCGAACTATCATGATGGTTTTGTTGTAGATCCTCCTCTGTTACGCAACCAAAGACACGTAAAAACATCTCGATCAAAGAAAGTATTGAGTTGCCAAATCACCAATTGCTAATGATGGAAACCAGCGCTGGAAGATCTGATTGATTCTCCTTTGGACGAGTTGGACATGGTAGCATGACGATACAATGTTTGATAGTTTGAAGCATCAAGCACGGAGAGGATGGCATACACTTTCCGATAAACGCCCACCGTAATGCATTTTCCTGATCTGAAATGCCAGGGTACAGAGGCGTTGAGACTGATGCTTCCAAATCTTTGACAACATGGAGAATTCTGGTGTTGTATTTCATGTCTGGAAATGTGGCATTGACCATTAAACCAATCCAAGTTTGCTTGCGAGTTATCCCATCAACGACCATTTCTCAGCGTGTGAGGAAACAACAGTGACCAGAAGAGTAAATAGTCAGGCGTGTGAGCGTACTCAGAGGAGGAAACCCGTGGTACAAGCCCGCAGTTCAAGAATTCAAAAAAATCGTCACCAAAGAGGGAGAAGAGAGCATGTGGCAATGACCACTGACCAACTTATAAGCACTGTGTGGAGTCTGACATGAGTGGCATCGATCACCGAAATCCCAGGTGTGCGTTGATAGACTCCTTCCCCAAACATCTTCTCAAATGTTGTTCGCAGAACATGCAATACATTAGCAAGCACATCATACAAAAGACCAGGAGACATGTGGAATTTGTTTGAATCAAATCGGGACAAAACGAGATTAAGCCCCTTCATTCATTCATCAAATTTTCTATCAAAGATGGACGCGAACAACCAACCTATGATCCCATGCAACAGTTTGAGAGCATGAAAGTCGTGCCCAGAGATGTTAGCAACATTGCAAGCAACCATAGAGACATACCGCATTTGAGAGAGTCAAAGTCAAGCCCACAAGAGCATTGGCATCTACTCTTCACCAGTCTCCAAAACTTGCAATTCGAGGACATAATGGACTGATTCTTGTTCGACATATAGACGGAGAAGAGTTGTGTCGATCCAGATAAAAAACACGAGATTAAATGCTTTCAGGCACATCTGTGGCACACCACATGAGCTTTCGAGCTCACTTCTTCATCTTTTTTTTTTACAAACGAGAGCACATATGTCGCAGAGATTCAAGAAAATCCAGACAAATTCCTTGTTGCAAGAAGCAGATAGGACATGTCGCAACGTAACAAGATGATGAATCAGGGTAGATTTGTAAAAACAATATATTATAGTTTGGATATAGTTTGCGGTTGCACCTCCTAACCACATTCACTATGTATTTATTCACCCCGTGCCTTCAATATATTATTCGGACATTATTTTACATTGCTCTTGTGCTAACACTTCTTGGTAAGAATATAAGTTTTACCTTTTCAATTTTCAATTAATTTATGAAGTATAACTTAAGTTTTACAATAGCATTTTTCTTAACAAAAAATAGAAATGGCACATAAGTGACAAAAAAATCCCTTTTCCTAATAGATAAATATAAAGTTACTCAAATTAATAATAGAATAATATTGAGTTCTATCCCTGGAGGTTTCTTGTTTGATTCACTCAAGCAATTTCACCTTCCAGACTTCTATCCTAGATCGCAGAACTGTCTTAATACATTCTTTTCCCTCAAGGTGAGAGCTTTTCCTACTAAATCCATCCGTGATTACGAAGCACATAAAATCATAAACAATGCACGTTAGAATTAATTTGCTATGTTTTATTAAAAAGGATAATCCCTCTCATTGATAAAATCCAATACAAGGAATTTTCCCGTGATAAATTTAATTTGATATTTTTCATCTTCATGTATATAATGGCATGCATATTCACTTTGAGTTATTTGACAATCACATAGAATCTACAAATGCAGTGAATTTCCGTGTTGTGTAGTAGTCTCAATTGGAACTGTTATGATCATTTTCATGAATGTTAAAGAGGATGTCAGTTGCACCATTACATTAACTATTCGTAGAAATAAAATCCTTCTTCTCAATTGTGTAATTTCATCGACATCTCCAATTTACCTTGACGTCCTATCGTTAATACCATTGCAACTTGTAAACTATTCTCGAATTCCCTACTAGTAGATAAAATTCTTCTAAGGTGACGTTCATAACGCTATTCCGATGTAAGCGAACTCGTAATAAGTAGGAACAATGCCGGGTCAAGTCCAATATTATTATATCTTAAATTTGAATATGTAACAGTCTCAAAAACAAAAACAAAAACAAAATGGGAATTCATATCCACGACGTAGCTCTGGTTGACTGTCCAATTTAATTTAACGTCGTCAACAAAAGAAACGTTCAATCACACGCACGGAAATGAAAATAACATTTGGCGCTAGAAAGAGGTGGTATGTTTATGTCTTGTATTACATAAACATACCTGCTCAAACACGCTTTTACTTGGTCCTTAATTGAACAATAACAGCGACCATAATTATTATTGACTAAAACCCATCATTCGTACTCTCGCCATGTTCTAGGATTTTGTTGCAGTCGGGGAATCAACGCAAGCAACATCATAAATTAATATATATAATTCTTCATGGATTGCCTATATATACCCGCATAAGCTAAACATTTCACCAATGCTCTTTGGTCGTTACAAAATTGCAACCTACAAACCACAATTACAATGGCATACTTTTTGGCTCCCCTATTTTTAGTGCTGTTCTTGCCCACAATAAGTGCAGATCCAGATGCATTGCAGGATTTCTGCGTAGCCGATACTTCCTCCTCCGCCATTTTTATGAATGGCCTGCCTTGCCTTAATCCCAATCAGGTTTCTGCCAAGAACTTCACCACATCTGTTCTCAACAGCGCAGGAAATACATCAGGGAATCCGTTTGGAGTGAGTTTGAAAACCACAACAACACAGTTCCTCCCTGGCATTAACACATTGGGATTAATAATGGCCCGTGTGGATCTGGCGGTGGGAGCAGTGCTTCCTCTGCATAGCAACCCAAGAGCCTCTGAAATTATCTTCGTCTTGGAAGGGACTCTCAACGTTGGTTTCGTCGACACCACCAACAAGCTTTTCTCTGCGGAGATCAAAACGGGAGATGTGTTCGTGTTTCCCAGGGGTATCATTCACTTTGTTCACAACATAGGAAACACGCCTGCGTCTGTCATAGCCACTCTTAACAGTCAAGCTCCGGGTAACTCTGTAATTCCTTTGGCTACTTTCGCCTCCAATCCGGCCATTCCCAATCATGTTTTGGGGAAATCATTCCAGATTAATGTCGCGGAGGTTGATGAAATCGGAAAGAATCTCGGCGGCATCTGAGTGATTGATTTTTAATTATTAGGGGTTGTTTTGTTTAAGATCTTCACTGAATATCTGTCTTTCAATTGTAGTCTATTGCTAGGAAGTTACCATGGCTTCCTCTCTACGGTCCACTTCTTGTAATTTCTCCATTCATTAACAATTTACATTTTTTAAATAATATTTTATTCTTCTCAATTTTGATTATATATTCTATTTGTCATTTAAATTTATACTTAATAAATTCATTTGTATGAGATTAATTCTTTGTTGAAGCTAATGTGATAAAATATAAATAGGTGTCATTCGTATATAAATTTGTAATTAATACATTAATATTCTCGTTTTGCAAGTTTTTAATGTGTTTGTTTGACTTTGTTGATATGTAATATTTAGTAAGTTTTCGGATCGTATGTTTTGCTTGCATGGAAATCATCTTGTACCATTTTTTAATTGAAAAGAACACTTTTGTTAATAAAACATAATAGTACAATGCTAATTGTGCAAAAATGAGTGCAAGGAATGAAACCCTACGATGACAATCATAATATTGAGCTACAAAACTCCTGTAGAGATTGTCAAAATGACAACCTAAAAAAATAACCAAAATAATGCATGTCACAATAACATAAACTTAATAAAAATATTTTTCAAATAATAAACTTACAAAGCCAAGGAGTTATCAATGAAGCAAAGACAACCACCAGAAAATAAGGCAATTAGGCACTAGATGTGAACATGGTGGCTAGAGGAGACCGAAGAGGATTATATTTGGCTTTATCCCCAAAAACTATGTGTGGAGGCTCCGAACGTTATGTGTGTGATCCCATCTTTCAAATTATGTTCCTTGTCTTCGCTTCCTCAACATGCAAGGAAAGAGAAATTGCAAGAGCGAACCATCAAAACTTATTGCGGTGGAACCATCCCAATTGCTATCATCACTACCTTCGAGATAATTAAACACAACAATAGCTCTTAGAGGGTAAGCCGGATGGGAACTAAATTATATCTAATCCATTTGAATATTTTAAAATTTTGTGTTTGCATTAGTAATATAACATTTATATATTAAACGAAAAATAATAAATATTTATTATATGAAAATATAGTTAATATTATAATATCTGAAGTCCAATATTTACAAATAATTTAAAATTAAATAATATAAATATTTGTAACGAAAAAAATCTTTTAAAAAATTCTCTTTGAAATGAGAAATGTGTCATTTTTATACGATCTAATAATGATACAAGTGGATGTTTAACATTGGTTATGAGTGGTGAAAATTAGGCACAAATGTGGCATAAGACTTACACAAATGAAACTTCTAATTGCTTCATTTTTTTATAAGGGTAAATACGGGTTTTTACCTGAGAACCTACCCAGGTAAAAAAAGGCTTGACAACGAGAAAATATCTTCCCTGCAGCACCTAGAAAAACAACAAGAGAGGAATAGTGGTATTTTTGAAAATAAGAATTATGATAAATGTCACTGTCCACACAAACGAAACGTCCTCAACTGGAGGGTCAATGGGAAAGATAAGCGAGACACCTAGATTTTTTTTTGATGCAACATGTGTTCAAGAGGTCCAAAAGTTTTACTGACGAAATCCTTCTAGCCAGAGTCCTCCGAAAAATTCGAATACTTTAAACAAAAATCGTAATTCATATTCACAACATGGCTCGCCGACAGCCAAATTTAATTCAACGTCGTCAAAGAAACAAATGTTCCCAAACGTTCAATGACACGCTCGGAATTCACAATTGGCGCTGCAGCTATCGAAAGAGAATGGTACGTTTGTCCGATGCAATCCATGACGTTGTATCCCCTACAAGTTTCACCAAATCTTTATAAAAATCTTGATGAAACGCTTTAACTTGGTGAATTATCAATCCAAACTATTCTCCCCAACTGCCCACGGCACTGATCACAATCGCCATAATTGTGATTGACACCTGCAAGTGATCAGTTCAATATTTTTTCAAGAAAGCCCTTCATCATACTATTCCAGGGTAATCGGGACTTCGTATTCCTTATCGTATGAAATTTCAAAGTGAGAAAACCATAAATTAATATATATATTTTTATTCATGGATTTGTGCAGCCCTAATACCTATATATACCCGCAGAAACTAAACATTCCTTCAATACTCTTTGGTCGTTAGAAACTGTAACTTACAAACTACAGTTACAATGGCGTATTTGTTCGCTTCCCTATTTTTACTGCTGTTATTGCCCACAATAATTGCAGAAACAGATGCATTGCAGGATTTCTGCGTAGCCGATACTTCCTCCACGAACATTTTTATGAATGGCCTGCCTTGCCTTAATCCCAATCAGGTTTCTGCAAAGAATTTCACCACATCTGTTCTGAGCAGCGCAGGAAATACATCAGAGAATCCATTCGGAGCGAGTTTTAGAGCCACAACAACACAGTTCCTCCCTGGCATTAACACATTGGGATTACTAATGGCCCGTGTGGATCTGGCGGTGGGAGCAGTGCTTCCTCTGCATACCCACCCAAGAGCCTCTGAAATTATCTTCGTCTTGGAAGGGACTCTCAACGTTGGCTTCGTCGACACCGCCAACAAGCTTTTCTCTGCGGAGATAAAAATGGGGGATGTGTTCGTGTTTCCCAGGGGTATCATTCACTTTGTTCACAACATAGGAAACACGCCTGCGTCTGTCATAGCCGCTCTTAACAGTCAAGCTCCGGGTCTCTCTGTAATTCCTTTGGCTACTTTCGCCTCCAATCCGGCCATCCCGAACCGAGTTTTGGCGAAATCATTCCAGATTAATGTCGCGGAGGTTGATGAGATCAGAAAGAATCTCGGCGGCGCCTGAGCAATTGATTTTTAATTAGTAGGGAGTAGTTTTGTTTAAGATCTTGAGTTAATCTCTGTTTCAATTGTAGTCTATTGGTAGGAAGATACCATGGCTTACTCTCTACCCACTAGTTGTAATTATTACTCCATTCATTAACAATTTACATTTTTAAAGAATATTTTATTCTTTTAAATTTTGATTATATATTTTATTTTAGTCACTATATTTATTTGTATGAGCTTAATTCTTGGTTGAAGATAATGTGATAAAATATAAATAGGTGTCATTTCTTTGCGTGTTTATAATGTGTTTGTTTGACTTTGTTGATATGTCGATGTCATTTGTAACATTTATTAAGTTTTGGGATCATATGTTTTGTTGCCATAGAAATAGACATGTACCCTTTTAATTGAAAAAAACATTTTTATTAATAAAACATTATAGTACAATGTTAATTGCATAAAAAATGAGTGCAAGGAATGCAACCCCATGATGAGAATCACAATATTGAGCTACAAAAGCCTTTAGAGAGTCAAAATGGCATCCTAACCAAAATCAAGATTGTAACAAGTACCATAAACTTAATAAAAAAAAATTTCAAATAAAAAAATTATAAAACCAAGGAGTCGTCAAAGAAGCGCAAACAAAAAAAAAAAAAAAAAGGTAATTAGACACTAGAGGCGAACATGGTGGCTAGAGGAGGCAGAGGAGGGGAATATTTGCTTTATCCACAACCACTAATGTGTGGAGCGTCCACAATGTCATGTGTGGGATTGCATCTACCAAATTATGTTGTGTGTCTTAAGTTTCCTTTACATGCCATGAAAGATAAATTGCAAGAGCCAATGAGAGAAAATTATATGGGAGGAGAAACATCCCAACTATCACCACCGCTATCCATAAGATGATAAAACACACCACTACATCATAGAGACCAAGGTAGTCATGAATGGAATTATTTAATGTATTTTGATATTTTAAAATTTTCTTTTGCATCACTATATTATTTTTATATTTTAGACCAAAAATAATAAATATGAATGCATAATTTTTGTATTAGAAAAGGTAATAGAGAACATTTTGAAGGGATTGGGAACCCTGTAAAACCAAAAGCTAAGCATCAAGGCACAAAAGAGAAACATCAAAGAACAAGGCCCCAAAGGCCCAAGGAGAAATGACTAGACAAGCCAAAACCGAGAAAAAGGAAAACACCGTAAAGGAGAAAGGGTACCACAAAGTAGATCGGTCAAAGAAACTTGCCCCCCTAACCAAGGAGAAGCCCTAACTACCTTGTTATTTCCATTTATGAGATCTAAGGCTCATCTTGAGAGGTGAATTTCTGGTTTTTCGTTTCTTCTTATTGTTCACAACCTTCCAACCATCCCACCATTATGATATACATTCTCATCCAAGTGGATAAAAAGACAAATTTCAAGAACCTCCTTGTTTTTTTGACTTTGAATTAATAGGGAACCCAGGGATTGCAAAAAGAAGAGGCGGTGCTTAATTTCATGCAACTCTTTGTGAGTAAATATCTGGTTTAGTGGGAGAGGAGACATTCTAACCCTTCTTCTCGTACTTCTTCTATTCCTGATCACCTGTATGACTAGATGAATCATTATAAATATTAATTTCTAATGAGCGTATACCAATTGGTTATCTTTATTAAAATTTGTTTACCACAAGACTTGCCCCTTAATGTGTTTCTTGAAAATGTGGCAATCAGAAGCAAGATATCTATTGGTAAGATGTCCGTTGATTTTAAATTAATAGGGAGTAGTTTTTATGTAAGATCTTGAGTTAATATCCCTGTTTCATTGTAGTCTATTGGTAGGAAGCTACTATGGCTTCGTCTCTACCAACTAGTTGTAATTTCTCCATTCATTAACAATTTACATTTTTAAAGAATATTTTATGCTTCTAAATTTTGATTATATATTTTATTTGTCATTTAAATTTATACTTACTAAATTCATTTGTATGAGATTAATTCTTGGTTGAAACTAATGCAATAAAATATAAACAAGTGTCATTTGTATATAAATTTGTAATTAATACATTAATATTCTTGTTTTGCAAGTTTTTAATGCGTTCGATGGACTTTGTTGATATGTAGTTGTCATTTGTAGCATTTAGTAAGTTTTGATCCTATGTTTTGCTTTGCTTGCATGGAAATCATCTTGTACTTTTTTTAATGGAAAATAACAGTTTTGTTAGTAAAACATAGTACTACAATGCTAATTGTGAAAAAATGAGTGCAAGGAATGAAACCCTTGGATGACAATCATAATATTGAGCTACAACAAGCCTCTAGAGAGTGTCAAAATGACATCCTAAAAAAACCAAAATAATGCATGTCACATTAAAATAAACTTAATAAAAATATTTTTCAAATAAAAACTTGCAAAGCCAAGGAGTTATCAATGAAGCAAAGAAAACCACCAGAAAATAAGGCAATTAAACACTAGATGTGAACATGGTGGCTAGACGAGGCCAAGGAGGATTATATTTGGCTTTATCCCTAAGCACTATGTGTGGAGGCTCTGCAATGTTATGTGTGGTATCCCACCTATAGTATTATGTTCATTGTCTTCGATTTCCTCGTATGAGGAAAGAGAAATCGCAAGAGCCAACCATGGAAAATTATTGTGGGAAACCATCCTAACTGCTAGTATCACTACCTTCGAGATGGTTAAACACAACACTACCTTGTAGAGGCCAAGCTAGATAGGGACCGAATTATCTAATCCTTTTGAATATTTAAAAAAATTGTTTGCAGTAATAATATAATATTTATATATTATACCACAAATATTAAATATTTATCATATGGAAATATAATTAATATTATAATATTTAAAGATTGATATTTATAAATAATTTAAAATTAAATAATATAAATATTTGTAATTACAAATAATTTCTTTAAAAAAATTATTCTTTCAAATGAGACTCGTGCCACTTTTGTGCTATCTAATAATGATGCAAGTGCATATTTAACATTGGTTATGAGTGGTGCAAATTAGGCACAAATGTGGCATAAAACCGAAATGTGGCATAAAAAAACCGACACAAATGAAACTTCTAATGGCTTCATTTTTTTATAAGGGTAAATAAGGGTTTTTAGTTGGGACCCTAACTAGGTAAAAAAATGTCTAACAACCTAGATAATACCATAATCGTAATGAGAAACAAGATAAAATAGCTGCCCCACAACACCTAGAAAAACAACTAGAGAGGAATAGTGGCATTTTTAGAAATAAAAAATATGATAAATCCAACTTTCCACACAAACAAAATGTCCTCAACTAGAGGGTCATGGGAAAAAGATAAATGAGACACCTAGATTTTGTTGATGTAACATGTGTCCAAACATGATCCAAAACCAACAAATTTCTATCAGGTTCAAGAGGTCCAAAAGTTTTACTGACAAAATCCTTAAAGCTAGAGTCCTCCCAAAAATCCAAAATCTTCAGACGTTCAAGTTTACAAGGAGCAATTTTTTTGGGCATTAGGCCCAAATGTTTCTTTATATTTAATAAAATTTCCAACTTCTAGGTATCGACATTCACTTTGTTCACAACATAGAAAACACACCCGCTTCTATGATAACCTCCAATCCTCCGGTAACTCTGCACCTTGTGGCTACTTTTACCTCCAATCCAGCCGTTACTACAACTAAGTTTTGGCCAATTTATTCTAGATTACTATTACAGAGGTAGATGAAATCAAAAGGAATCTCGGTGGCAGCTCAACAATTTTTTTTTAATTATTAGGGAGTAGTTTGGTGTAAGATTATTTAATATTCATGTTTGGATGTAAGATGACACAAATCTCCATCACACTATCGTCCAAAATGATTCCTTTAGTTCTATTGTTCAATTAGTCCGTCCATGGGAGCTTAGCATAGGTTTATCTCTACCCATTAGTTGTAATATTTCCATTCTCTCTCAATTTACATTTTTAAGCCCTCCTGTGTTGGTTTAATGAGTGTCATATTAAATATTCTAGGTTTTGGCATCTAATCCATCTTGAATTGTTTCAAACTAGTGGTTATCCTTGAAGGAGCAAGTCTACACCTGACGGGTTTTAGTAGGAGTAGTATTGGGGCTTAGAGTTTCTTTCACATTGAGCTCCATTTATCGTTGCGAATCAGTAGTGCTACTATTATCAATTGATGTTGGAGTTTCCAATTTCATATATTTGTCTTTTTAAGTTGTCTGCTTTTTGTAAAATACATTTTATATCATCTATTTTTGCGGTATGTACATAATAGAAATGAGTGTACATCATGTGAAGTTTTAATAATCGGTGTGAGGTTGAGGTCAAGTTGTGTAACTAGGAGATTCTTGTACCGAGTTCTATTTGATTACAAATCAATTGCATATTTTAGTTATGAGAATATTATTTGTAATTCAGTTATCAATTAGCAAAGTTTCCTACTATCTAAGTTCCAACGTAGAGTTTGGGATGCTTTAGAGGTGTGAAGATAATATTTACATTTAGAATTTGAAGAGAAGCAACTTTGAAATGAGGTGGACTGTTGTGTAATGGTTAAAGAATGATCAAGAATAAAAAATGTTATACTTTATTTTATTATTTCTATTCGCAAAAACTTGGAAAACAATGTCATCTTTATAGCACAACTTGAGCATATTGGGTATTAATAAGCATATGAATGCATTCAAGTGTGTTAATAAATGTTAGGGGTACAATATTTTTTTACCATCTTCTTCCTCTCATCCCCTTTTCACTCTTCTTATAATGATTTTGGCATTTATATTCGTTTTAAAGTTTTAGAAGTGTGTATTAATTTTGGGTCAATGTGACGAATTGAAAATACTATTACATTAACAGAGATGAGAAACATGAAAGGAAAATAATAATGGGTTAGAATCCACAAACAACAATTCTTTGTTTTTGGGAGTAAGAAAATGTTTCTGTTGTTAAGGTGGTACATAAGAATGCATGTCTCTACTGAGAATACGCAGGTGAGTAATAACAATTAAGAAAACATAAAAGGAAAACATATATTAAAGAATCAATACCCCTATGTGGAGTGCTTTAACATATTTTCCAATGAAAATTTCCAAATCCATTTGGTATCAAGCATTTAAATAAATCATATTTCTCTTATTTGTTTTTGTAGTTTAGCAAGAATGATTTTAGTGTAATTAAATTTATCTTACAAAGGGTTGAATTTGATCCGAATTGAATATTTTTTTGATACATGTTTGATGTTTATGCCATGTTTATGCCATTGATAATTCCGTTTATCTTGATCATGTTATGGGTACAATTCACAAATGAAAATTGCATAGAATAAACATCAACACTAAGTTTAGCAAATTACTACATGCACTAGTCACCAAAGCGAGACAACAATATAGATTAGATGAGAAATCCCAAAGTCTACAACTTTTAGAGAGAATGTTTAGCCTAAAGGAATGTTAGAATATTTTACATCTCGGTGGAAAATAGACTGATATGCACCATAATCAATATATGTTAATACTTTCCCTATCTCTATTGTGATTTGTAGACGTGATGGGCAAGGAAAATGCTTTTGATTAGAGTGTAAATAATTAAACAATGTTCCATAGGTAACTAATTCAAACACTAATAGGGAAATTTTGTTTGGAGGCAACATACAAATAAATTTCACTATGTTTCCGTGATTAATATGTGAGAAAATTGTGAGTTCGTTAATGAAATGATGATCATCCTAGATATCCATTACTTTCTTGGACTTTTTAATTCCACCAGAGTACCATTTGATAGACTCGTCATCTTGTACATAGTGTTGAAACGACCACTTCCTAACTTCATATCATTTTAAATATTTGTGCAAGGTCTTTCTAATTCCTTCACGAGAATATAGCCTCAAGGTTTATCTTCCAAATCTGGAAGTGATAAACTAGTACAATTGATGGAAATACTTGGTCTCCACAACTTACAAGTGTCATTTCTTCAGACCACTAAGTAAAAACATAGGTTCTTTACATAGATTACCACAAATGAAGGCAAAGACCGTGAATATCTCGGTGAAAGTTAAATAAAATTTTACAAAGCTACTTGTTTTGGAATAGTTTTCTACAATATGCTTAAGAATGATACTAAAATAGATCAGAATATATATTTCCACTTGTGATTGTGGGAACAAAACCTTTATTTGTCATTAGCACCATGCTGGCACAAGCAAAACTTAAGGCGGTGCATGGCGGGGGTGTGACAAAAAGTTTCACACTTTGTCATCATCCAAGATCTAAAGTGTGGTGCATAGCACAGAGGTACTCGTCTACATGTTGAGGTCATGCACTATTGAGTGTTGTGTGGAGTTTATGTCTTGTTTAGTGTTATTTGATCATTGTTAAAGAATGGTGTGGAGGTTTATGAATGCAGATGGAATTTTAAATAACTTATAAAAATAGTAAGTAAATAATCTAATTTGTAGTGCCCACTCCTCTTCAAACTTATCATATTTTGATTTTTATTATTTTGGTTTAGCGTGATGATAAATGGTAAAGATATTTTGATTTGTTGATATTTTTTTATTCATATTATGGTTGTATGGATTCTTAGAGGCATGGATAGACATTCGCATTGATGATGATGATGATGTGTTGATTATCTTATATATATATATATCTTGAAATTGTGAATTTCCGTCATATTGACTATGTTTTGGTGTTTGAACTAATCTTGCAATCTCATTGATATTGATGAAATGGTAGAATTGAGATGTTTTTGAAATGATAAACAAATGATAGCATTGCTTAGATTTGATGATGATTTCATGATATGATGATGTTTATTGATGGATGTGCATGTATTTTTTTATTGATGTATTTGATGTAGCCACGAGGCCAAAGAAGCTTTTTGTTTGATTTTTGCAGGTGATTATATCACAATAAACAAAAAGGGGGACAGAAACCAACCATAGTGGAATATTGGATGGATACAATGAAGGTCACTATGGCATCTTTATGTTCAATTTTATTGTTGTGTGTTGCTAGATTGTTGGAGGGTCCCCAGGGATGACCTCAAATTGTGACCACGGGATTTGTTTTTTTTTTCCTTTCCTTATTATGTTATGAGTATGTGCTTTATTTTAGTTACTTGATTCACTTAATTATTGTTGAGTAATGTGCTCTATTTAAGCTAATTAATCTTATTAATAAAAGTAATTTGAGATGTGACCAAGGGATATTTAATTTTGGTAGATTGTCCTTGATTTTATTTTGGATTTCAAAGGATTTTTATTGGTTTAAGTTTTTGTACTCAACCTTGCATGTCAAATTTGGATTTGGGCTTAAGGGCTATTTTTGGAGGCTTGTGGGACAAGTTAATCTTTTCCACACCTCTTAAATTCATCTACAAACTATACCTATGGGTTAAGGGGTCAAAAATAGACCCCATTATGTGATTTGTAAGGTAAAAGGTGATATTTATTGCACTTTCTTACATGAGTTTTAATTGTGTCCTTTAGAGGTGTGGGTAAGAGTTTGTGTGTGTAAGAGGTTTTTCATTTCCTCACCCACCAATTTATTAACCTTGGATTTGATGTTTGACTTGATGATACGGAGTTGAGGAGAATTCATGTGGCATCCTACATGGAGCCACCTCACCTCGTTTTCTATATATGCGAGTTAATATGATGGTTTCGGGGTTACTTCATTTTTTTGTGCATGATTATTTTGGAGTTTTTAGCTTGAGTTGGTTACTTGGGATAATCGGAGCTTGCATGGATTTAAGATTGAGCTTGGAAGGAGCTTAGAGTTTTGATTTTTGATCAAGTTTATTGAAATGGAAAGTTAGTAACTTCACCCATGCAATTTATTTTTATATATGTGTGTGTATGTAAATAAATGAATGTTGTGGGTGCATATTTTTTGGCTTGGGTAGTATGGTCTTAAGTATGGTGTAGGAGAAGGTTTATGGGGGTATTTTAGAGGAAGGTATAAGATTATTGTTGCACATTTTGTGAGGGAGTTGGGTTTGGTGCCCCACATTTTAGATAAGAAAAATGCTTATTAATATTATATATTTTATTTGATGGAGGAATGAGAGATTAAGCCGGCATAAGAGAATTTGTGGGAGGCATAACAGTCTTGTTTAGGGTTTGTTTTGTGTTTTGAAGGCTTTAAGGTGGGAACATAATCCCATTGGGAGGCATAATTGATTTCCTTAAAGTTTCTCTTAGAGATTTCAAGCCTTGTTTGGAAAAGTTGAATTCTTTGATATTGTTATTTTTTTTTAATTTTGTGTGTGTTGAAATATTGTTGGCATGTGTGTTATATTGTGGAAGCATTTGTGAACATTTTCATTGGTTATATCCATTGATTACTGCTCTATGGTTTGGGCTCGGGGACCAATGAAGAGAATATATTCTTCTCCTCATTGGATTATTGGTTAGGCGGAGAGTGTTGCCTACTCCCCTTCTTTCTTGTTGTTCTTGAAGAGAAGAAAATGTTGAAGCTCAAGTTGAATACTTGGACCTAGTGCACCGCGTAAAGAGAAGAAGAAATCCTACATTTGTAAGAAATTTCCATGTTGTTTCAAGTTAGAGTGGAAGACTTTCAATTCTTGCATTTTAAAAGAAAGCCTTGTAAATTTTATTTATCAAGTTACAATGTTGTAGTTGAAAGGAATAAGCTTAAGTTGTATTTTTGGTTGGAAATGAAACTCTCCAAATTCTATATTTTATTCAAGTTGTAATATGTATTCTTTGGAAAGGAATGATATTGTTGTAAAGAAATTGTTGTTGAGTTCTTTGGATTGTATTGTTGCAAACTTGAAATGAAAAAGGAGTTTATTAAGTGTGTTGTATCTTATATTTGTTCTCCAAATAATATATGTGAAAAGAATGGTTTGGATTTGATATTATACTCAAGTTTTATACCTTATTGCAAAGGAAATAATGCCACAAACTTAGTGTTTTAATCTAGAAATGAATTTTAATTCCTTTCATTATTTTTTTCTATAGACACCTAAATTCCATTTTACGAATATTATTGCCAAAATGCACGTAAACCACTCCTATTATTCCCAATTATGTTATAATTAGTACTCTTTGCTAATTAACTAACGTTC
Organism: Taxus wallichiana var. yunnanensis; assembly: GCA_018340775.1. Lineage (NCBI taxonomy): Eukaryota > Viridiplantae > Streptophyta > Pinopsida > Cupressales > Taxaceae > Taxus > Taxus wallichiana. The sequence continues at coordinate 840,710,842 of CM031242.1, read as the reverse complement.
CTTGCCAATTTAGAAAATTAACACCACGTTGTTGATTGTGTAAAAATTCCTCTTCGAAATGGACAATTAGCAATTATAGGCTAATTAGGCCTATTTTGCCCTTAATTTGGTCAATATACCCTAGTATTGACTCAAATCCATCTTCCAACCTCTCAAAATCACCCCATTCACCTCTACAACCTCTCAACAAGCTTCAAAAGCTTATCCTAGTCTCTAGTTGACCCTAAGCAATTGATTAAGGCTCCTCACTCTTAATCACTTAGTTATTCACTACTTTAGTTAGTAAGGCATAATCATTGATAAGCAATTCTAATCTAATTTGGGGCTTTTAGCCCCACATGCACTAAAATATGAGTTTCTCCCAAAAGGAAAACTATAAAAGGTTCCACCTCATTCCTTTATACTTTACACCAAGATTGTATTTACATATCTTGTGTTGATAATTTAGGAGTTGAGTTGAGTGATTGCTTGAGTAAGGAGACCTATATCCATTCACACCATATCTACTACGCATCTTAAGAAGTGTGCTCGATAAGGTTGCCATTTGTATGATATCAGTGTTAGTGACACATCAGAGGATGAGTCTAGTGGGCCGTCACTTGATGATCACCCTATTTTGAGGGAGTTTTCTATTTTTCCTAGGGAGTTGCTAGGTCTACCTCCCCCACATGAGATAGACATTCCAATTGATTTTGTTCTTTGGAGCGAGCCTATCTCACGCACGTCATATATGATGACGAAACACGAGCTTTGTGATCTCAAGTTGCGGTCGAAGGGCCTTCTTGAGAAATGCCTAATTTTTTGTATTGTATCTCCTTGGGATACACCAATGATTTTTGTGAAGAAGAAGATGGATCCTTGAGATTGTGTATTAATTACTACCATTTGAAAAAAGTAACGATTAAGAATCATTACCCCTTTCATGCATAGATTGTTTTTTTCGATCGATGAAGGGGGCCACAATATTTTCCAAGATAGATCTTAAGTTTGGTTACCATCAAATGAGGATCACAGAGGTAGATATTCATAAGATAGCCTATCTTGTATTGGATAAGGCCACTATGAATTCACGGTTATACCATTTGGTATGATGAATTCCCTTTAGTGCTCATCTGTTTGATGAACAAGGTATTGAGGAAATTTTTATAACTCTTCGTGTTCATATTCCTTGATGATATATCAATATACTCATGCATGCATGAGGAACAAAGGAGCACTTTCGATAGGTTCTATAATGTCTTCTGAGAAACAACTTTGTGGGAACTTGGCAAAGTGTGCATTATTTTAGTCTGAAGTCCAGGATCTTTACACATTATTTATGGGGAAGGTATGATAGTGGATATTTTCGGATTAGGGCTATTATGGATTAGCCAAGATCGACTACTATAATCGACTTACACGCCTTCATGTGGTGAGTAGGCTATTATAGGATATTTGTTAAGGATTTCTTGCATATTGCATATCCCATCAATTCACTTCAAAGGAAAGGGAATAAGTTTTTTTGGTCGAGAAAATATGAGATTGCTTTAAGGATATTGAAGCAATGCCTTATGACAATAGCTATTCTACAAGTGTTCGATCCATAGAGGGATTTCTTCGTGTGTACAGATCCTTCTTTGGTAGGATTAGGAGGTGTTTTGATGTAGGATGGCCATTTAGTTACTTTTGAGTCCCGAAAATGCAAGGATTATGAGATCAATTATCTGACTTGTGATCTTGAGCTTGTGGAAGTGGTGCATGATTTGTTGCATTGGAAAAATTTCCTATTAGGCAAAAGATTCATTCTCAAGACTGCCATTTGAGCCTATAACATCTCTTCACATAGCCCAATGTAAATTCCTGTCAATGGAATTGAATGGAGCTTCTTTGTGAGTATGACATGGATATTTATCATGTGAAGTGGAAGAAGAATGTGTTTGCAGACTCTTTGAGTCTTCGAGGAAATTTGGTTATGACTACTTTAGTGGACAAAGATTTACAGAGTAGGATATTGCAGTAGCTTCCACATGGCAGCTTCTACCTTTTAGCTATATCGGAGATTGAGTCTCAAAGACCCCTTTAGGGGAAATTCAATGGATTTACATTAGATTCGGATGGAATTATCATAAATAGAGGAAACATCTATATACCAAGGGATGGAGGTTTGATACATGATATATTGATAGAGGCTCATCATGCACCTTATTCAGCCCATCCAATGAAGAAGTAGATGCATGCTACATTGAGAAAATTATACCACTGGAGAGGACTTTAGAGAGATGTATCTTATTTTATGTCTTGTTGCTTCGAGTGCCGAGGGTGAAGGTCGAGCATCACCATTCAACTAGCCTTCTATATCCTTATGCCATACCTAAGTGGAAATGAGACACCATTTCCATGGATTTTATACTAGGTCTACCTATGTCAAGATACCACCATGATGTCATCATGGTCACAGTGGATAGATTGATGAAAGTGGCTCATTTTTCTCTGGTAAAGATTACATATACATCTAGTGCAGTAGCTAGAGTGTACTTGGATGATATTTTCATATTCCATTAGATTTTGTGGAAGATCATTTGTGACTGTGATCCCTTATATACATCACACTTCTAGACTACCATGCAGTATGCCCTTGGGATGAGCATCAACTTCAGCACAACCTATCACCCAGAGACATATGGACAAACTAAGTGGGTGAACAAGATTTTAGAGGCCATGCTTCAAATGTACATCATGGATCATCAATCGAGATGGGAGGAGTATTTGTACTTGGTTGAGTTTGCATACAAAAATAACTTTAAGAGTTCTATTGGTTTGGGTCATTTTCAAGCGTTATATGGTAGGGAGTGCATGACACCTTTGAGTTGGGACAGACTAGAGGAAAAAGTATCTCTTGGGCTAGCTATGTTATAGGACATGGAATAGCGAGGTTATTATGATCGGCAAGATTGAAGGAAGCACATGATAGATAAAAGAAGTATGCAGATCAAAGGATAATTGACCATAATTATGAGGTTTACACGAAGGTGTTTCTTCATGTCAAACCTCATAATAGCCCTATCCATTATGAGAAAGGCTCTAAGATAGCTCCTAGATTTGTGGGTCCATTTGAGATCTTGGAGCGGATCGGTCCTTTAGCGTACACGTCCTAGCCTTGTCACCTAGTTTGTCTCGTGTGCTTGATGTATTCCATGTTTTTTTTCTTAGGAGATACATTCTAGATCTTTCTCATGAATTATATTGGATGACATTGTAGGTTTAGGAGTAGGCATACGTGACTATGGATCCTGTGTGCATCATGAAACCACCGGATCGTTGGCCTTCGAGGTAGCAAGATTAATCGGTGTGAGTCCACTTGGGATATATATTATGAGACGATAGCTACAAGAGAGGATGTTACCACTACAACATACTAGATCTTTTACCACAAATTTTCAACAATATTTTTGTGGTTATATAATATTCCAAAAATTAAAATTGTGGCATTAGAAGTGTAGCTAATCCACATTTTGATATATTATTGTAGTTTTTCCACAATTCATTATACTCGTGGATGGTCCACAATTCATAAAATTTATAGCTAACCTCCAATTTTTAATTGTACATTGTCCACATTTCTTGATGTTTGTAACATTTCTACAATTTTTGTTTTTGTTAGTATTCCACAATTTTCACAAAAATGTAGTTTTTCTATAGATTCAATCTTTGTAGAAAATTCAACAATTTAAAATTTTGTATCTCTCATCAATGTTATATTTGTGGAAATTTCAACAATTTTTTTCTACAATTGTCCTTACCACATAAAACTTGTAGGTGGAAGCTACAATTTAATTGCCACAATAATTAATTGTGGAATTATCTTTTAAAAAAATGTAGAAATGTTACTATTAACAACCAATTTCACATTCATTTAAATAATTTTTTATGTGGATTGTCTACAAAATCTAATATAATCAATTATCATTCCGTAAACATAAAGTAAGATATCATTAAGGGGAGAAACTTTGATGTCATTAATTTGTTAGCAACAATCTAATACATTTTATTTGACATTACATTATTTGGAAGAAATAAGCCAATGAACATGCCTCTAAGTAAGCAATCAAATCAATAATTTAGAGTAGACTCCATATATTTGTATTATCAATCCATGAGATGGAAATATCAATACTTGTGTTGAGATAATATACAAGAGAATAACTTCTGCATATTTTACATTGAAAAAAATTATTCTCAAACACTCAATGCGAGCCTAGAGAGGATATTTCATAAACATGAGCATCAAATGATAATCATGTCCATTCCTACACATATGTGACTTCTTGTTCTAAGTGGAAGATAAATGATCTCACTCCATCTAAATCCAAAAGCATGACAAGAAATATCTCTTGTTGTAAAATAATTTAGGACCCTCCACACTTGGGGATCTTTATAAATAGAAGGTAGATTAAACATTAATAAGAGAATACCCTCATCTCTATGGGTTCCTTGTTAATCCCCTTCCTTTACGTAAAAGCTTCATAAATTTTATAAACCAATGCTACTTCCATAGGATGAAATGAACGCAAGCCAAATCCTATTATGATGAATTGAGAAACCTATGAATAATTATATATATTTTTAGGAATGGAGTTCAGCATCTTATTTCCACAAGGGAAGATGACCCTACTAATTTCACTCAGCGTCCAATTCAAACTGGGAAAAGTTATGCGCATCGCTGCCACCATAGAAGGTTTCATGGGCTGATTGCCACCCACCATACTCTCTATTAACAAAGTGAAGGGAATAATAACATAGACATAATTGTCAACTATGAAGCCAAAGTAAGGAACCATTTTGTTTATCTGCAAATTTGTGTCATAAAAAATAAATATTAAATCAGACTACTCAAAAGTAAAGAACAACAATGCCATAACAAGCAATAGCTAATACCAAGAAGAATTATTCCACATTTATTCCACAAAATAACAAGTGAGAGCTCGGGAAGATAGTAAACGGTCTCTAGATCTATCCAAAAGGTATTACTGTCTTCTTCCATGCTCTCGTCATGTGCACCTTCATTATCGAAGAAGGAGAAAGAAGCCATGGTTAAATATCTACTATCTGAACTTGGTCTTAAGCAGGTCTTAAGCATTTGTATAGGTGATGAAAGCCAAAGAGGACTGTTAGGGACCGAGAGGAGGAGAGTTTCTATTGGGGTGGATGTTATACATGAACCTGTTGTGCTACTGCTCGATGAACCCACCTCTAGTTTGGACAGTGCTACGACTTTGAATGTGGTGTAGATGTTGCATGCCATGGAAAAACACCCCCACAACTCCACCATCATCTCAACTATGCATGTTATAGAATTCTGATTCTGTCTTGCTCCTCTCAGAGGACTCTGTAGCCCACCATGGCTGCTTGAAGTCACTGCAGGATTCTCTTATCTATGTAGGGAGAAAAATCCCTTCACATCTCAATGCCCTAGAAAATGCCATGGAAATCCTAAGTGAAGGCAAACCATTAGCACATGACTATTATCATGATGGGAATGAATTTGGTAATGGAGCCAGTATTACAAAGCACGGAGTCACTGTGGGAGTTGATAGGGAATAAACAATAAACAACGACCCAAGTTTCTTGGATACTTCTCATCAAGATGATAAAAATACACGATTCATGGATTAGGCCAATACCATAAAGAGTCATAATAAATTTAAATACAAAAAATATTCTCAGGGTTCTGTAGATACATTACAAAGAGAATTAAAGTACTAAAATGGCGAGTTCTGATCCATTGATATGATTGTCCTCAAAATAATATTGGAACTAAAAATATTAAAACAATACTACAAATTTGAATGAGTAAAACGAAATCATAAAGATTTTCTTATCTTTCCACCCTTCCCGTGCATAAATCCGCAACATCTACAATTTTAGTGGAAGATAAATTAATGGACTAGCACATAATTAGCAAGTAAATGCGTGAGTAACTAGATTAGTTAGTTATTAATAATAATATCATAAATTACATGCGACTTTTTAAAAGGTATTCAACAGACCATGTAAAAGCTACACGTGTATCATGAATCCATAAAATCATGGAAAGATATCAATCAATAAATACTTAAAATAGTGCATAACTATTTGTTATATATTTATTAATAAAAATAACTCATATTCATATTTACAAATGTTAATATCATAATATAAATAATTTAAAAAATCGAGATAGAATCATAAATATTTTTGTAATTGGATGTAAGATTTTTTCACAATTATTCAATTTGTTAATTAATATTTTAAAATAATAATTATTATTTTTCATTCTAACTATACATTTTTAATTTTAATTTTTTTTTTTTTTGTTTGTTTTATGAATTATTATTTTTAGACGAGTTTCTTAAACTAATTTTTTAAAAAAATGTTATTGATTTACTTCTTTGTGGTGAGTATTATTTATGCTTAGTTATATACATGTTTTGGTATTATATAATATTTCCACATTATTTTATAGTTGATTTAATAATATTTGATTTTTCAATTATTACAAATATATTATATTATATGGATATTTTTAATAATATAACTTTTCCACACTATTATAGATTTATGAGAGATTTTTGAATGTAAAAAGTTTTAGAAATGTAACATGTTAATATATATATATATAATTTCCACTTAATCAAGAATAGAATTTTCATAATATAATGGTTTTTATTAATATTCTTAATATATATTATAATTAACGTATATTTGTAGTATTAGATTTCAATTATATTCATTTTTTGTTTTTCTATAATATTTTTAAAATATTTAAAAAATTATAAATGTTAAATAACTACAATTTCAATATTAATGTAATTTTTATTAGTTTGTGAGAACCTTTCATAAGTGTAAATGTGGCTGATTATTCTAGGATTTTTTAAACTTTTTCTTGAAAATTGTAGATTTTCCATGAAGAAGGATTGAATATGTGGGTTCTCTACAAATTTTAATGACTATATTTAAATTGTGGAGCATCCACAACACATAAAAAATGAATGAATGAAATTTTCATAGAGATGCCACAAAATTCTATGATTATGTCAAAATTTAAGTATTTTGCGGAATAACATGGTACTTCAAAATTATTTGATATTGAATTTTAGTGTAAGTATCATATTTTACGATCAATTCTAGTTCTATTATCTAAAATTTGTGAAATTTCTATGAAGAATGACTAGATATGTGACTTTTCTACCAATTAGTGTCACTATATGTAAATTGTAGAATATCCACAATACTTATAAATGACCAAACAAATTTTTCATAGAGATGATACAAGTATTCTACAATTCTTCTAAATTGTGGAAATATTGTGGAATAATTATGGTAAAAAGGGCTTGTTTGTTGTAGTGTACCTTGTTACGGGCCCAGTTTCCACACCCATTTGAGTTACTTCAAATAGGAATTCGATTCTAACGAGAGGGGATGTGGTACCTAGCCCTCTTCGACACTTATCATATTTTGATTTTGATTACTATGGACTATAACCATAGACTTGACAATGTTATTTTGGTTTAGCATGATGACCGTTGGTAGAGATATTCTAATTATTGGTATGTTGTGATTCATATTATGGTTGTATGGATTCTTAGAGGCAAGGATAGACATTCTGCATTGATGATGGTGATGTGTTTATTAGCTTATATATTTACTGAAATTCTTAATTTCCGCGTATGGGCTATGTTTTGTTGTTTGAAATAATCTTGCGATTTCACATTATTGATGAAATGGTAGAATTGAGATGTTTTTGAAATGATACAAAAATGATGGAATTGCTTAGCTTTGATGATTACTTTGTGATATGATGATATTTATTGATGGATATGCATGTATTTTATTATTGATGTATTTGATGCGGCCACAAGGCCGAAGAGGTATTGTTTGATTTTTTCGGTCATTATATCACAACAACCAAAAGGAGGATAAGAGATAAACCATAGTGGAAGATTGGATGGATACAAATGAAGGTCACCATGGCATCTTTATGTTTAGTTTTATTGTTGTGTGTTGTTAGATTGTTGGAGGTTCCCATTGGGGATGACCTCAAATTGTGACCATGGGCTATGTGTGTTTTCCCATTTCCTTTTTATTATGTTGTGAGTATCTGGATTATTTTAGTAATGTGATTCACTTCATTATTGTTGAGTAGTTTTCTCTAATTAAGATAATTAATCTTGTTAATTAAAGAATTTGAGATGTGACCAAGGATATTTAAATTTTGTAGATTTTCCTTGATTTAATTTTTTTATTTGAAAGGTATTTCATTGGTTTAAGTGTTTTTACTCAACCTTGCATGTAAAATTACAATTTGGGCTTAAGGGCCATTTTTCTTATCACATTATCTCTTCTTCCATCATTCTCTTTTTCTATATATGCTATTGTGGATCTTCTCCATTTAGTTAGGGAGTCCAGTACAGATTTTGTCCTATAAATACTATACGCATGCTTTGTTTTAGACAGAATAATATGAGATAAAACTATCTCTTCTATTTCTCCTTCTCCGGCTCTCTCTCAGTTTGGTATCGGGCGTGGCGAGATCTGAGGGAGGCGTTGGATGGAGTGCTTGGCCTAGGCTTGAGTGCGGATCGATCGGATTGCGGGCAAAGGCTTCTGTTGTGTAGAGCGAGTGAGTTAGCTTGGTAGTCCCATTGTCGATCACTGGATGGTGCCAGACCGACTTTGTGAAAGAAGTTTTTTTGACCATTACGTTTGAAGAACACAGGCTTTTCTTCGAGCGGTATGAGAAAGATTTGGAGTGAGGGTCATTGTTGAAGGTGTCAGCAGGTGGCAACGAATCGGAGTTTTGTCACGTTGTAGAAGAGAAGGGAGTGTCGGAGGCCCAGATCCAGCGGGTGGAGCACAAATTTCCACTTCAACCTGTGTAGCGCCTGAAGCTTTTACTGCAGTGCAAGTTCACGAAAGAATCTTTTTGTTCACGTGGAGAATCTTTGTTGCATGCGTCTAGTTTAGATATCTTCTGAGCGCTGAAGCTTTTCTTGACCATCTGTGGAAGCGCGAAGTTTCAGAAAGATCAGTTTACGATATTCATCATTCTGAACATTTTTGAAGATGATTAGGAAAAGTCTTTATCGCACATGGAGGATTAAAACGTGATGTTTAGTAAAGGATTTGGAAGGTTGGTGGAATTATGAGGAGCTTGTCATTAAAGATGTGACCTCAGCACGTGGAAGCATTAAATCAATTACATCGAACTCACGGCCAGCCGAGCCATGTTCGAAACCTGAGCGTGTTGAAGACAACTCTTTCGTGGAGACTGCCTGAGCGTGTTGGAGACCGCTGCAGCTGGACGTGGAGAGTTACTCAACCACTGCTGAAGGAAGGCAGCACATGCGCGGAGACCTTCAAATGTTGTTGAGGTAGTTTTGAGTCTATAACAGTCTCTTCTACACTACATCGAATGTCGAGTGTAGACAACTCGATTGAAAGCGTCAACAACACGGTCGCCACAGCTGAAAGCCACAACATCAACTCGCTAGCCTAGAGAACACCATGGAGAAGCTCCTGAGAGCTCCGGGTTCTACTTTGCTTTGCTGAACGAGCTTCGAAATTGCGGCAATCTTGCATTCGACAAACTAGTTCGAGAAGGACTCCTTGAGTACTTTCTTTTCGACGTCAGCTGCCAAGCAAAGCGAGTACGGGAAGAATTAGAAGCCGGATATGACGCCGATTGTGATGACGAAGAAGAACGCCCTGCAAAGCGTCGCCGTCTCACAGCACGTGAATATCGCGAGCATCTACGAGCCAGTCATTCTCGACAGTGAGTCCAAATTGTAATAACTTTTTCAAATAAATAAATATTTTTTTTATTACATATGCGCTCAAAGTTACTTACATCGATGCTCGATTGCTCAAAGGGCCTAATTTTGCGGCACAGGAAGACAAAAATGAAGACAATCCTTGATTTGAAGGATTATGGGGAATTCACGAGAGTGCATGCTGCTGCTCCCCATGACCCCAGATGAACTAATAAAATATGACATGGCTAGTGCTAAAGCCTTGATGCTGATAATGCTCAGTATCAGTGATGATGTGCAACCGCATGTTCGGAATGCGGAGAAACCCAAGGAGGCCTAGGACAAGTTGGCAACCATTTATGAAGCCAAAAATCAGACAAAGATTCTTCATCTTCAGTCGAAGCTGCACACCCTCTCTATGGGGTCTGACGAGAAAGTGGAGGAATTCCTGCGTCGCGTGGCTGAGTTGAGATCGGAGTTATTGGCGCTCGGTGAAATGGTAGATGATAAACTACTCATCCCAATCACCTTGAGAGCACTCCCTTCTCAATTTCGAGTGTTTGTTACAACACTGAATGTGTCTAAACAAATAGTGACATTCGAAGAGCTTGTGAATTTGCTGCAGCAGGAAGAAGCTATCACTTCATCGCATGGGGAGTCTCAGGACAAAGCCTTGTTCTCAAAGCCTAATCGTGGCCAGAAGAATCGGAAAGGTCCCCCAGAGAAGCCAAATCCAGTGCAACCCAAACAGAAAGATCAAAAGTCAAAGAGATGGTGTCACATTTGCAGAACCAATACTCACGACACTGATCACTGCTGGCACAACAGCTTGAAACAAGGGCCTTCAAGCCATACAAGCACATCCAGGTGCGAAGATTTTCAAAAGTCAAACGACGTCCCCGTTGGAGGAAAGCAAAAGGACATCTTGCAGCCCAACAAGAAGATGATGACTCTGATGAGGAGACATCAGAAGGAGCCCATTGTAGTAAGAATCTTGTACTCGTCTCTCAAACTTCTCAGCCCACGAAGAAAGTCTGGTTGATAGACTCTGGTGCAAGCAAGCATATGTCAGGTGACAAGAAGCTGTTTGATTCACTACACGAAGAGCCAACTGGAGATCGAGTTCGGATAGCGGATGACAAAGAGTACATTGCAGAAGGAATAGGGAATGTGACCATTCCTCTAGGGCCACGAAAATGTACACTTACAAAGGTACTATATGTTCCTGGCTTGACTAGCAATCTTTTGTCAGTTACTCAGCTCTTGAATCATCACCTTAAGGTTGAATTTCTTGTTCAAAATGGCATTAAATCATGCTTAATCTCCCGAAAAGGTACGGTTCTTGCTAAAGCTTTTGTAAAAGATAAGTTATTTGCTTTAGATACTGTTTCATCTTCTGCAGTAGCTTTATCTGCTTCAACAATAGAATCAACTGCCTTATGGCATTTTAGATATGGACACTTGTCGGTCGGTTCATTGCACCAGATGAGTTCAAAAGCAATGGTCCGTGGACTACCCAAATTGTCCAGTTCCTTGCCTATTTTCCCTGGTTGTCTTGCAGGAAAACAACATAGAGATCCGTTTCAAGCGAGCACCTTCCATGCCAAGAAGTGTCTGGAGGTAGTTCATACCGATCTGAATGGCCCATTGCCTGCTTCATTTTCAGGATACAAATACTTCCAGTTGTTCGTGGATGACCACTCTCGCAAGATGTGGGTATATTTCCTAAAGCAGAAAAGTGAGGCTCTTCAACACTTTCAGAACTTCTATCATCGTGTTGTCAAAGAGTCTGGACAACCACTTCTTCTACTCCGCTCAGATCGAGGGGGGGAATTCACATCAAAGAAGTTCTTGGCCTTCCTAAACCATCACGGCATTAAGCAGCACCTGACTGCTCCCTACACGCCCCAGCAAAATGGCATTGTTGAGCGTCGCAATCACACAGTGATGGAGATGGCTCGCTGCATGCTATCAACTGCAAAGCTAGGAGAACGCTATTGGGCTGAAGCAGTACAAATGGCTGTATATCTTCTCAACAGGGCACCAACAAAGATTCTACTGAACAAGATGCCAGAAGAGGTATGGAGTGGTAAAAAACCATCAATTTCTCATTTGCGAGTATTTGGTTGCACAGCATACATGCATGTCCCAGCTCAGAAGAGAAAGAAGGTAGAGCCAAAAACACTCCCGTGTATCCTTCTTGGCTACAGTACTACCTCGAAGGCGTATCGTCTCATGGATCCTGAGACAAAGAAAATATACGAGAGTCGGGATGTGGTTTGTGATGAGTCATCCTTTGACTCAATAGTATCAACAGAAGATCCACTTCCAAACACATCTCACCGATTAGTCTCTGAATCAGATGATGAGCTGGAGGAGACTACTCAGAGAAAAGAAATGCTACCAGGAGAACTATTTGTTGACCTTGGAGAACTGCAGAATGTGACTCCACATCAATCCTCACGGCAACGACACAGTTCTTCTCAAAAGCAGTCAAGTTCTCATCCGAAGTGGGTACAAAGAACTATCAAGGACTCAAATTTGCAACAACTCCCAGATACATCATCCGGAGTCAAAACAAGGAGTCAAACAAGAAATGAGGTAAACTTTGCACTCATGAGTTCACTGATGAATAGCTCTGAGCCAGATAATGTTCGTGAAGCACTCAGTCAAACTCAGTGGAAGGAAGCTATGGAAACAGAATATGACTCGCTCATGAAAAATCGGACATGGGAACTTGTCGATCTGCCTACAGGAAAGAAACCCATAGGCTGCAAATGGGTCTTCAAGACAAAATATAAGGCAGATGGATCCATCGACAAACATAAAGCACGACTTGTAGCCAAAGGATATGCTCAGAAAGAAGGCATCGACTATGAAGAAACCTTTGCACCCACTGCGAAGATGAAGACCATCAGAGTAGTTTGCGCACTTGCAGCACAGAAAGGATGGAGACTTCAGCAGATGGACGTCAAGAGTGCTTTCCTAAATGGTGATCTGAAAGAAGAAGTATACATGACCCAACCTGAAGGATTTGTTGATGAAAATCAGCCTAAAAAGGTATGTCGTCTCATCAAATCTCTTTACGGACTGAAACAAGCTCCCAGGGCATGGTATATCAAGATCAACGATCACCTTTTGCAGCATGGGTTCACTCGTAGTCCCTCAGATTCAAATTTGTATATAAAGAAGGTAGGCAAAGAAATTATCATTCTGGTTGTTTATGTAGATGATCTTGTGATCACTGGTAGTTCAGAAGATCAGGTTGATATTGTAAAGAATGATCTCAAAAGAACCTTCGACATGACAGATTTGGGGCTACTACATTACTGTCTTGGCTTGGAAATATGGCAAAAGGAGCATCACATCTTTGTCTCCCAGACAAAGTACGCCAAGACACTCCTGGAAAAGTATAGAATGTCTGATTGTAAACCTATATCCACTCCCATGGAAAAAGGCTTGCAACTTTCAAGATTCCAGGACTCACCTCAAGTAGATGCTACTCTCTACAGGCAATTGGTTGGAGGGCTCATCTATTTGACATACACCAGACCAGATCTCTGCTATGCTGTCAGCTATCTTTCCAGGTTCATGCAAGAGCCAAAGAAATGTCACTGGAATGCAGCAAAGCATGTTTTGAGATATGTCTGAGGAACAACTAATTATGGTCTGGAATATAAAAAGAATGATCAATTCTTCCTACAGGGATATGTCGACTCGGACCATCTTTGGATCTGTTGATGATAGGAAGTCAACTACAGGATACATATTTCATCTCGGATCTGGACCTATCTCGTGGATAAGCAAAGCAGAATGTTGTTTCTATCTCATCCACAGAGGTAGAATATCACGCCGCATGAGGAGCTGTGTGCGAAGTGATATGGATACGTCGCATTATGGATGACCTAGGAATTCCTGAAAAATAGTCACCTATTCTCTATTGCGACAATCAGAGTGTGTTGAAGCTCGTGCAGAATCCAGTCTTTCATGAACGAACAAAGCATATTGAAATTGACTGCCATTTCATTCGAGAGCACGTCTTGAACCATCAAATTCAGCTCCATCTTGTCCTCTTTGAAGCACAAGTTCTTTGACATTCTCACTAAATCTCTTGGAAAAGTGAAATTTGAATCTTTCAGAGGTCACATTTGCAAGAATAATGTAATAAGGGGGGGAATGTTAGGATACGTTGATTATTAGATGTGTCATAGGTGTCTTTCTTATCACATTATCTCTTCTTCCATCATTCTCTGCAACTATTGTGGATCTTCTCCATTTAGTAATAATCATGTATGTCATTTTGTAGGCTGCGAGATGATTCAACTGTCTCTTTGTCACTTAGATGTTAGAGAAATGGATAGCGCCTTCAAAAGGACTTGATCTTTATTCACTAATTTAGGTTGTTCCTTTCAACCGGGGTGAGAGAACCCATTTTGTAACTTCTATTGGTGAATGAGAATTAATGTGTCCTTATTTGCACAAATTTGAAAGGAAACCTTGAGAAAATATGATCAATGCACCACAATTTAACTCTCACGAGTATCACTTCTAAAGAATGGCAATATTTTCTAAACAAGGTTAAGGTTACTATAAACATTATGGAATCCTGATTGCTTCTGCATATTTTGGCAGTAGAAATTTATTCATTTGTGGACATACAGGAAAACATGGGTAGTTTAAGTAGGATTCATTGTTTTTGAATAATTTTTGTGGGAGATTAAGCAGATAAACATGATTTTTTCCAAATCTTTGAGAACCTTCACACAAATTGGAAAACTAAATGCTAAATGACATAATGCTTGAGAATAGCTATGATATTCCTTTAACAAAAGGTGTGCATCAATGGAGGCCCATATTTTCATGGTTTCACATAATCTCTAATAATTTAACACAAAGTCTTGAGCTAAAGACTCAATTAAACATAAAAGACCCATGGTTCCTCATGCCTAAGATACACTCAAATGATTATAGACAATATTTATCAAAAAAATGACAACAAATTGATTTTAAATTGTTTATCTCATTACAGGATGAAGGTTCTTCTCATAATGAAATTCACAAATGCAACTAAACTATTACATGGATGAGATCCGTGTGATTCGGAGGATTGTAACACAAGATTGTAATAGGAACAAGAAATACTATTTACTGTAGACATTCTAAATAAAGCGAGACACAAATTTTCCCAAGATTGACATAGATTAATTTGAAGTTGATTAAATTCATCGAGGGGAGTTTTCTTGAACAATCTCGATTTTGTCAATGGATGTACACTTATAACCAACTTGACATGATCAAATCCAAAACATAAGAGATTAACGGGTTTCTCGGATGGCCTCTTAGGAAGATGGGTTTTCTCAATTTTCTCGTAATAATTCAACCCCTGACCATTTCCATGAGTAAAGCATGATTTTTATAACACTCAATTTACATCCAAGCTTTACCCCTAAGTAAAGAATATTCAAGGAACCTTTGTTTGTTACATGGTTTATCATGATTTCTAGAAAATGACATTTAACATATTTGCAACAAAAAGTTGTCAGTTGTTCAAAAAGGTGAATCATTGCAAACATCTCCATCATTGTTTTAACCGAGGCACCCATTCATCTCCTCTGCCAACACATTTTTCATCCTTTACGCCTACAACCTCTATCATTTCATTTTTTCCTATTCTTTCCTCTCGCAACTTGGTTTTACATCCAACTTCTTGGTAATTGACTTTTTTGCAAGTGCCCAAGTAATTCCAACTTCAAAATATCAACTGTTGCATTCCTTGGACTCATAAATTAAGCTCTAAATCCATTCATTTTTACTTTTCGAGACAAAAACAACAAGAAATTTCATCATAAAACGATTAAAAAAATGTATTTACATCTCCAGGAATCTTGAGAAAAATGGCGAGTAAAATCATATGCAATACATAGTAACTATTTATTCTTCCCTTTCTCAACTTTAGATTAGAGTCATCCATGTGGAAAAATATTATTCGAAGCGAGGCATGGGGTTGCCTTTTTTATTTTATGACTTTTGGAGAAAATGTGCAATTTTCACATTTTTCCCCACCCCTCTGCCTTTGAAAATCGGGCTTGACACATGGCTTAATATGGGCCTTTAATGGAGTCACGAATCATTTCTACAATTTTACCCTTTTTAACAAAAAGGAAAAATTTCCAATTTTCCTCCACCAACCCGTATTCCCGCTAGTAACTTTTGATGTGGGCCCCAGCAGAGTTACAGGATATTTCATAACTTTGCTCCATTTTCACTAAAAGGCAAAAATCTTCAAAAAAACCTCGCGGGCCACCTCCCACTTTGAATTTTCAATGCTTTGAGTAAAAAAATTTAGAACATTCCTTTGACTCACCTCCCCACCCGTAACATGAAAAATTCCATGTGTCCTTCTTCGGGATCAAAGTAATACTTTTTCTCTATCACTTCATATTTGCTGAATAGCCAATCAGAGACTATCAGGGCTGTAGGGCAAATTGGTATTTTTTACAAATGTGACCAAAGTGGAAAATTTCACTAAAAAGACTTGGAAACCCGCATCCAATTAAAAGTGAACACGTATACACCTTCAGGGAGAAAAAGAGAAATTTTCTCCGCCTTTATAAATTTGACCAGCCAATTAGAAATCAATAAGGCCACAGGGCCAAATTGATCTTTTTCAAACATAGCAAAAAGTTACAAGTTATAAGATAGACCTGACGTGCCTCATCCAATTAAAAGAGACCATGTAGATGAAGATGCTAAGATATAATTTGATAGGGAAACACACCCATCGAATAGTAAGATGTAAGGGAACTTCACCATTTGCGCCCAGAATTGAATCTTTCTTTAAGGAAAAAGAATTTAGAAATGATACAAGGCCTAAATTTGATCCACGACCATGGAGAAGGATCTTCAACAACATACAAATGAAGAAAACCTTTCACACATCCATTCGGGGAAATATAAAAGACAACAAAGCCTACAAATTGAATATTTTTAGAGAAAATGGGGCAACATCCAATTGAGCACCAACAAGTAGTATGGCCTTAAGTATGGTGTAGGAGAAGGTTTATGGGGATATTTTATAGGGATGCATAATAGTATTGTCGCACATTTTGGGAGGGATTTGGATTGGGTGTCCCACATTTTAGATAAGAAAAAATATTACTTATCTTATATGTTTTATTTGATAAGAGATTGAGGGAGGCATAAGAGAATTTGAGGGAGACATAAGAGTCTTGTTTTGGGTTTGTTTTTTTATTTTGAAGGATTCAATTTTGGAGCCTAATCACATTAGGAGGCATAAGTGATTTCTCCATAGTTCCTTTCTCCATTGGCTTAGAGATTTCAAGCCTGTTTGAAAAAGTTACATTATTTGATATTTTTATTTTTGTGCTTTTTTGTGTGCTGAAATATTGTTGTCATATGTGCCATATTTTGGAACCATTTGTTAAAGTTTCAATTGGTTGTATCCATTTCTTATTGTTATATTTTTGGGTTTGGGGGCTAATGAGGAGAATACCTTCTTCTTCTCATTGGATTATTGGTTGGGCTGAGAGCATTGCCTACTCCCATTTTTATTGTTGTGCTTGAAGAGAAGAAAATGGTGAAGCTCAAGTTGAAGTCTTGGACATAGTGCATCTTGTAGAAGATGATAAGGAATCTTACATTTGTAAAGAAAATCCATGTTTTTTCCACTTAGAGTAGAAGGCTTGTAATTCTTGCATTTTAAAAGAAAGCCTTATAAATTCTATTTATCAAGTTACAATGTTGTAGTTGAAAGGAATAAGCTTAAGTTGTATTTTTGGTTGGAAATGAAACTCTCCAAATTTTGGATTTTATTCAAGTTGTAATATGTATTCTTTGGAAAGGAATGTTGTTGTTGTAAAGAAAGTGTTGTTGAGTTCTTTGTATTGTATTGTTGTAACTTCAAATGAAAAAGTAGTATATTAATTGTGTTGTCTCTTATCTTTTCTCTCTAAATAATATATGTGAAAAGAATGGTTTGGACTTGATATTATACTCAATATTTATACCTTATTGCAAAGGAAAAATGCCACAAAGTTAATGATTTAATCAAGAAATGGATTTGGTTTCCTTTGATCATTGCTTTCCATCTTAAAATAGTCTATAAAAATATGTTCTTGATATATATATATATATATATATATATATATATATATATATATATATATATATATATATCTTCCTTTATATATGGAGTGATACATTTTTATAGCATTCTTCCTTAACCATGGACGTCAAGAGACCCTATAGAGACCCTATCGACATCAATCGTTGTATAGTATTACAATTTTATAAAATTTGACCTTCAACTTAAGTTTAACGATTTATTTCTTAGAAAACATGGCACAACATCTATGGAAACCTTGCTTATCTATTTTAGATTCACCTAGATGAATATAATGGAAAATATCTATAACTTTACTTATGATATTTTAAATATATGAAAGCTAATGTAACCAATGTCGATAATTGTACTAGCTTCGACATGCCTATTACGTGCACCAGTCATTGGAATCTATATACAAACCACACTTTTAACTTTAAACTTAGAAATGTTTACTTTCTATACAAACCAATGAATGTAAATCCTGCAATAGACTTAAAATAGTATAAGGAGGTATAAAGATGAATATATCTGATGATATATGCATTTGTATACCTCATTATTTAAAATTTACCAAATTTTCTAGAACCGACACTAGTAGTGGGACTGGTGTTGGTATCCAAAGTGCATACCACGACTTAATCGGTCAAGCAAATGCCACTCATTTCCTATGAGTAAAAATTGTGTGTATATGTATGTGTGTGTGTGTCATGCACTTAGATCCTTGAAATGATTTTTTCCCAAATGTAACTCAAGGAAATGAGAACCATTAAACCAATTCAACCATATTTGAGGATGAATCCTTCTAATAAAATGAATGAAAATAACTACACTCTACGAGATCTATGCAAATGAGTAATTGAACCAAATGGGAAAAGATATTTCCTTCCAATGCAATACTAAAACCTAGAGGAAATTCATCAATGGCTTCTCTAATATTCTATGGCTTCCTCTCTTGCAACCTACAAACAAAGAAAACAAAAGAGAACAAATGAGGAAACTAGGGCAAGAAAAAGGTTAAAAGTAATTCATGAGGATTATTAGGGCTATAAGGAAAACCTAAGATCTAAGGGCCTAAAATGAATCAATCTAAGGGTAGGGAATCGATCTTAGAACTTTTAGGTGAGGGTATTTTATGGGAATGTATTTTTTAATTAAATTTATGTGTAATTTGTGAATGGGCCACTTATTATGGTTAAGTAAATAATTAAATGGAATTTAAACTATAGTATATAAATAATTATATTGTGAATGGACATTAAAGCTAATGAATTAAGGGTTTACTTTAACCAAGGGTAAATGTTATAAGTGTGGAGAATGGATATTAATTACATAACAAAATCAAACTTAAACCAAGCAAGAAATTTATGAATGCATTGCTTGTAAGGCTATAGCCGAAAATAACTTTAGAAATAGATTAATAATATTTAATTATTAATCTAGGATGGATCAACCTAATGTCATGCAGGAAATTATTGGTAAGAGTTAATTAAATTTAATCTAGGTTTTAACACCCTTACTGACCCTTTAAACAAAAAAATTAATCCGCAATTTCCTAAGTAATGTTTTAAGATTTGATGTGGTTTGGAACATCAAAAATGTGCTATTACATAATTGAGATACATAGTATTTTTCCAAAATGATATGGTAGCATAGTAATGTAGCTTTAGAAAATTAAATAATGTTGGCTTCAATTAGCATTACAATGTGTTACCAATCGAGTAGGTGCACCACATAAATGTTGTGAATTTGTGACTTTAGGAGTGGGTGCGAGTTTATGAGAATAGCACAATGTTGTGTTCCTTTTTATAGATTAGTAGATACAAAATGAAATGGATAAATAATTAAATGGAAGGGGGAACATTGTTTGGGATGGTATTTCTAGATGTTACATATTGTATTTTTGTACACTATGTGTGGGCATTGTATCAATGTAGCGTGCTCGGGCATGAATTTAATTTTGCCATGCTTATTAGTGGGTGCATGCCAATATGTGTTATGTAATGTAAATTCTTTCAGTTTGAAAATGGTAAATATATTTACACATTAAAAAGTCGTTGGTATGCATATGTGGGGGCCTACAAATTCATACATTCTTTGAATGTGATTATTTATGGGGTGGTTTTATATTACTTTGCATAGAATTACTCTGTGAGGATTATTTAGGCATCCTTGAGTGAATTTTATATCTGTTGTAGCATTTTTGTGCCTCCTATATTTTTCTTTGGGTGAGAAACAATGCAAAAATTATATCTTTTGCCACATATGTTCCTCCTTAGCAATGGCCTTCTACACATTCAGATAACAAGTGTTCCATGTAACTAGTGTCGTTATAAATTCATGTAGCTAGGTTTTTGAAATTGTGTACCTGTTATCCATATTTCACCCCCATGCCAAATATACGATCAGCCACGAACCCACGAGAAAGAAACTAAAAGAAATCATTTAGATCTTGTAAATAGGTCGCAGAAGGACTCAAGAATGGAGTTGGGGGATGAGAAAGATTAAATGACCCTAAGAAAAAAGAAACAACTTTTTCGAACCATTTCCATGTCTTGAATCCATTTTTCAAGTTATAGGTAGACTCAATAATGGAATACCATGGTCAGAAAAGAAGGGGCGAGATCACTCAAGAGGAACAAGGAGCAAGAAGGGGAAAAAATGGCGAAGTTTCAAGTTTTCGTCAGCGCATCTCCAAAAGTTAGTCCAAAGGCAGAGACCCGAATTAGTGCGAGCTCACCACGTGGCCCAGGGGTCTAAAAAGTAAGAGGGACAAGTCCACAGCCTACGAAGGCCGCCAAGTGTCAACTCCACACTCCTTTAAAGGAAAATTTTGAATCAGGATTTCAAGGGCACGCGGTGCCATAATGTGTCCAATGTCAAAAAGGGGCAGAGTCAGTTGAATAGTCAATACATGGGGCAAAGCTAATGGAGAGTGCCAAGTGTTCAAACATCGCTAATTCAAGGATTAAATAGAGAGAGGGTTTACAAAAAGTGCTAGACTGTGCGTGTCCTGGTCAAGAAATATGACTCCCACCGAGAAAAAGACTTAGCTAGAAACATAGAAATTGGGCACGCAGCAGAGGAAACGCCATGTGGAAAGCCTAAACCAAAATGCTAAATCGGGCCATCAGGGGGAAAGTTAGTTTTTTTCCCTTGTTATTCTAAATGTGTAAAAGGTGCAAAA
The DNA here is from genome assembly GCA_018340775.1 of Taxus wallichiana var. yunnanensis. Classification (NCBI taxonomy): domain Eukaryota; kingdom Viridiplantae; phylum Streptophyta; class Pinopsida; order Cupressales; family Taxaceae; genus Taxus; species Taxus wallichiana. The sequence goes on along the minus strand of CM031242.1, from coordinate 840,689,766 downwards.
TGGGCCATAACTCCACCCAAGGGAAAAAGTCAGTGTTTGAGCCCGAGTCAAGCAAAGTGGGGAGTCAAAGGAAAATGTGAAAATTTTCCTTTTGACAAAAAGGTAAGAGGTATAAATTGAAGCGCAAGGGTGCCACGTATCCAAGCGGGGAATCGGGCCACGGGAGTTTTCTCGAGTTTTGTGTTTTTGTGGAACAAGGGGAAAAGATAAATCATGGACCCACAAACTCTATTTTTCTCTAATTTGGCTGCCACATGCCCCATATTAAAAAAGGAGATCCATTTTTTCAAACTACTTTCTTGTCCATTTGTGCATCCGATACAAAATTTGAAGGGACATATCCTTTGATTCAGTTGATTGAAATATTGTAAACCGTATCGTTGGAAAGATCTTGGTCCCGTCTATACCATAGAGATGTGAAAATTTAATTTTGGAGAGGTTAGGTAAAGGAAAATGGAGAAAACTTCTTCAGGGGCCATCAATTTAAGATCCATCTTCCTCAACAACCGGATCGAGTCAATCTACTCCGCCATTTCCCCCTTCTTCGAGACGCGAACTGATATTGACTCTATCGAGATAGATTTGGGGAATATTTTGTAGAAGACATTAATAGCAGTAGTTGAGCTCCAACCTACTTTTCCCACTTCTCCCTCTTTCTTTATTCTCTTTTTTTGAGTCTATAAATACAGGCTCGAGACTCATTGTAAAGGGTTGGACATTTTTGTTTTGCAAGCTTCCATTTCCTTCTAGCAAAGGAATTCATGGAGTTCAGGCCTTCCATTAAAATTGCAATATGTTTCGTGCCTCTTGGCTATTTTGTAATGTATTGTATCAATCTACAGAGCAATAAAATACCTTTGTGATCGATTCTAGACCCTTTATGTATTTTTTGCTTGAACCTGGTCTTTCATTATAAATCTTGTTATTTGTGCTTGATTATTGTATGTATTTTGTTGCTTTATGTCTACCAGTAGAACTAGTGTTCATAATTCTTTCGGTGCATCACCTTGTAGTTTAGTTATTTCTTATTTCTTATATCTCTTTTATCCCTGTCTCCTTGGAAAATTTTAGATTAGATATGGAGATAGATCCTGTGCAATTATCACGTATGCACCTAAACAGAGGAATATGAACCAACCTTTAATCTGGAGAGCTTTTCCAATTCTAAAAGTCCCACACTTTGGGAAAATCTCAATGTTGTGCAATCACACCAAATGACCCACTTCCGGAGTGTAAATCTGAGAGGTCAATTTGGGCATGTTGTGATTCCGAACTAATAGTTTTGGCACACCCGGTGGGATAGAGTAGTCTCCATCTTATTATAGTAAGATTGATGTGCACTTGTTGTGATTCTAAATTTTAAGAAGTTTTTAAAATTGTACATCTAGTGACTCCAAAAGAAACAAATCCACTGGTTTCAGTAGTCCAAGAAAGTTCATGAGAAGAATACAAACATGGTCAAGAACCAGAGAGGAGGGATTATTTTTCTATCTAGACTTATCCCCAGATAGAGGGAGGGGAGGAAGAAGAACCCAGAGGTCTCTATCCCCACCAAACAAAGCCTTATCGACACCTCCTCCCAACGAGACCATTCTCTCAATCAAGAGGGGTGCTCAAGTGAATAAGATGGCTCATCCAAATCCTTATGTCAATTTCATCACAAGTAGCCCACTCACTCTGAATGCACAAATCCAGTCTGATAGCATCCTTAAAGAGCATCTCATATTTCACTAGGGAAAACCATACTTCTTCCGGTGATCATGTCCAAGATATTGGAAATATCTGTACAATCCATGAAATCCATGAGATGGACATTGTAGTCAAGTTGCTCACCTCTTCACTCAAAGGTAAATCTTCACAATGGTTTAGGAGCCTTGAAGCAGGATCTATTCAAAATTGGAACTAGCTATGCATAGCTCTTCACAACCAATTTGGAGAAAAGGGTGATAACTTATCTTTGTTGGAGAAATTAACAACAATGAAGAGAGCCCTGAATGAGTACCTGACAGAATTCAACCTCATATTTTAGTGGACCTAGGACAGGATTCTAATATCAGTAAATCCCACTAATGAAGGTGCCTTCTTATACTTTCTTAGGGCTTTAAATTTTGATATTTCTTTGATGATTAAGTCAATGGGGTCACAACCTTACCTATATCTTATAGCCTTTCCATAGAGGCTGAGAATCATTTGATTCAGGCTGGAAAACTTACTCCTAGGCCATTCATACCTCTATACCCCAAGTTAGGAAACCCGTGTACTAGCCAAAGACCCACATTAACTCTTATACCTACCCCCAGAGTCAAAGTTTAGTTGAATCCTCCACTTCATCATCTAAAACCTCTAAGGAACTCTAGGAAGTCATGAAACAACTTGAACTCCGGGAAATGGGTTAATAACCATCAAAATATAATAGGCTCGAGTTCTAGGATGTATCAACCTTAGGCTTAGTATCAAGCTAGACTCCAAAGATCAAAAAAATAGACCACCATCTCAGATCAGAATTAGAGAAAAAACCAAGGACAACCTTAAGCTGCTAGACCTTTCAGGTCATATGATCCAAACACAACTTCAACATCAAGGGCATTGGTTCCAGCATAGAACAATATGGCACATGAATATGATTGGTGTTTCCCATGTAATCAACCACATAACCAATCAATGTGGTTTAATGGTGCACTAAATCGGCCTTGAAGGTGCGGAGACCAGGTGTGGTGTCATAAGAACCTACCCAAGAAGGAGATCATAAGCAAGGATCTTAGCAAGAGGGACCTCCAAGTGAGACTATGCTTGTCAATTGGCAAGTTGAGGACTTCTGTGGGATGAATCAATTCCCTTCTCAAAGTTTAGCTGCCAATACACGGTCCAAAAAGAGAAATATTGGAGAAGGCCAACCAGGTGAACTCGGAAATCCTCAACCATTTATGACCCCATAATGTTTTGGTGCTCCAAATATAACTCCCAACATGTAGAACCAATCCAATCAGTCTTTCAAATCCACTCAAGCACCAGCCAGAAAACCCATGTGTAAGAAAAAATGTTCCCGGAAGGGGGGGCAAAAAGGATAGCTCACTCAATATCATTGAGAAAATGAAGAGGAAAAGTGTGAAAATTTCACTATGGGAGTCACTGGCCATTACAGGGTAGAGGGATCTATTGTAGAATGCCATACAAAATTGGTCAATCTCAAATCACACCCCTAACTAGCAAGAGAAAGTTCTTACCAATGCAGCTCAATATGGGTAAAGCCATCAAGAACAACAAGGTAAGAACTTGAGACCTCCTACATTCTATGTTTCATTGATTACTGGAGACAAATTGGTGCACACTTGTATGATGGATTCTGGAGCAAGTATTTTTATAATGCCCAAGAAAATAGCTGATCAACTGGGTCTCTAATATGAATTCATCTCTAGAGGGGTAGTGCAATTAGATGGGATAATAGTGAAAATTGTAGGAATCATCAGGATCTCGAACCTCACTATGCATGCTTTCTCTAATGTGACTATATTATAGGATGTGTCAGTCAAAGACTTGACACCAAATTTTTAGTTGTGTTTGTCCGAGGACTTCATGGCCAAAATTGGAGGCTATCTATCTGTTGATTGGTCACATATGCTCTTTAGAACAAGATATGGGGTGAAGGCCAGAAACAGATCTAAACCCATTGCTAATTATCATATTGAATATTATGTACCTATCCCAATCAATGCCAACTACTCATCTTTCAATCAAGAATACCTCCTAAGCACTAGTGAAGTAAATACCAAGGTGGGATGTATCCTAGACTTGACTCTCGATGAGTGGGAAAACAAAAGAGATGCTTTTGACCCTATAGGAGATGGAATAATATGAGTTAGGTGTCTACTATCTACATGAAGAGAATCATCCTCTTCCTTCCCTAATTAAGCCAGAACATAAAGATGACAATGAGGTATGGAAATTGTTCTTTGATGTCTCAAGGAGTAGGCAAGGAGTTGGGGAGGAGCTATGATTGTGTCCCCCAAAGGTATGAAATATTATTCAACCTTCGATTTCATTTTTGAGCTCAAATAACACTCTTGAATATGATGCTTTGGTCCATGGTCTTCATTGGGAAAGGAAGCTATGAATTAAGAACTTGCAAGTATTTGGTGACAATGAACTAGTTTCCAATCAAGTCAGAGGACTTAATGCTCTCAAGAATGACCTGCTCAAGAACTACAAGAGTATGGTATGGGATCTTATGGAGGATTTTGATGCCTTAAGCATTGTGTCCATACCTAGGAAGGAGAACGAACTTGCTTGATAGGCTTACGTGTTGGGCAACATTTTATGTGGTCGACAACATCAAAAGAGAAAAAGAACAACCACATATCCATATAGTTGTGAGGCCAGTGGTGCTAGACAACAACACATGCCGGGAGGTGTTCAAAAATGATTAGTAGATCATTAAATTTTTGTAAGAAGAAGTCAATTATTAGCATGAAATCAAAGTTAGGATAGAGTAGCATTATAGGAATCAAATAGTATATCTGGATACAAACAAGATTCCCAAAGGATTAGTGACATTGGAGTCTATCTTCAATCCTAATGATCAGTTTAGAAAGGAGAAGGCTAACATCAAGATGAAAGGAGAAGATTCAGAGTCAATCCTAGTTAGAGAGGACAAAACACTTCAAATTGGCAAAGTGGCCACTGAGCAAGAAAGGTATGAATTCATACAACTTTTCCAAGAATTTGCAGATGTATTTTCTTGGAGTTATGAAGACATAAAAGGGTTAAATCACAAGCTAGACAACACACAATCAAACTAGATCCAACTCGCTCATCCCATCGTGCAAAAGCAAAGCGAAACAAGTAAACCCACACATTGAGCCTCTGATGAAGAAAGAGATGAACAAGATAATAAAGGCAAGTATCATATTTCTAATCAAACACTTAAGCTGGGTTGAAAACCTTGTCCCAGTCAGGAAGAAAATTGGAGAGATTAGGTTGTGTGTAGATTTTCTAGACTTGAATATAGATTTCCTCAAAGATCACTACCCACTCCCTTCTATGGTGTAGATCTTGCAAGTGATGTCTAGATTAGAGAGATTCTCCCTCCTATATGTCTACTTAGGGTACAACCAAATCATGGTGAAAGAAGATGATCAGTTCAAAATGGATTTCACCATGAAATGGGGCATCTATGCCTACAGAAAAATTCCATTTGGATTATCCAATGCTGGAGCCACTTTTCAAAGGGCAATAGATATGGCATTCAAGGGCTAATAAAAAAATAGTATTGATCTATCTAGATGACATTACAATGTTTTCCAAAAATGAAGTAGACCACCTTTTCAACCTAAGGTAGGCATTTCAAAGATGTAGGGGTTGTGGGGTATCATTGAACCTTAAAAATGCATATTTTTAGCCCGTGAGGGTAGGATTATAGCCCATATTGAATCAAAGGAAGGATTTGTAATTGACCTAGAGAGAGTTGAAGAAATAAGAGAATTTCCATTGCCAAGCCACAATAAATCTCTTCAAATATTCCTGGAAAAAATCAATTTTGTCCACAGTTTGTACCAAACTTTGTTTCCCTTGTTAAGCCAATAACATTGATGTTGAAGAAGAGATTAATATTCGGTGGATAGCTAAAGGAAAGGAAAGATTTGAGGCCATAAAAGAGGCTATATCACAAGCCCCAACTCTCATGAATCCATATTTTTCTAAAGACTTCATACTTGTATGCCTTTGGTGGTAGTGACACAATTTCGCAATCTTAGTTCAACAGAACAAAGAAGGTACAGAATAGCCAATTGCTTTCTTTAGTCAAGGTCTGGAAGACTATGAAGTGAGATACTCCTTCTTTGAAAAGTAAGTCCTGATAGTAATTAGAAGATTAGAAAATTTTAGGCACCTAGTTTAAAATAATAGAATCCAATTGTTGGTCTCCCATGTCGGAGTTAAAGAATTCCTTCTCGAAAGGATCTAAATGAAAAACATGCAAGATGGATTACTCATGTCATGGAATATAAAATGAGATCAAGGTCACTAATATCATCCATGGGAAGGGGTTGTGTGAACAACTAGCCTCAGTCAACAAGACAAACCAAACAGGTTAAAAGGAGGTTGTTTTTATTCTACATGATAATCAAGAGGAAGGAAATGATGATGTATGTGCTCCTTGTTGGACTCAAGACATGGTGCACTTCCTTCAAATAGAATTGTGTCCTCATAGGATGAGTAAAGAAAAAAGGAGACATTTAAGACTATAGGCCATCCCATATTTTCTTATTGATGGCGTCTTGTTCAAAAGAGACATCAATGACATCCTGCCGAGATGTATTGAGACATATTAGGTTGAGAGAGTGTTACAATAATTCCACGTTGAAGGAGATGGAGGCCATTTTTCTCCAAGGGTGACAACACTCAAGATCATGAATGCATGTTATTATTGGCCTAGAGTGTTTAGTGATCGCTACGCATGGATCAAAAGGTACAAGAATTGTACATTATTCAAAGGAAAGAAAAGCTATCAAAGACTCCCAATGCACCCAATTTCAGTTGACTAACCTTTCATGAAATGGGGATTTGACTTCATTGAGTCATCAATCAAAATTCCAGCCAAGGACATAAATGGATTCTGACACCAACAGATTATTTCACCAACTGAACTGAGGCAGTGGCACTCAAGGAAGCTAATGAGTCTAGTATACTACATTTCAATGAAGGGATAATGACTAGATTTGGAGTGCCATCCACCATTATATCGAGAAATGCATTGGAATTGATAGGTTCCATGATCACATGATGGGCTATTAAGAATAAGACTTACTTGATCACTTCAGCAAATGGTTACCCTCAAGGTAATGGCAAGCTGAGTCCACAAATAAGAACCTGCTAAAGATCAATAAAAGAAATCTTGATGAGAATCGAGAGAACCTCGCACAAAATCTCAAATTGGCCTTATGGGATGATAAAATAACACCCAACATATCTATAGGTAGATCTCCATTCAAAATTATCTATGGGAAAGAGTTAGTGTTGCCTATATCACTTGAGTTGCCAGCATTGGAGCTCGTGAAGTAGCTAGAGATGTCTAAATTTTAACCAATGGAGGCTAGGTATGTGGAGCTGATAGAATTGGAAGAAACCAGAGAGCATGCACTCTAAGCAATAGAGAAGAATCGGGTCTCAATCAAGAGATGCTTTGACAAGAAGGAAAAAACAAGGACCTTCCAGGAAGGATACCTGGTTTTGAAATGGGATGCAAATCAGAAAAACCAGAAGGAATTCCAAGTTTGATGCCATTTGGAGTGGCCCCTACATGGTCACAAGATGTAAGAGTAGAAATTCTTTCCAATTGTCTACGTTAGATGGTGAGGAATTGTAAATTCCAGTAAATGGAATCTATCTTAAACACTACTACTAGAAGGAAGGTTATCACCTTGTACATATTAGTTTAATTCCTTTTCCTCTAAGTGCTTGTGCACATTGTCTTGCTGTAGTTTAGGTTTCTTTTCTCCTAAGTGCTTTACACACTCTGCATGTTCTATTTGGAGCATGTATGATTTAAAATTTTGTATATAGTTGTGGTGTTGTTTTGTTGCTCTTATGTAGTCCATTTAGAGAGACAGATGAAGCCCTGGGTCAAAACAATTTTCTACTCTCAGAAACCTTCATTTCGAGATTTCTTATGAAAATTGAGAGTGCAAACAACTAGGTTCATGAATCAAAGGCAAAATCAGTATCAGACCATCATTCTCGACTCCATGCCTAACGAATATGACAAGGTAATTAGTATTTTCATCTAGCAGGCAGATACCCTTGTGAGTTGCCAAATTTTTTTCCATATTTTCCCCCCGGGCCAAATATTAGATCAGCCATGATCCCACATAGAAATAAACTGAGAGAACTCATTCAGATCTTGTAAATAGGTTGTAGAAGGACTCAACAATGGAGTGGCAGGGGTTGAGAAAGATTATATGACCCTATGCAAAAATAAATGACTCTGTCAAACTGTTTCCATGTCTTGAATCCATTTTTCAAGTTATAGGTAGACTCAACAGAGAATAGAAGGGTCAAAAAGAAGGGGCAGTGCCGCAGAGGAACCAAGAGCAAGAAGGGGAAAAATGGTGAAGTTTTAGAGTTTGTCGATTTAGACCATTCAGGAAAGATTCCAAAATTGACTAAGTATGGAGGAGGTAGCGAAAAGAACCACGTGTCTACACGGCGCTTCTCCAAAGTTAAATCCAAAAGGGAAGGCCAAACGAGCGTGAGGCTTCCACACATCCGAGCCCCAAAATTGTGGGGCCATTAAAATGTCAACTAAGAAAGAAGGTGCAGTGTGTCACCCGATGCAAATCTGAAATAGGAGCCGAAGGTGGAGACTCAAACTTGTGCCATCCCTCCACATAGAAAATCATCAAATAGAGTCAAAAGGCGGAGAAAATCCAAATGAAAGCGTGAGCTTCCACGTGGCACATCTCCAAAATTTAGTCCAAAGGCGGAGATCCAAATGAGCGTGAGCCACGTGGCCCGTGAAAAAAGTAAGAGGGATCGTTAAAAGTCTACATGCTTACGGAGGATACTAAGTGTCAACTCGACACTCCTTCAAAGGAAAATTTTGAATTGCGCTTTCAACGCACATAGTGCCACCACATGTCTAGTCTTAAAAAGGGGCAGAGTTGGTTGAATAGTCAATACATGGGGTAGGCTGATGGAGAGTGCCAAGTGTCCAAAAAGTGCTAATTTAATAATTAAATAGAGAGAGGGTTTCAAAACAAGAGCTAAAATGCAACGTGTCATCATGTAAGAAGTATGACCCCTGCCAAGCAAAATACTTAGCCAAAAACATAGAAATTGGGTAGCGGAAAGGAAATGCCACGTGGTAAGCCTAAACAAGAAGCGCTAAAGTAGGTTGTCGGGGAAAGTTGGTTTTTGCCCCTTGTTATTCCAAAGGTGTAAAAGTTGCAAAATGGGCCGTAATTCCACCCTGGGAAATATTTAGCATTTGAGCATGAGTCAAGGAAAGCAGGGAGTCGGAGAAAAGGTGAAAATTTTCCTTTTGACAAAAAGGCACAATCGTAAACATTAAAGAGCACCTCCCCAACCAGCCACAGAGTGCCACGTATCCATGCAGGGCGTCAAGGCACAGGGGTTTTCTCGAGTTTTGCATTTTTTGCAAAAAGGGGAAAAGATAAATCACGGACCCGCAAACCCAATTTTTCCCTAATCTGGTTGCCACATGCCCCATATTAAAAAGGAGACCCATTTTTCAAACTGTTTTCCCACCCATTTGTATGAACCTGATACAAACTTTGAAGGGGCATATCTTTCTACTCGAGCTTGAAATAATGCAATCCTTACACCATTGGAAATATTTTGGCCCCATCTATGCCATGGAGATTTGAAACTTTAAATTTGGAGAGGTTAGGTAAAGGAAAATGGAGAAAATGTATTCAGGGGCCATCAGTGAGGGATCCATCTGCCTCAACAACCAAATTAGATTCAATCTGCTCTGTCTTTTCCCCCTTCTTCAAGACGCTAAAATAGAGATTAGCACAAATAAGATAGATTTGGGGCAGATTTTATAGAAGACATTAATAGCAGTACTTGATCTTCGACCTACTTTTCACTCTTCTCTTCTTTCTTTCTTCTCTCTATTTGAGTCTATAAATAAACAATCGGGACTCATTGTAAAGGGTTGGACATTCTTTGTTTTGTAGGCTCCCCTTTCCTTCTAGAAAAGGAATTCATGGAGTTTAGGCCTTTCATTAAAATCAGAATATGTTTCGTGCCTCGTATTTGTTTTGTAATGCATTGTATCAATCTGCATAAATATAAAATACGTTCACGATCAATTCTAGACCCTTTCTGTCTCTTTTTCTCACATATGGTCATCATGTCACTATAATATAGTTATTTGTGCTTGATTATTGTATGCATTTTATTTATTTATGTCTACCAACAGAACTAGTGTTCATCATTCCTTCGGTGCATCACCTTGTAATTTAGTTATTTCTTATTTATTATATCTCTTTTATCCCTCTATCCTTGGAAAATATTAGATTAGGTATAGAGATATATCCTTTGCAAGTTCTCACGTATGCATCTAAACAGAGGAATAGGAACCAGCCTTTAATCTAGAGAACGTTTCCAATTTTGCATATTCCCACACTTTGGGAAAATCTCAATTTTGTGTAATCACACCAAATGACCCACTTCTAGAGTCCAAGTCTAAGAGGTCAATTTGGGGTGCATGATTCTACGCTAATAGTACCATCTTTAGCATACATGCATATGCATTTGAAAGAATTTGTATATTAGAAACACATGATGAGCGAGATAATAAATGTGCATTATCTAATGAAGTTTTCTCACTCTGTAAGGAAATGTATGTAGAAATCATGGGAGATATGCACAATGATGCAAGGTTTAAGGGATGTACTTAGATTAGGATTTTATAGTGTAGTTAAATTAAGGAAACAAAGAAGAAAAAATTATTTAAAATTCATAATTGATACTTGTATAGTATTAGTAATGTCTCTTTAGGACATTTTTGTTCTTTTATTTCATTGTGTTATAGAAAAGGATGGTGTAGTGCTAAGTCCTAATCACATACAAATATTACACATGTCACCAACATCTCTGTAAACATTTCTTATATAATGTAAAGATGTTATTAAATGGTCACTATTTAGGAAGAACCAAAATTGATGAATATGCAAGGCCTTTTCATAAAACAAATCATTGCATAAACTATTTTTTTTTGATAAGGTAAAAAGGGTTTGGTTTTGAAAGGACCAAACAACCCTATATAAGAAGTTAATCCAAGCCATAGGATGGCCAAAATGAAACTAGGTAGATAAAAAACATAATATATTTGATAATATTAAACATGACTTGTTAGAAAATAACCTACGAAAATATATATAATAACTCAACATTCCTAGATTTTTATAGTGAGTGTTTTTTTACATTTATGTAGATGGATGGTTTTATTCAATACAAAGAAACTCAAAATTTAGAAATCTAACATGTAGGGATGCTATTTTTTTTTATGTCCACATTTAATTAAAAATATAAACAACTCACATAGAAATTTAGTTACAAAAAATTCTAGTGTTTAACATATTATCCCACATACATTATGTAATTTCTATATGAGTTAGTCTAACTTGATTCCAATTCCCTCTTTCACATGATTTTCAATGTAATCTTTTCTTGAACAATCCAATTCCTATAAGCCTCTTTTTAAATGGTGTTATTCTACTTGTATGAATTAAGTGAGGGCACTCTCACGTGTGGAAGTGACATCAATATTTATGTCATCAACTATGACAGTTTTTTTTTTTGTAAGCCTTCTAAATAATTGTTTGTGTTCGTGATTCTATTTTGGAAATGGTTGTGGCTCATAGTATGCATTTCCTACATTACAATTGTATTAAAAACATTTGTAAATGGTTCCTATATATAATTTATCTATTAATATATTTCAAAATATACCAAACCCAAAAAAATAATAAGAAAAATGTAAATATTTATATTTTTCCCTTTTTGAATACCATCGATAGAATATTTACCTCATATTTTAGAATATGGAATTCAAATTAATTATGGAAGAAAACTTATTTTAATTTTTTTTTCCTTTCTGTTTAAGGTAATTTAAATTTATTATAAATTAAATCAAAAACATGTAGTGGGATTTATTTACATATATATTTAAACAATTAAAAAACAAAACAATGTTTAATGCAAAACTCTAGATTAATGTTAGGATTGAAACATAGATGACAAATACAACAGAGTTAAAACAAAAATAAAAGAAGAATGCAATCAAAATATAAACCCAAGATTTATCATGGTTCACCCAATTTGTGCTACATCCTCCAAAAACAAGCCTAATTTCTCCTTTACTCAATCCCGAGGAATAGAATACAATTTTCTATCTCTCTCTTTCATACTCCAAAGAGTAAATGCATGCAAATATATATAGCTTGTGCACCTATTTGAAAAAAATCTTCAACCATAAGCAACCTAAATATCACATTCTTATTCAAACAACAACTCTAGTATATTAATAACCACTCCATTATATAAATGAAATAATTCTATTTTAATCTATGCCCAAGATTTCCTATGAAAAAATAGAACAAAGAAAACCAAACTCCCACTTTAACTTGCGATCAAAGCTTCACAAATTCAAAAATCTCCCACTTAGACACTAAACTTTGTAACCCACTATTACTGCATCATCCTAAGACTCTTCTCTTACTTGTTTCTCTTCTTCAAGATCAATCTTGAAGACCTATTGAATCTGAACAACTTTCCATCTTCTCTTTTTCACCACCTTTGTGAACATATCGGTAGGATTCAGTCTTGTATGCAGCTTCTCCAACTTTAGTTGTCCATCCTCCAAAACTGATCTAATAAAGTGATACCTAAGTTGTATATGTTTGGTTCTCAAATGGAATGTTGAGTTCTTTTCGAGATGAATTGCACTCTAGATATCAATGAATAACTTATAATCCTCCTAAATCTTTTCTAAATATTCCACGAATTCTTGCATCCATATCATCTCCTCTCTTGCTTCTGTAGAAGCAACATACTCTTCCTTTGTAGTAGAAAAGGAAACAATCTTTTAAAGTTTAGAAATCAAACTAACTATTGTGTAAACCAACAATGAATACATAATATGTGGTGCTCCTCATACCATCCAAATCTCCAACCATGTTTGTATAAACATATCCATGTAAGGAAACCTCTAACCCTCCATAGCACAATCATCTGCGACTTGTCCCTCTTAAGTATATGAGAATCCACTAGATTGCATTCTAGTGCTCCTTTCTTGAATTACTTATGTATCTTTTGACAAATCCAACTACATGGGAAATGTATGGTCTTGTGCATATTATAGCATATATCAAACTTCCAACTTCTGAAACATATGGAACTTTGGACATCTATTTAATCACTCCATGTGGTTAAGGAAACTATTGTTTACTCAAATTGAAGTGCCTTACTAAAGGTGTACTCACTGGTTTTGCATCCTACCTACTAAACCCATCCAACACCTTGTTCACATACTCTTCTTGAGACAAAGTCAATATTCTACTCTTTCTGTCTCTATTGATTATCATGCAAAGAATTTACTTTGCTGCACATAAATCCTTCATGGAAAATGTAGTGCCCACTTCCCTTTAACACCTTTTGATATCGATCTTGATAATGTTTATTACATTATCGACATTATTATGGTTTTGTTTTACTACGATGGTAGATGTTGGAGCATGGATTATTGTTGATTTGATTTAGTTATGATGCATGGTGATTATTAGAGACACTTCATATGTGGATGATGATATAAATATTTGACATGGATATATTATGAATGTTGTTCGGACATGTGATGTTTGGATATTGTGAGTAGATATAGAAAATGGACATTCTATGATGATGATATAGTTGTTGATTTCCTTGATGTTGTTGTGATTCATATGTATAAATGAGTTTGTAATTATATTTATATCATGTTGGATGTTCTTACATGGCCACGAGGCCGAAGGAGGTATTTTTTTTTTTGCAGGTTAAACTATCACAACAAACATTGGGGATTGGAGACCAACCACATTGGGATTCTAGATGAATTCAACAAGGTCACCATGACAACTAGTGTTTGTTTTTGTGTGTGTTTTTTTGCGTTAGGGATTCCGATGGGGGTTCACCTTTAAATGTGACCAAGGGATTTTATGTATTTCTTGTATTTTGATCCCTTTTTATGTTTGCATGTGTTTATTTTGTGGTGCTTTTACCCTTTTTCATTAGTTATTAAATGTTGTGTTAATGTTGTGAATAATCATGTTGTTAAAGTAAACAAATCAATATGTCATAAGAAAGTAATTAGTGAAGTGGTTGGATTTTGTATTAAATGTTGTAAGTATGTGTAAGTGACCTTGTAAGTGATGTGTAAGTTTACTTCGAGTGTGAAACATTCGACCTTCTTGGAAATTAGAATTTTTCCTTGGAGGCTGATTTTGGAGGCTTGTGGGACAAGTAAAACTTCTCCACACCTCTTAAATTTATTTACCAACCACACCTATGGTTAGATGGTTGAATATAGACCTTATTTATGATTTTGATATCACTAATTGTAAGTTTCAATTCTACTCTTATTACATTTTATCAAACTCAGTCCTTATGGGTTGTGGGATTTTTGGAGTGTGTAAGTTTATTGTCATATTATTCACCCACCTCTTTATTGTGGATTGGAGAATGAATTTAACTTTTGTGTTGGAGTTAAGGATGTGTGATGTGGCATCCTACATGGATCCACCTCATCCTCTTATCTTCTCTCTTCTAAAACTAGAACTCATTGCTTTGTTTTGATTTGTTGAATGTTTTGCATACTTCCTTTTGGGTGAAATTTTGCTATGTGGAGCTCTTGATTTTGGAAGGAGATTGGAGACCCTTGCATGCTTGTTGGTTGTTGATTTTGGAATGTATTTTGACATTGGAAAGCTTGTTGTTTTAGAACTTAGACAACTCCTTCATGGAGAGGTAAGATCTTGGTTCTTGAAATACTCTTTTTTTAATGAATGTACATGTTATTGTGTGAATGTTTTAACATGTTTGTGGGTTGTTTGGGTAGACTACCTAGGAATTTTGTAGGAGAAGGCTATGGGGAAATCCATGTGGGGGAAATAAGGTAATGCCAGTGGCATCATAATTTGTGTGGAGGGATTTGGGATTGGGTTTATACCTTGGAAAAGAAATGGAATTGCATTTCTTACTTTGTCGGCGCATAAGGAAATTTGTGGGTTGCATAAGGATGGATTTTGGGGGCATAAGGATATATGGAAGATGTTTTATATTGGAGGTTTGTTATAGGTCGATACCAAATTCCCATTGGGAGGAATAAACAACTTCCCCATAGTTTTTTTCTCTTTTCACTTGCTTGATGGAGCCTTATTCTTGTTTGTATGTTTTAATGTAGTTGTAAACTACATTTTGTTTTGAACTATATTTAAAATGTGAAAAATTTGCATGTGTGTTGTGGAAGCCTTGATGCCATGGGTTGAATCACATCTTTTATTGCATTATGGTTGGGGCTCGAGGAACAATGAAGAAGGATGGATTCTCCTCTTCATTGGATGTCTTAGTTGGGTGGAGAGCATTTCCTTTCCTCTCGCCTTTGTTGTGATCCAAAAGGAGAAATTTATGTTGCCGTTCGGGAGTAGAGGAGAAAGACACTTGATAGTTCCATGTGAAATGAAATCTCATTGTAACCTTTCCCACCTTGAAGTGGATGATCTATATATTATTTGCAATGGAAAGTTACTTCGTATTAATGTATGAATATTATGTATTCCAAGTTGTGAAAGAGATATACTCTGTTCGGTCACATGAAAGAAAGAAATTGGAAAACCTGTTATTTGCATTCAAGGAATTAAAAGATGTAAAGTTGTATTGTTTTTTGAAGTCAATAAATGATTGCAATACTTTTTTAACTTGTCTTTGTTGCATTGAAATTGATCATCAATTTGTGATTTGAAACCTCTGTTTGGAAATTGAAAGAGGAATACGTATGAAGGAAATATATGGAACTTTGTTCTTTGTAAATATGTTAAAATTAGAAATCAGACCTTGCATTTTATTTGTTAAATGGTTTGTTTGTATCAACTAAAGTTCTTAGGCTGAATGGAAATGAATCTCCATATTTGGAAGATGAAAATGATAAATAACACTTTCAAATATGATCTCTGTTTTAAATTTTAAAACTAGAAAATACTTCTCTAAAATGCATAGTTTGAACCTACAAACAATAATCAACATTGAAACATTAAAATATAGCATGCTATGCTATCAATGTACTCTATTGGGCTAAAACAATTAGAGAAAAATACTTCAAACATTGCAAAATCGGGTCAAAACCTTTTACAGTCGTTTTGTTGTCAAGAGATTTAAAACTTTAATTTGCAACTCAATTAAACCAATTAATCTTGAAAACGTCATGAAATACATCTAAGAACATTTTCCCATGTCTGTTTGACATGTTGAAAGTGAATGAACGACAAAATTGAACAAAATTTATAAGTTAAAAATTTACTAGTTTGCTTTGTTTAAACCTATAGAACGTTTTCCTAAATTTGAACCCATAAACTTTATAAAAAAAAATCAATGACCACAGACAAAGAGGACGTCAAGATCTTTCTAGAAAGTCCTTGTTTTCCCAAACTAAACTCTCTATCAAAATTTATGACCTTCTGAAGTTTACTTCACTTGGCGGGCCCGCGGCCAAAATTTTTCCTAGGGGATTAGGAAAATTTTCTCCGCTGGCCCAAACTAATCAGAGGCTACCACGTGGCACCATGAGGTGACAATGGAGGGGTGGATCCTCTTTTGAACTTAGCATTTTGGGAAAATTTTCCAAACGTTCCCCTCTAGCCCGTAACCTATCAGGTGATGCAAAGTGGCGTCATGAGGCATCGGCGGGGGAATGGATCCCTTGTTTTCTTTTGTGTCTCAAAAAATATTTTGGAAAAATTTCCAAGATTTCCCTGCTTTTCCATCGGCCCGCAGCCAATTAGGGTTTGCCACGTGGCATCGCAAGGTGTCGACGAAGGTGCGGGTCCTTTTAGCATCTTAGCCTTTCTGGGCGTTAAGTCAATTTTCTCCCGCCACCCCGCCTTTCTCGCATTGGATTAGGAGATGCCATGTGTCCTTTGTGTTCTTGCGGGAGTATGGGTGCAAAGTAAACTTTTCTCCCTACGCGGGATAATTTTATAATGTCTCCCGTCCGCACCGCCTTTCCCCGCTCTTCCCCATGATGCCTTAGGGAGGGAAACATGTCCCTTGTGGACTTGCGGACCCCCGGAAGCATGGGTGTAAATGTGATTTTATCCCTACGTAGTAAATTTTTTCCCTTGGTCTCCCACGTCCCGCCAATAAGCCCTTTGGGAAAATTTTCACCCTTGGGCCCGCAGCCCGTTATTGGGGAAAATTTTCACCCCAAGGCCCGCCGGCCCATAACTTGAGAATTATGAGGAGTTAGGAGGACTTATTTATATTAATGGAAAGGTGAGGAAATTTATTATCTAATTGGAGTTATTTAGGGAAATTTTTAATGCATTAAGTATGAGAAAAATTAAGTTGAAACTTTAATCTTGTTAGAGAATGTGTATGGTGAGGAATTTTTCCTCTCGAACTTATTTAAAACTTCTAAACCTAAATTATGGACCTTATGACCTCTAATAATTATTAATAAAAAGAAAATATACTCTAGTATATTTGAATTGTTCATAAACTTGTTAGGGACAATTATTAGCTTGTATCATGGTTATAGATTCTTTTAATAAAAAAAATTATTCCATAATTTTCCTAACTAATCCTAGGTTGTTCTTGGGACTCAAGTGGGTTGTTTAAATAGGTGTTACACTTGGTATCAGAGCAGTGGTTCAAAATCTTGGACCATTGAGCACACTAGAAACTTGAGACATGAACTTTAAAACTTAGCACACTTTTAAATCTAGAAAACAACTTAGTTTAGAAATTACATATTCTAGTAAACATGGGAATTGAATAAAACTTAGAAAAATGAACTAAATCTTGCCTTGGTTTGTGCAAGAGGCATAGATGGGATGAGGGGAAATTTCACATAGACCTAGACTTACCACCACTAGATCATGCTGTAGCAGCCATCCTACCCCAAATTTTATAGACTCTTTAGGATGTTAATGCCATTCTACCTCAAGGATATGTATGAGGACATGCAGCCAAACATGATAGAGTCCCTTCCATTGAGGGTCAGGTATCTCCTCGACCCAGTGAGGAGCATGGAGGAGAGAACTCCCATATAGAGTCAGCCAGGGAAGAGTCACCACAGAGGGGATAGGGTGACCAAGTTTCAGAGCATAGAGAGAGGTCTCGGAGCCCTAGGCTTAGGGATGAGCATACAAAGAGGCCTAGAGGCCATTAAACCACAACTGCAGATCACATTAGGGAGATCCTAAAGCTTCAACCATCACATTATTCTGGTGACATAGGTGGATTTTAGGTAGAGGCCTAGTTAGTGAGCTTGAGCGGATGCTTCAAGCTCTGTCCTTGTTCTAGCAACACAAAATCTCATGTTATGATCCATCTACTAAGGGATGGAGCTGGTGTCTGAGTGGAGGACAGAGGAGCGAAGCTCCATGTTGATTCTGAGACAGTTACTTGGGAGCTCTTTGAGGAGAATTTCCAAACTAGATATTTTCACGAAGGTTCATATAATAGAGGATTGATGAGTTCCATGACCTTTAACAGTCATCTCTTTCAGTAGAAAAGTATGAGAGTAGGTTTTTGGATCTACTCTAGTATGTTGAGTACATGCAGGATGAGTAGATGAGGACCCAAAGGTTAATCTAGGGCCTAAACCTAAACATCGGAGGTGCGGTTCGGATCCACTACCAATAGACTTTAGTAGAGGCCATTGAGAAGGCCTACATACTATCTGGAGACTCTGGCGAAGACCCAACAGGCTAGAGACCGAGTCCGGAGCCCCATACAATAGATGTAGGATAGTCAATCAAGGGGGTAAGTTCCTCCTCCTCCTAGTGGCTAGAGTTCTTCATAGTCATCATTTAGACCCCAATAGTAGCAGCAGAGTCCTACCACCTTATAGACCTCCACAAAAATTTGATGCACAAAGAGGTCATAGTATGGCCCCCCTCCTAAAGGTCCCATCAGGACACATGATGGACCTATAGCTTAGTCATCAAGAGCTCACTAGTAGAGGCCACAATGTAGACCACCACTAGATCATCGGGATCCACAACATCGAATTCTAGAGTAGCTACTGGAGGTGATACTTATGGAGAGGATCAGGGAGTTGTTTTGGATGTGGAGTTGAGGGAACATTTTTGGAGAGACTTCCCTTAGAACCCTTAAAAGTGTAAGACACAGATCTCAGAGCTGATTGTTGGTGACATGGGACACAACCACAAGATTTATGTAATGGCTAGAACCAATAGGCCGAGCATCGAGTACAAATCATTAAGACTACATGTAGCATTGGGGGTATTCCTACCTCTATATTGTTTGATTCTGTTCTTCCGACTCTTTCATTGCACTACTATCTTTAGTACAATGATGCGATGCATGTGTGGCAATTAGGCAGGGCCATAATTGTGATGTTGAGATGGCTTCTAGAGCTAAGATCTCTATAGACTCCTTAGTTAAGGAGTGTGTGGTAGATTTGGGACATTTCACCACCACCACAGATCTACGTATCCTTCCTTTGGGCTCTTATGGAGTATCCTTAGCTATGGATTGGTTGTTTGCACACAAGGCCAAGATGGATTGTTACCACAAGACTATATCTTGTGTAGATGATCTGGGAGTGGAGTCAGTGATTTCAGGGGTCGGGAGACTTGTTTCTATTTACACCATCTTCTGCTATGCAAATTAAGCGGTGTGTATGATGGGGTTCTTATATGTATGTTGTTACGAGCTTAGTGACAGATCGAGAGATGAGTCTAGTGGACCATTGCTAGATGATCACCCCATTTTGAGAGAGTTTTATAATGTATTTCTAGGGGGCTACTCGGGTTACCACCCTCACGTGAGATTGATTTTTATATAGACTGGTTGCAGGATAAAATCCTATGTCACGAGAATCTTATCGGATGACCACCCCAGAGCTCTGTGAGCTCAAGTTGTAGCTTGAGGGCCTTTTGGAGAAAGGCCTTATCCATCCTAGTGTATCCCCTTGGGGTGCATTAGTGATGTTTGTTAAGAAGAAGGATGGATCCTTGCTATGTATTGATTACCTCCAGCTGAACAAAGTAACGATTAAGAATCGTTATCCCCTTCCTCGCATTGATGATTTTTTTTATCAGATGAAGGGAGCCACGGTTTTCTCTAAGATTGATCTTAAGTTAGGTTACCATTAGCTAAGGATTTTAGAGTCATAATTTCATGATACTACCTTCTATATGAGATATGGGCACTATGAGTTTATAGTGGTGCCTTTTGGTTTGAGTAATGCCCCACAGTGTTTATGAGTTTAATGAATGTGGTATTTAGGACCTTCTTAGATTGCTTCATGCTCATCTTCCTTGATGACATTTTTATATACTCACATACGCGTG
Organism: Taxus wallichiana var. yunnanensis; assembly: GCA_018340775.1. NCBI lineage: Eukaryota > Viridiplantae > Streptophyta > Pinopsida > Cupressales > Taxaceae > Taxus > Taxus wallichiana. The sequence goes on along the minus strand of CM031242.1, from coordinate 840,669,670 downwards.
AGGAGCACAAGGGGAACCTTCGCCAAGTTCTTCAGTGTCTTCGGGAGTAGCAAATTTATGGGAACTTGGAGAAGTGTGCATTCTTTTAGATGGAGGTGTAGTATTTGGGTCACATCATTTCTAGGGAAGGTATCACCGTCAATCCTTCCAAGATTAGAGATATTATGGATTGGCCAACACCCACTACTGTGACTGAGGTGCATAACTTCATGGGATTAGCAAGGTACTACAGGATATTTTTTTAGGACTTCTCTCGGATTGTGCACTTATCAATTCCCTTCGGAGGAAAGGGAAGAATTTTGTTTGGTTAGATAGATGCAAGCAGGCCTTCAATACATTGAAGGAATGTCTCACTACAACACCTATTCTTGTAGTGTCGATCCAAAGGGTGAGTTTTCATCTCGCACGAATGCTTCTTTAGCGGGGCTTGGAGGCATGTTGATGCAAGAGGGTAGAGTAGTGGATTTTGAGTCTCACAAAATCAAAGATTAAAATCTTAATTATCAAACTCATGATATTGAGCTTGTAGCAGATTGTGCACGCCTTGGTTTGATGGAGACAATTTCTTCTTGGTCAGAGATTCACACTTAGGACAGATCACCTGAGTCTTTGCCATCTCTTCACGTAGCCCAATATTTAATGCTCGTTAGCGATGTTGGATGGAATTTATTTGTGAGTATGATATGGACATAGAGCATGTGAAAGCAAAGGAGAATTTGTGGTAGACACTCTCGGTAGATGGAGACATGTGGCTATGGCCACCTCAGTGAGCACAAATTTGTGAAGCATAATTCTTTAGCAGCTTCCTCTTGATATCTTCTACATTTCGTTTGAGCATAGATCGAGTCTCGAGACCCCTCGAAGGGAATTTTGTTAGTTTCTCATTAGAGGTAGATGGCCTTCTCGGGATAGAGGCCAAATTTATGTTCCCAGAGATGGATGCCGAGGCAAGATATCATGGTAGAGGCACATCTTACACCCTATTCATCCCATCCTGGGGTGAATAAGATGCACGCCACCTTGAGATAGTTATATCATTGGAGAGGACTTCGTAGAGACATGGCCTAATTCATGTCATGATGTTTAGAGTTGCAGAGAGTTAAGGCCGAGCATCGGCATCCAGTTGAACTTTTGTTCCCTCATGCTATACCAAAATGGAAGTGGGACACCATTTCCATGGAATTCATTGTTAGGATACGATGTCGAGATATCACCACAATGCCATCATGCTCATGGTTGATAAATTGAAAAAAGTGGCTCACTTTTCTCTGGTGAGGACCACTTAAACAAATGCTAGAGCAGCGTGGCACGGGTATATTTAGATGAGATCGTCATGTTGGAAAGAATTCTCCGAAAGATCATTAGTTTCTGCGATCCTTTATACACTTCCCATTTTTGACTACCATGCAAAGCATGCCCTCGGGATGAAGATTAATTTCAGCACAACACATCACCCCGAGACCGATGGATGACCGAGTGGTTGAATCATATTTTAGAGGACATGCTCGGGATATATGTTATGGATCAGCAGTCTAGATTGGAGGAGTACCTATACTAGGTGGATTTTTCCTACAATAATAGTTTTCAAAGTTCTATAGGCATGGATCCTTTTCAAGATTTGTATGTCAGAGAGTACAAGACACCTCTTAGCTAGGATAGGTTAGAGGATAGATTATATCTTGGAGAAGATCTTCTACAGGACATGGAGCAGCATGTGGTGTTGATTAGGCAGAGATTATAGGAGGCATAGGACCGATAGAAGAAGTACGTAGATCAACATAGGACTGACCGTAGTTTTGATGTGGGCATGAAGGTGTTCCTTCATGTCGGTGACATAAGATCCCTATCTGTTATGGAAAAGTTTCTAAGTTAGCTCCTAGATTCGTGGGTCCTTTTTAGATCTTGGTGCGTATTGGCCCTTTGGCCTACCATCTAGCATTTCCACCTAGCTTGTCTCGCATACATGATGTGTTTCTTGTTTTAGTCCTTAGGAGATATATTGTAGATATTTCTCATGTGTTGGATTGGACCTCTTTGTAAGTGTAGGATCAAGGAAGGTGACGGTGGATCCCATTCATATTATAGATCGTTGACCCCGGCCTTCGAGGTAGAGATTGATCGGAGTCGGGTGCAAAGTGGGACAGATATGATGAAACTGTAGCTAAATGGGAGGATGCTACATTATTATAGGCTCGTTTCCACATTTATTCTAGTGACTTCCGGGAGGAATTTGAGTCTAAGGGAAGGGGGATGTAGTGACCACTTCCCTTTTACACCTTTTGATACTCTTGATATTGCTACTTTGTTGATTACATTATGGACATTATTATGGTTTTGATTTAGTATGATGCTAGATTTTGACCATGGATTATTGTTGATCTGATTTAGTTATGATGCATTATGATTATTAGAGACAATTCGTATGTGGATGATGATATACTATTTGACATGGATATATTATGAATGTTTTCAGACATGTGATGTTTGGATATTGTGAGTATACCTAGAAAATGGACATTATATGATAATGATATCGTTGATATAAATTATAAGTGGTATTGTTGATTGCCTTGGTGTTGTTGTGATTCATATGTATAGATGTGTTTATGACTATATTTATTTCATGTTGGATGTTCGATATGGCCACGAGGTGAAGGAGGTGTATTTTATTTTGCGGTTAAACTATCACAACAAACATTGGGGATTGAAGACCAACCACATTGGAATTCTAGATGAATTCAACAAGGTCACCATGGAAATTAGTGTTTGTTTGTGTGTGTGTATGTTTATGTTAGGGATTCCCATTGGGGGATCACCTTTAAATGTGACCAAGGGATTTTATGTATTTCTTATATTTTGGTTCCTTTTTTATGTTTACATGTGTTTATTTTGTGGTGCTTTTACCCTTTTCATTAGTTATAAAATGTTGTTTAATGTTGTGAATAATCATGTTGTTAAACTAAAAAATCAATATGTCATAAGAAAGTAATTAGTGAAGTGGTTGGCTTTTGTATTAAATGTTGTAAGTATGTGTAAGTGACCTTGCAAGTGATGTGTAAGTTTACTACTTAGTGTGAAACACTACACCTTCTTGGAAATTCTAATTTATCCTTGGAGGCTTGTGGGACAAGTAAAACTTGTCTCATACCTCTTAATTTTATTTACCAACCATACCTATGGTTGGAGGGTTGAATTTAGACCTTCTTTATGCATTTTGATATGACTAATTGTAAGGTATAATTGCACTCTTCTTACATTTTATTAAATTCAATCCTTATCGGGTGTGTAAGTTTATTCTCAAATTATTCACCCACCTCTGTATTGTGCATTGGAGAATGAATTTGATTTTTGTGTTGGAGTTGAGGATGTGTGATGTGGCATCCTACATGGATCCACATCATCCTCTTCTCTTCCATCTTTTGTAAAATTAGAACTCCTTTCTTTGTTTTGGTTTTCTCAATATTTTGTATACTTCCTTTTGGGAAAAATTTTGTTGTGTGGAGCTCTTGCTTTTAGAAGGAGATTGGAGACCCTTGCATCCTTGTTGGTTGTTGATTTTGGACTGTATTTTGGCATTGGAAAGCTTGTTGTTTGGAACTTAGAAAACTCCTTCATGGAGAGGTAAGATCTTGGATCTTGAAATACACTTTTTCTTTATGAATGTACATGTTATTGTGTGAATGTTTTAGCATGTTTGTGGGTTGTTTGGGTAGACTACAGGAATTGTGTAGGAGAAGGGTATCGGGAATCCATGTGGGGGCATAAGGGAATTCTAGTGGAAAAAAATTCATGTGGAGGGAGTTGGGATTGGGTTTATACCTTGGAAAAGAAATGGCATTGAATTTATTACTTTGTGGGGGCATAAGGATGTATGGGAGATGTTTTACATTGGAGGTCTATTACAGGTGGATACCAAATTCCCATTGGGAGGCATAAACAATTTCCCCATAGTTTCTTTCTCTTTTCACTTGCTTGATGGAGCCTTAGTCTTGTTTGTATGTTTTAATGTAGTTGTAAACTACATTCTATTATGAACTATGTTTAAAATGTGAAAATGTTGCATGTGTGTTGTGGAAGCCTTGATGCCATGGGTTGAATCACATATTTTATTGCATTATGGTTTGGGATTGAGGGCAATAAAGAAGGATGGATTCTCGTCTTCATTTGATGTCTTGGTTGGGTGGAGAGCATTGCCTTTCCTCTACCTTTGTTGTGATCCAAAAGGAGAAATTTATGTTGCCTGAGAGGAGGAGAAAGACAGGTTGATAGTTCCATGTGAAATGAAATCTCATTGTAACATTTCCCACCTTGAAGTGGATGATATATATATTATTTTAGTGGAAAGTTACTTCGTATCAAGCTATGAATGGTATGTATTCCAAGTTATGAAAGAGATATACTCTGTTCTGATCACATGAAAGAAAGAAATTGGAAATCATTATTTGCATTCAAGGAATTAAAAGATGTAAAGTTGTATTGTTTTTTAAAGTCAATAAAGGATTGCAATACTTTTGTTTAATATGTAATGTTGCATTGAAATTGATCATCGATTTGTGATTTGAAACCTTTATTTGGAAAATTGAAAGAGGAATACGTATGAAGGAAATATATGGAACTTTGTTCTTTGTAAATATGTAAAAATTAGAAATCAGACCTTACATTTTATCTCATTAAGTGGTTTGTTTGTATCAACTAAATTTCTTAGGCTGGAATGGAAATGAATCTCCATATTTGGAAGATGAAAAATGATAAATATCCCTTTTAAATCTGATCTCTGTTTTAAATTTTAAAACTAGAAAATACTTCTCTAAAATGCACAATTCGAACCTACAAACAATAATCAACATTGAAACATTAAAATATAGCATGTTATGTTATCAATGTACTCAATTGGGCTAAAACACTTAGAGAAAATACTTCAAACATTGCAAAATCGGGTCAAAACCTCTTACAATCGTTTTGCTGTCAAGAGATTTAAAACTTTAATTTGCAACTCAATTAAACCAATTGAATCTTGAAAACTTCCTAAAATACATCTAAGAACATTTCCCTATGTCTATTTGACATGTTGAAAGTGAATGAACGAAAAAATTGAACAAAAATTATAAGTTATAAATTTACCAGTCTACCTGTTTAAACATGAAGAACAATTTCCTTAATTTGGGCCCTTTTAATTTATCAAAACAAAAAATTAATGAGCTTGGTGGAAAGAGGATGTTGAGAGATTTCCATAAAGTCCCCGTTTTCCCCAAACTAAGCTCTCTATCAAATGGTATGGCCTTCTAGAGTTTTATTCACTTGCATTAAAATTTTGGGAAAATTTTCCTTGGCAGGCCCACGGCCCGAATTTTTCCCTTGGGGCTTTGCAAATTTTTTTGAAAAAATTTCAAAAATTTCTTCACTGCCCACAACCAATCGAGGTTACGACGTGGCACCATTAGGTGACATGGGCGGGCGGATCATCTTTTGAACTTAGCATTTTTGGAAAATTTTGGGAAAATTTTCCAAACTTTCCCCACCGCCCACAACCTGTCAGGTGATGCCACGTGGCGTCATGAGGCATCGGTGGGGGAATAGATCCCATTTTGTCTTTTGTATATTAGAAATTTTTTGGAAATTTTTCCAAGTTTTCCCCATTGTTCTGCTAGGCCGAAGCCATTCTTTAGGGGCTACCATGTGGCATCGCGAGGTGTCGGGCGAGGCGGGGGTCCTTTACCCTCTTATCCCTTCATGGCGTTAAGTCCATTTTCACCCCACTCCCCCACCTTTCCCACATTAGATTAGTAGATGCCACATGTCCTTTTTGGTGTTATGGGAGCGTGGGTGCAAGTCTATGTTATCCCCACACGGGAGAATTTGAAAATGTCTCCCGCCACCCCGCCGTTCCCCACTCTTCCCTGCGTTACGATAGGGAGCGCCATGTGTCCCTTTTGGACATGTGGAACCATGGAAGCTTGGATGCAAATGTTATTTTTTCCCCATGCAGCAAAAAGGTTTCTTTAGGTCTCCCCACGGCCCACCAACCCGCCCTTTGGGCAAATTTTCACCCCAAGGCTGCTTGACCCATAACTCGAGAATTATGAGGAGTTAGGAGGACTTCTTTATATCAATGGAAAGGTGAGGAAATTTCTATCCAATGGGAGTGATTTGGGTAAAGTTTGAATATAGTAAGTATGATAAAAACCAAGGTGAAACTTTAATCCTGTTAGAGAATGGGTAAGGTGAGAAATTTTTCCCTCTGAACCTATTTGAAATTTTAAACCGCAATTTTAGACCTTATGACCTCTAATAATTATTAATAAAAATAAAATATACTCTAGTAGATTTGACTTGTTCTTGAATTGTTTAGGGATAATTTTTGCCTTGTAACATGGTTGTAGATTATTTTAATTAAAAAAATTTATTCCATAATTTTCCTAACTAATCCTCGGTTGTTCTTGGGTTTCAGTGGGTTTTTTAATGGGTGTTAAAGAAAATGTATTGGCTAACTATCTCTTTAATCATTTATATCCTACATGTTTGACCCTACCACAAGTATGTCATCCACATATAAACAACAAGATAATATAGGTTTCATTATCTAGTCTTATAAAGTAAACACAATGATCAAATTTTCATCTAGAGTAACCTTGTTCTATCATGAACCTATCAAATCTCAAATAACAATTTCTTGGAGCTTGTTTAAGTCCATACATGCTCTTGTTCACTTTGCACACCAATTTCTCCTTTCTCTTAACTTCATATCCCTGTGGTTGCTCCATATAAATTTCTTCCTCGAAATAACCATGAAGAAAAGTAGATTTTACATCTAATTGTTCAAGACAAAAATCTTCCATAGCTACCAAACTTAATACGGTTCTAATGAAGTCATTTTAACAACAGAAAAATTTCCTCAAATTTTATACCTTTTCCTTTACAAATCCCTTCACAACAAGTCTTTCCTTGTACCTATTTTGACACCTTATTCTTCTTTCAACCTACACCCACTTGTTTTGCAACGCTCTCTTTCCTATAGACAATTGAACCAAATCTCAAGTTTGGTTGTTTTCTAAGGATTCCATCTCCTCATCTATGTCATGCTCCATCCTTTTCCATGTTTCTACCTAAATTGCTTATTTAAAAATTTGAGGTTCTCCACCATCTGTCAATAAACAATAGAAAATACAATAGGACGATAATCTTGTAGGAGGGCTACTTACCCTAGTAGAACGTCTCACAAGATTTTCTAGAGTTTGAGGCTCTTGTTGTTCTTGTTGATTTTGATCTACGAATCAACACCCACTGTTCCAAGATTGAAGCCAACTTGTTGATTTTCTAGCCCTTTGAGAACTTATTTGTCTTTTATCTCATCAAGTACAACATACACAGACTTTTCAGCTTTTTATCTTGTAGTTGTTCCCTATACATAACCCTTTCATTGAAAATAACATCCCTACTCCTAGTGATCTTCTTCTCATCGAAACTCCACAACAAGAATCCAAAATCATCAGTTCCATACCCAATGAAAGTACATTTATTTGAATTATATTATAGTTTGGTCATATTCTCTTTATCAATGTGAACAAATGCTTCACAACCAAGAACTTTCAAGAAAATAGTTTACCTCCTTACCGATCCGAGTCTCCTCTAGTACTCCAACTTCCAAAGTACTTAAATTTCCTTTATTTATCAAGTAAACAAAAATATCTATAGTATTTACCCAAAGTTATAAGGGAAATCCAACATCTAATTTCATTCTCCTTGCACACTCCATGATACCCTTTCAGTCTTTCGACACACCATTTTATTGTGGTGTTCTAGGAACTTCTTCACCCTAAAAATTCCATTATGTGAACAATAGTTACTAAATTCATTGCTGGAGTACTCTCTACCATTATTTGATTTGAGACACTTCAACTTTAAAACCCAATTCATTCTCAACCAAATCTTTCCACTTCTTAAAAGTATTAAATATAAGATATTTCTTATTTATACACTAAACACAAACCTTCCTAGTAGCATCATCAATAAAATTAACATAATATTGTGAACCACCAAGAGAAGATACCTAAGCCATCCCCACACATATGTGTGAACAAGCTCCAACTTGTGCTACTTCTTTGTTGATCCAACCTTGAGAAATCTCACACGATTTTGTTTCCCATACACACAATTATCACAAAAGTCATGGTGTATGTTTTTCAAATATGACAACTTTCCCTTTGAATATTTTATCTTCATCACCTACTCACTCATATGACCAATTTTGTGTGCCATAGAGTTGTGTCTATGTGTTTAGTAGCTAAAATAGAAGAGGGATCAGTACTAATAGATGATAAATAAAAATTACATGCTTTCTTACCTCTTACAACCACAAGAGCACCCTTAGTATCTATCCAAGAATCTACTATAAAAATAACCATACAACCCTCCTCTCTTAATTTCCCTACAAAAATTAGATTCCTCCTTAGGCTAGGAACATGCCTCGACATTCTTTAACACCCAAGTGTTACCATTCTAAATTTTAACATAAACACATACTTTTCCAACAATGTTACATGGCTTATCATCACCAAGATACACCTACCCGAAATTCCCTTGAACATCATCTTGAAAATACTATCTATGAGGAGTTGCATGAAATGAAGCACTAGAATCTAAAACCTAATATTCTAATTTATTATCTAAAGAAAGAATAAGGCATCATGTAACACATCACATGATATGTTCACCTCTTTGTTCCTTTCTTATTGATCTTTCCCCGATTTTAAAGACCAAGAAATTTTCTTTGCATGTCTTTCTTTTCCAAAATTCCAACATACCATCCTTCTTCTAGATTTTGATATTCCCTTCTTAGACCTTACACGGTGTCTAGAAGTTTTTATTTTTCCTTCTATCTTCTGCTATTCTCTACACTCAAAGCATTACCGAATGTATCACCTATGGTTTTTCATCTCATCTCTTGACTAAGAATCACACCAATAACATTATTAGACTTTAAAGTGTTTGAACCATAAATAGATTTACTCACATCCATAACCAAAGTATTCCAATAGTCAGCAAATGAGCAAAAATCTAAAATATCCCTAACTTCATCATCAAAACTTACTCCTACAGAGCTTAATTGATTAGTAATCATGTTGAATTCATTCAAATGATCATTTATTTAATCACCTTCTGACATCTTCATATTAAACAAACTTTTCATTAAAAATACCTTATTGGAGGCTAAGGGTTTTCATACAATTTACCCAATTTTTCCATTAGATCTACCATTATCTTTTCCTTAGAAATATTGAAAGCTACATTAGTTGTCGAGCACAACCATATCATTCTCATTGATTTCCGATCAAGAACACCCCATTCTTCATCTTTCATAGTTGATGGCTTCAAATCTTTCCCTTTCAATGGTAGATAAATATCCTTCTGATATAGGTAGTCCTCCACTTGCATCTTCCATACTGGAAATTTTTAGCCATTAAACTTCTCAACCCCGAACATGCTTTCTTCTTTCATTTCTCCCACTCAAACAAGAAACCCTCCTATGATCGTTTTCTACTAAAAAAATACTTCTCGACACGAGTTCTTATGATCGAAACACGAGATGGACCATAAAAAGAATTAAAACATAAATAAAAGAAGCATGAAATTATAATATAGACCCAAGATTTAATGTGGTTCACCCAATTTAGGCTACATTCACTAGAAACAAGTCGACTTCTCCTTTATTAAGTCCCGATGAATATAATACAGTTCTCTCTCTTTTTCATACTCTAAAGAGTAAATCCATGCAAATATATATATCTTGTGCATGATTTTATTTACATATATATTTAAATAATTTTTTAAAAAAACAATGTTTAATGTGAAACTCTAGATTAGAATATAATATGGTAATAGAACATAAAATATAGTAAAAGAGTAAGATATTCCCTTAAATGACAAAGCAAAATATGAAACAAAGGCTCAAATACATTGTTATTGAATGGTATAGATTTTAGGCTTGCGTAGTCTACAAGATTCCGAAAACAATAAGTTCCCATGTAATCCTTTTATCAAAAGGAAGCCTAAGCAATATATCCACAATTTCTTGCGAGTTTGCCATTTCTGGGCACACACACAAGATTTTATGGACTGTTCATGGGAAAGTATGAGGAATTTTTTTTTAAATATGGATTTTTCATTATTTTACACAATATCATTATTTTTAATGATATGATTTTATGTTGTGCTATTATAAACTGTAAAAAGAGTTTAATCTTGCAGGGAAATAGCGGCACGAATAATGAATGACAGGTGCTTCGACCTTCAACTGGGAGGCTGTGTAGTGGTTACTATTACAATTTAGACATCAAAAGCACATCAATCTAATAACAAGTTTTTAACGATTCGTAAATAAGTAATATGCACTAAATCTAAATACAGTGACTGGCAATGAAATCCCAAATTTGGACAAATCTCATATCTGTAGAAAATGCCTATTGGTCTGTAACTATGATTCAATTGATTTAAATATAAATTTTAGAATCAAACAACCCTTATCAACATCAATTTTACAAACATATAAAATAAAATAAATGGATAGAACAAATCCTGAAATGGCTACTTGAGATTACGAAGAAGAAGCTTTGAGCTAAAGTCTGTGCTGCCCAATTTTCTAGATTTAATTCCAACACTCCATTTCCTGGCATTCAATTTAGTGTAGGTGTACGCTATACGCTAACCTCAAGTACCGTGTGACCATTATCCTGTATGAACCTTATTTCCCATCTGCAGTGGATTTGTGTGGTTTGATGTGTTTTGTTGGTCAATTATAAAAGTAGCTACGTGGTCAATAACAATCGTAACAAATCTGCACGCTGGTAATAGTTGATGAACCCTTTTGTGTGAGAGGTTAAGATGACAAGTAGTTGGAAGTCTGCAATGGTTTAATGGTAGTCACACCTCCTAAGAGAATTAGTGGTTCATTATATTATTTTGAAGTGATTAGTTTTAAATTGATTTAGAATTATTATGTCATAATAAATAAATCTTTATGAATTGTAGCTAATAAAAATTGATCGTGATGTGTACTAAATAAAATGAAAACAAAATAAATAATCAATTATAATGCCTCTACGCTGGGTAATTAAGTGGTAATAGTTTCGCCAGTTAGATCGATGTATTTTTACATTTTTAGACAAAAATACATATCCAAACTTTACAACATATAAAAATGAAGATCAATGAAAAATTTGTTAAGCACTAACTAATAATTTGTTAAGTGAAACTAAATATATAGTAATCCACTGTTTCAATAACTAGTAAAGTGACTCTGTATAGTAATTGTGAGGTAGGGACTAATGAAAACAAAATTGTTAATGGAAAATCTATCCAATATGTTATTTACAGCCCATACCATTTAAAAACAATTGTTGTTCAAGATGAATAAAATTGAAATGTTGTGTTTGTGTAGTGGGTTTTGTAGAGCACTCAAATTTGACACATCAGTTATATTGATCTTTATTATGGGTTATGGATCAACCTCATCTTACAATTTCCCATTTTTTCAGTAATCCATAAGTTTTATCTATATGTTGGGAAATGAAATAAACTGTTGAGTTTTAAATTCTATTATAATTACACCAAAGATCTTGTTAGGTTCGATCAAACCCATCACATCTTACATACGATAACCCAATATCTGGTTTAGATGGATTTGGTCATCGATTGATCAATTTTCCATAACCCTCCACATGGATACTTCATGGAGCAATCACATTGTTTATAAAAATTCAGTCTATCAAACATATCACTAGGGACCAGGTTTTAATAGAGATAAAGAATATGCTTGCATTTTATAATATCATCATTGTCATCTTTTTCTCAATTTCTATTTTTCTTTATTATCTCTTTATGTGACCACATATATATCTAACATGCTTGAATTTCAAACAAATTTTATTTATATATGGCTACTAAATCTTTTCTTCATGAATTCCATGAATAGAATTGGCAAGAAATCAATTGCTTTAACTTAAAGTAAGTATATATCAGGTCTTAAATTAAGAAAAAAGGAATCCCTTTAACACCTACAAATTACACAATAAATTTTAATATTTTAATCAATAAAATCCATGTTTGTAAATCATTACCAAATTATATAGAGTCTTGGTAATCTCTTGATTGATGAGATAAAATATACCTAGTGATTATATGACCAAACAATGGAGGGGTTTAATTATAGTTGATTATTTATGCATTGATTATTTTCCTAGAATTATGAGCTTATAAAGAAAAGTGGGCTACCATGTGTTCTAAAAGAAGCCACAAATATTGTATTTGTGTTTGAAAGTAAGATAACATATTGGATTTTCCCTGTTTTTATTTTGGCCCCTATAAGAACAAATTACACTCACATAAATAGTTGTTGGGTAGAAAGAATTTAAGCCATGGATATGTGTGGTAATTGTAGGCATCAAATTCTAGCATAGAACTCCCACATTTTACTTTCCAACTTTCCATTCATGTATTCATCTTATATACCAAATTAGTCTCACCCCATTTGTCCTTGAAATTATTCATTTTGTAGGCTCTGTCGTGTTTTCTATCTCCCGTATTGATGCATAAAAACTATGTCCTCCATTTGGTTTCCATGATCAGTCCCTTCCTTGGTCGAGGATCACTTAAAAGTCTAGAATTTGTTTTTCATTCCTTTGTCCGTGTGAAAGAATCTATAACTTGGGCATAAAACTTGGGTTTTTCCTTTCCTTCCATTTTCCACAGCACGTTTTGTTGTCCCTGTCATTTTTGTCCCAAATACTTGTGGAAAGGTGATTGAATGTGGCTTAGAGGATCATATTTGGGCCTTATATCCGTTCCAAATATCTCTTCTTGAAGAAGGATTCATTTCTAGTGCAAATGGTGGTTTTCCTACATTTTATAGTTTGTGAGTGTATTTTTCCCGGTCAAATTGATATCTCAAAGCATCTATGGAAATCAACCCTTTCTAGTTGGATGCAACTTGGCGTGGGTAACTTTGAAACTCTAAGGCCCACTTTAGACTCAAAAATTGTCCACGTGGAGGGCCGACGCTCATTTGAAAATTCACCTTTTGGTTTGGCATTGGAGTTGCACCGGGGAGACACGTGGAGGTTTCTTGCTGCCTTGCCCATACTAAGAATTTTTTTCATGAAGCTATTACAAATTTTGGTGGACCATGGACATGTGAGAGGAGGCACTAATTTGAGGATCCGCCTGGGGCAGCACCTTAACAATTACAACAGGCGACATGTGGAGGCTTCCGTCGGCTCTACTCTATACTTAAACTTTTCAAAGCAATTTTGAAAGGCCTAGGACACATGGAGGGACCGCGACTATTTTGGAACCAGTCCCTAAGTTTTATTTTGAAGAATTGCTTGAGAGGACACTTGGAGGCTTCGCTCACTCTTCCTTTGCTTGAAATTTTCAACGGCTAAGGAAGAATTGTCGCGGACCGTGGGCACACATAGTGCCTTTCGTTGATTCTTCAACTTTCTTAACAGCTCTGCCAAATTAAGACACATGGTGAGCCCGCACTTGTTTGGGGCCTCTAGTTTTGGGAACATCTAAAAGTGCACCATTGGGACATGTGGAGGCTTTCGTTGGCTCCTCTTTTACACGAGATACTTTTCAAAGGCCAAAAACATTTTTTCATGGGCCCTAGGCACGTCTGAAGGCCCACCCTTGTTTTGAAACTTTCCCATGTACTTCTCCTTTGCGCTTACGCTACAAGAAAACATGGACATATATCATATAAAGTAGAAAAGGTCAAGAATCAATGGTTGTTGTGTATTGCGTCTATTTTTCTTCCTTTTTTTTTCTCTAAGATTCCTGGAGACATGAATACACACTATTTTTCATCATTCTTAGATGAAATTCCTTATCGTCTTTATCAGAAGTGCCTTTTTATGGATTTAGAACTTAATTTTTGAGTCCAAGGATTGTTAAGGTCGATATTTTGAAGTTAGAATTGCTCAGGCACTTGCAAAAATAGGAATTACTAGAGAAAATGGATGTGAGACTAAGTTGCAGAGGAAAAAAAGGAAAAGGATGAAATGATGAAAGTTATAGGTGTAAAAGATGAAAAAGGTGTTTCCTCAAGAGTGAAAAGGATTACCTGTCATATCTAACTATATAGAGCCTCCAGAAAATGATTAAAAATGGGATTTCTCACATGACAGAATCAGAATGATTAGAAGGATTTCCAAAAATTGTGGCATGGAATCCTAGTCATTAGTCGAGGGACCAAGAAACATGATTAGTTCACAATTGGTCCACCTGGCAGCTTTCAGATGTAAATTTGTTAAACATCACTTTTTGAGACAAATTGGTAACAAGAAAAGGTCCCTCAAATATTCTTCTCTTTTGGGGAAAATTGAGTGAGTAAAATGTATAAATGCAATGAGAATACTCTTGCAAATTGTCGGGGGTTGAATTCTTAAGATAAAATTTGAGAAATCCATCTTCTTGAGAGACCAAGCCAAGATAACCTACTAATTATTTTTGTGTTAGATATTCTATCATGTCAAGTTGGTTGTAGATGTATAGCAATTGAAGAGCATTGAGATTTCTCTGGAATCTTTCCCCTACTGATGAATCTAAGCAATTTTGAAATTAATTTGTGTTCAATCTCTAGAAATTTATGTCTGCTTTGTTTCGAGAATGTGTCTACAAATAGTTTATTTTGTTCCTATTGAAATCTTTTTTGAAATCTTTGTTAAATTACAAGGATCTCATCTCAAAGATAGTTTAGTGGTATTTGTAATTTCATTTCAAGAAGATCCTTCATCTTGTGATGAGATAAACAAATTTAAATTCAGTGCACTTTCATTTGTTGATAAATATTTTTTGTAAGTCTTTGGGAGTACCTTAGGCATGATTAATCAAAGATTGTTGTGTTTAATTAAGTATTTTAACTTGATAATTCATGTTAGAGTCTTAAAGATTGTGTGAAAACATGCCGATATGGGACTCCATCAAGCACACCTTCTGGTTGAAGGAACTTCTTAACTATTTTGAAGCATTCTATTGTTGAGTTTTTCATTGTTGTGAAGTCCCTCAAAGATCTGGTATATTCAAATTTAACCAACTTAATCTCCCACCAAAATCATTCAAAAACCATGAATTTGTCCTAAACTACCCCTGTTTTCCATGTATATCCACAAAGGAACAAAATATATTTACTAAAATATGTAGAACAATCAAGATTTCTTAATGTCTTAAGTAACCTTAGCCTTGTGTTGAAAGTGTTGGTATCCAAATTTGTTCTCCATTTCAAGCTAAAAGCAACCAGATTCGACATGGAGCTTAGAGACATAGACCATAGTGTGTGTCAAAGAATAAGACCATTGAGCTTAGAGATTAGAGAGATAGACCATAGTGTGTGTCAAAGAATAAGACCATTGAGCTTAGAGCTTAGAGACAGATAGACCATCTCCTAACCGACCCTTTGTTACTCATAATTTTGGAGAGATGGATATCACCTTTGAGAGGATTTAACTTGTCCTCACCGATTTAGGTTGTACCTCTTCGACCGGGGTGAGAGGACCCTTAGTGTAACCTTTTTTAATGAAGGAGATGGAGATATCCTTCCATTACACAAATTCTATGAAGGGAACACTAGGAAAATAGGTCAATGCTCCATGATTTAAATCTTAAGAGTTGTCACTTCTAAGTGATGGAGATATTTTCAACACAAGGCTAAGGTTATTGAAGACATTAAGAAATCCTGATTGTTCTACATATTTTGCAAGTAGATTTTGTTCCTTTATTGATACACATGGCAAACAAGGGTAGTTCAGGGTGGATCAATGGTTTTTAAATGATTTTGGTGGGAGATGAAGTAGGATAAATTTGATTATACCCAAACTTTGAAGGGACTACACAAAATGAACAACTTCACAATAGAAAACTTCATAATAGTCAAGATGTTACTTCAACCAGAAGGTGTGCTTTAATGGAGGCCCAAATCAGCATGTTTTCACATAATCTTTGAGACTCCAACACAAAGGATCAAATTGAAAGACTCAATTAAACACTAAAGTTTTTGATTAATCATGCCTAAGGTACACCCAAAGACTTACAGACAATCTTTATCAACAAATGACAATGAATTGATTTTAAATTTGTTTATCTCATCCAAGATGAAGGCTCTTCTTGAAATGAAATTGCAAATACCATTAGACTATCATAGGGATGAGATCCTGTGTGATTTCACAAAAAATTCAATGTAAGATTGCAATAGGAATAAAAGAAACTATTTACAGACATTCTAAAACAAAGCAGACAAAAAATTTCTAGAGATTAGACACAAATTAATTCCAAAATTACTTAGATTCATCAGCAAGGGAAAGCTTCCAGAGAAATCTTAGTTCTTTTCAATGGCTATACATCTGCAACCAACTTGACATGATAGAAAATCTAACACAAAATAAAATAATAGGTTATCTTGGCTTTGGTCTCTCAAGAAGACGGATTTCTCAAAACAATTTCTCAAGAATTCAAAATCCAACCATTTGCAAGAGTATTCTCATTGCATTTATACATTTTTTCCCACTCAATTTTCCCCCCAAAAGAGAATAATATTTGAGGGACCTTTTCTTGTTACCAATTTGTTTCAGAGATAGTGACATTTAACAAATTCAGATCCGAAATCTGCCAGGTGGACCAATTGTGAATTGATCATGTTTCTTGGGCCCTCAACTAATGACTAGGATGACATTTCACAACTTTTCAGAGTCCCTTTAATCATTCTGATTCTTTCATGTAAGAAATCCCCTTTTTAATCATTTTTCAGAGCCTCTGCATAGTTGGACTTGACAGGTCATCCCTTTTTTCTCTCAAGGCAACACCTTTTTCACCTTTTGCACCTACACTTTCATCATTTCATCCTTTTCCCCTCCTTTTCCTCTGAAATTCTACCCCACATCCATCTCCTCTAGTAATTCCCATTTTTTCAAGTTCCTGAGTAATTCCCTCTTCAAAATATCAACCTTCCTTGACTCACAATTTAAGTTTTGAATCCATTCAATGGCACCTTACCAACATAGATGACAAAGAATTTCATCAAAGAACGATGAAAAATAGTGTGTATTTGTGTCTCCAAGAGTCTTGGAGCAAAATGGTAGAAAAATAGGTGAAATACACAACAATCGTTGATCCTACCCCTTTTCCACTTTATATCATATCCATCCACATGTTTCCTTAGTGAAACTACAAAGGAGAAGCACAAAGGCAAGTCTCAAACAAGCGCGAGCCTTCCACATACCCTGGGCCCAAGAAAAATGCCTTTTGGCCTTTGAAAAGTCTCGGTGAAAAAAGGAGCCAACAGAGAGCCTCCATGTGTCTTAATGGCACATTTTGAGATGGTCCCAAAAAGTAGAAACCCCAAAAAAGTGTGGGCTCAACATGTGTCTCACCAGCAGAGTCTATTAAAAGTTTAAGGTTCAAAGGAAGGCGCCATGAGTCTAAGGTCCGAGATAGTCTCCTTCAGCTTTTGAAAAGTCAAAGAAAAATGCAGAGTGAGCGAAACCTCCAAGTGTCCTCTTGATGCTTCTTCAAGATAAAACTCAAGGCCAATCCCCAAACATGCGTGCGTACCTCCATGAGTCCGAGGCCCTTTAGGAAGTTACTTAAAAAGTCTAAGGGAAGGGAAGGCCTGATGGAAACCTCCATGTGTCTTTGTGGCACAACTTAAAGATGGTTCCCAAGAGTAGAGACCCTAAATGAGCACAGGCTCACCACGTGTCCCAAGATTTAGAACATTACTTCAAAAAATTTAAGTATAAAGTGGAGCCGATCGAAGCCTCCACCTATCCCCCTGTCAGCAATTGTTAAGGTGGGACCCTGAGGTGGATCCTCAAATGAGCACCATCCTAGCACGTGTCCATGGCCCACCAAAAACTATACCGGCAGCATGAAAAAATTTTTCTAAGTCACGGGAAAAGTAGTGGAATCCTCCACGTGTCCCCCCGTGCAACTCTAAGGCCAAACCAAAAGGTGAATTTTCAATGAGCGTTGTTCCTCGACATGGAAAATTTTTGGGTGGAGATGAGCCAAAAGTTTTAGAGTGCCCCACCGAGCCGCATTCAACCAAAAAGGGTGACATTTCCACTAATGCAGAGATGTAAATTTGATGGGAAAAACACACTCATTAAACCATAAAAATGTAGGAAAAGCACCATTTGAGCCCGAAGGTGAATTTTTCTTCAAGGATAAAGAATTTGGAAATGTTATAAGGTTCAAACATGATCCTTCGAGCTATATCCAATCACGTTTCCTTAGGTATTTGGGACAAAAATGATAGGAAAAATAATCCGTGATCATGAGAAAATAAAAATAAAGGAGCAACCTGAGTTTTACGCCAATTTATAGACTCCCTCAGATGGAAAGAGAAATGAAAAAAATTCTAGACCTTTAAGTGATCCTCGACTAATGGAAGGGATTGATCATGGAAACCAAATGGAGGACATAGTCTTCAAGAACCAACACAGGGAGACAAAAAACATGACAAAGGCCGCAAACTAAGGAAATTCAATGAAAAATGGGGTGAGACTAATTTGAGCACCAACATTGCTCCTACTCGGGATGGGCACTCCTTTTGAATGTCACAAGAACAAATACTAGACAAAGTGCCACAAATAGACCATTAGGGCAAAAAGTCAAAGAATAAGCTTGCAGAGAAGAACAACCACAACCATCCTCCACAAAATGAACCTATAAACCAGCAAAACTAGGTCACCAAGGACCAAAACAAACAAAAACACAAAAGCAAATGAGAATAAAGAACTATACACTGTACAAATGAAGTATACCTTGATTCTGAGAAATCAATCAAGGAAATGTTTCAAATGCCTACTATTAACATGCAATTCAAGTAGTTCCCCATCTAATTCTTTTAGGAAGAAGGTATTTTCACCAATTCGAATATCAATTGAATAAGGGCCCATCCAAAATTCATCAAATTTACCATGCTTGCCCTTATCTTCATGCCTATTATCCCATAAAATCACAAGATCCCCAATGTTGAAAGCTCTGGGTGTCACCTTTTTGTCAAATAGCTTCTTCAACTTTTCTCTAAACTTCACATGCCACTGATGGGATGCCCTTCTTTCTTCATCCAACTCAATAATCTAATTGATTTGAGCATCATATGGACTAACTTCTTGGTCTTCAATCTATTGAACAAACTAAAATGAAGACAACTGTAAATGGAGGGGCAACAAATCTTGAGTTCCATATACCAATTCAAACGGGATTTTACTAGTAGCTCTTTTGACAGTGATTCTGTCAACCCAAACAACAAACTTCAGTTGCTCACCCCACTTCCTTTTGTTCATCTCCAAGGTTCTTTTAATGATCTTCAACAAGTTTTTATTACGAACTCATCTTTCCATTTCCTTAGGGATTGTAGTTAGAAGCATATTTCAAATTGATCCCATATTCTTTCCACATTGCCACCAAAGGTTTGGCTCTAAAACTCATGGCATTATCAGCAACAAGTTTAGCTTGCACTCTAAATCTGGATATGATTTGTTTTGGTAGGAAGTCCGTGATCATTTGGTGTATTTCACTTGGTGGTGATTGCTTCCACCCACTTAGTGAAATAATCAATGGCTATAAGAATCCATTTATGACTAGACCGAAAGGATCAAAAATTTCCCCAATGAAATCCATTCCCATTTCTCGAATGGGGCTTTAACCGAAACAAGTTGTAAAAGAAGGGAACCTAAAGCTTTCATTGTTCTAGAAAAATGCTGGCAAATTTCACATTTCCTCACCAATAGAGTTGTATTCTTGAAGAGAGTTGGCCACAAGTACCCAGCCCTCAAGATTTTATGTGTTGTAACTCTTCTAGTAAAATGTCCCCCAGCACTCCTCCATGGAGATCAAAAATTTTAAGTAATGCATCTTAAGAGCACTCCCTTAGAGTTCTTCCAAGCTAACGCAAAATAATTAATGACATACTTTTGAGAGGATAACTTAAGATCTCTTTTCTAATTTTTACTCGTATATTCAGGGCAGCATAGATGTCCAAGATAAAATATTATATCTTTGTACCATTCAGAACTTACCAAAATTTCAAGGTCATCCACCATTTATCCTTCTACTTCATTTAACTCAATAGTTTTCAGGATTCTCTTAGCCATAAGCTTAGCTAAGCCCAAACCTCTTACCAATTTATTGTTTTAGATATCCATTTCATACTCTTGCAACTTGTTCACATTTACATCTTTTTATTGAGACCTCCATCTCTCGATAAGATGTGCTTCACCATGATGTGGGGAACATAAGCAAAAAAACTTTAGAACTTAAGATGTAGGGTTTGAAAACCTTTGTTTATTTCACCAAGGAAAATGGTACTTGTTTCTCCATGATGTTGTATTTTAACTCAACTCCTCCCCGCAATGCCTTACTAAAAAGGCAATTGGTCTCTCAACCCCTTCATCATCCTTAATAACAAAATAGATGCAATGGTCTTTTCTAAAGAAAAATAAAATAGACTTGAAAAGGCTTCATGTAATTTGGGGTGGGAATTCTTTAGTGCTTCTTTGATCCTATTGAAAGCTTGAATGGAAGCTTCTTCCCATTTGATAACCTTGTCCTTCTTCAACATACTATTAATGGGGATGGTCAGCTCAACAAAGTTAGACACAAATCTTTTGATAAAGTTCATTTTTCCAAATAAGGATTGAATTCCCTTCTTAGTTATTGGAATTGGAACCTTGTTGATGGCTTCAACACTCTCTGGATCTATCATTACCCCTTCTTTTGATACAATGTGACCAAGCCTATTTGCCTTTTGCACTCCAAAGTTGCACTTCATGGGATTCAATGATATGCCATACTCTCTAAACCTTATCAACATTCTCTCCAAGTGTTGCAAGTGATCATTTGTATTTCTGGAAAACATAGTTACATCATCCTAATAAACAACAATGAAATCATTGATATAACCGGAAAATGCTACATCCATTTCTCTTTAGAAAGTTGCTCCACATTCATTAAGAAAAGGCATCTTGACATAGACATAAGTACCCCAAGGAGTAGTAAATGTAGTCTTTATTCTTTCTAAATTCTTCACAAAAACTTGATTATAGCCAGAGAAACCATCCAAAGGTGATAACAATTCAAAACCTATTACTTATTGTAGCATATTCTCCATGTTTGGCAAAGGGTAGTTATCTTTCAATGATGCTCTATTCAGGTTTCTAAAGTCTACGCATAGCCTTATGTCACCATTCTTTTTTCTGACAGGCACTAGGTTTGCAACCCAAGAAGAGTACCTTGTGGGCTGAATGATTCCTCCATCCCTCAACTTCTTCAGTTCTTCTTGCATTTTTAAAGAAAGAAGTGGATTGATGGGCCTCTATTTTTTCCTGAAAGGCTTGGCATTAGACTCAAGAGGAATCTCATGTTGGAACAAATCTTCCCTATATGCCTTCAACTCAGAGTAAGACCAAGCTAGGCAAGTCTTGATATTTCTTTAGTAATTGAATATAGGATTTATTCTCTTCCTTTCGAGGTTGCTTCTTAACCATATTTTAGGTGGCTTTTCCTTTGTACCCAGGTCATGATCTTCCACATCTCTTAAAATAGACATTTATTTTAATAATGCAATCAACATTATCAAAGTTCAACTCAAGAGACACCAATCCTTTGGGAATCGTGTTTTTCTTCAACTGGATGATGTATTTTCCAAATAATGTTTCCTTTCCTTCTGCAACACACACCATTGGTTCCCAATCTATATTCTGGTCAACAAAATCATCTTTCTCTCGCAGAAAAATGTTTCACCTGGGCATCATCATCAAACACTTGCCAATTTTTAATGTTATCAGTGAAAGAAGGCCTTGTTAGTACTTCAACATCATACTCACAAAATCGAGACACTTTACAATTCCCAAATCTGGATCCTAGTAGTGCTAACTTGTTTCCAACAACATTAAACTTTCTATCATGTTGCACAATATTAAAAGAGTCAAATATTTCAATAAAATCCCAAAATGCATGCTTGTATTGTTTCATTCTCTAATTCTTAGTAGCATACAATTTCCTAATTTGCTTGATAATCAATTCTAAATCCCCTTTGACAATGACATCCTTTATACCATATTTCCATGCAATTCTCAGGCCTAATAGCAATGCTTCATATTCAGCAATGTTATTAGTCCATTAAAATTTAAGTTTGAAAGAAAATACAAACTCTTCTTGGCCTGGGAAATCAAAACAATGCCAGCACCATTTCCAAACTTGGAATAGGCTCCATCAAATAACAAGGTCCAAGGAAAACCCACTTATTCAAGACATTTGCACTGATCAATCTTGTGCTCCTTGCCATCAGAAAACCCCACAAAGTTATCTACATCCACATCAGCATATAACACTTCATAAGAAGCATTATTTAGATCTTCAATGAGGTGCAACATTTTCTTCTCTCCATACAGCTTTACAAGGTTTCCTTCAATTGGAATGGTGGCAAAAGACATATCCATCTAAACACTTCCACCAACACTTGCAGCCCACTTTCTTGATAACAGCATGCCCCATTTGGTAGGGCAATCAACAATGACAACGTCTGAAGTTTCAAGTTCTTACCAGGATAAGATGCAAGTTGTACCATCAAACCCTTCACACACCCTACAACTAGAACCTCTCTAGAATCCATTGTAGTACACTTTCCATAAGTTTTGTCACTTTAATGTTTAATTCATTCATGACTTCTAGGGAATAACATTACATGATGCTCCGGAGTCAAACATACAATTGTGTAGCAATCTATCTTCAATTATTAGTGTTGTAAAAAATGGATCAAAATTTAACGAGACCCAACCAAATATGTACCAAAGTAGAATTAAATTGGCTCACCTATCTCCTCTATGCTCGTGGTTTTTCTAGGTCTGCAATGGTTAAAGGGAGTGTTTACATTATTTATATTTCTTCCTCAGGAAATCCTATCTTCCCGCAATCCCAAATACTAAAAATCCTTCTTCTTATGCTATAGAATCCTAATCAGTTCCACAATTGGGATAAAATCTTAATATGACTCAAGACTTGGCAATGTCATAGGGAATGTACTTGGGAAAAGCAGCATTTAGAGAAAGGTTGACAAACTCATCAAATGGGACAAGGTTTTTAACATTTTGGCATAGGTGGGCTCAACAATTCTACTTGAGACAATAGGGCCTTTCTCGGTGTATCTTTCTCTGGTGTCTCTTTCGGGACATTGGTGGTAATTGGGGTCTTTGTTTTAACTTGAGGTCCTACCCCTTTGACAACTTTACTTCTTGTGTTATACTCCTTATCTTGGGCCACAACAACATTCATTAGTAGTTGTATATTCTCTTCCGATGGGATTCCTCCATCGTACTTCTTAATCATTAGATCCCTTTACAAAATCATTATTAGGAAACTCAAATGCTTGTACCATATCTATTTATAAAGCATGAGAGGGAGGAAGAAGAGGTACCTAGTGAATGCAGTCCTAAAAACTTACAGCAGTTCTTACACTTATTACCTCATTTGAAGTTTCTCCTTCCTATGAGCTTGTATAGTAGTCCACCATGCATGCATCATCATCAGTGTTGTCATTATCATCAAGTTCTTCAACTTTCTGATCTACTTCACATGGTAGGTGGGTAAGAAGCATTTGTTACACCAATCCATTTTATTTGTCTCTTCAACAATAACAACTCTTGCATTAAGAGGATCAGGCACTACTCTATTCTCCCTAGTTTTAGGTTGTCTAGCTCCCATGGTTTCTCTAGCCATTATCAAGTTGTTGTGACAAAATAAAAAGAATAAAGACTACCTTTACCACTCCTTGGGGAACTTATTTCTATGTCAAGATGCCTTTTAGCTTAATGAATGCTAGAGCAACTTTCCAAAGAGCAATGAATGTAGCATTTCTTGGTTATATTAATGAATTCATTTTTTTATCAAGATGATGTAACTATGTTCTCCAAAAAATAAATGATCACTTGCAACACTTGGAGAGAATGATGTTAAGGTGTAAAGATTATGGCATATCATTTAATCCCAAGAAGTGCTACTTTGGAGTGCAAAGGAAAATCTACTTGGTCACATTGTATCAATGGAAGGGGTCATGATTGATCCCAAGAAAGTGGAGGCCATTAAAAGGTTTCAATTCTAAGAACTAAGAAGGAAGTTCAATCCTTATTTGGACAAATAAACTTTATCGGAAGATTTGTGTCTAACTTTGTTGAACTTACCATCCCCATTACTAGCATGATGAAGAAGAACCAAGTTATCAAATGGGAAGAAGCTTCATTTAAGCTTTCAATGGGATCAGGAAGCACTAAAGCTTGCCCCCGATTTGGCAGCTCCAAATTTCAAGAAGCCTTTTCAAGAGTTTTCTTTTTCTTCAGAAAAGACCATTGCATCTGTCTTATTGTAGAAGAATGATGAAGGGATTGAGATACAAATTTCCTTTTTTCCAAGGAATTCCAAGGAGTTGAGTTGAAGTACACCATCATGTAGAAGCAAACATTTTCCTTGGTGAAAGCAACAAAGGTTTTCATACCCTACATTTTGAGCTCTAAATTTGTTGCTTATGCTCCCCACACCATGGTGAAATACATCGATCGTAGATGGAGGTCTCAAGAAAATATGCAGATGGGTGAACAAGTTATATGAATATGACATGGATATCTAAACCACAAAATTGGTAAGAGGTTTAGGCCCATATAAGCTTATGGCTAAGAGAAACTTGCAGACTATTGAGGTGAATGAAGTAGAAAAAGAAAGGGTATATTTTTTGGAAAATTTGGTAAGCTCAATGGTACAAGGATATAATATTTTATCTCAGACATCTATGCTTCCCTGAATATTTGAGTAAAAATTAGAAAAGAGATCTTAAGTTATCCTCTCAAAAATATGTCATTACTAATTTTGGGTTAGCTTGGAAGAACCCGGAGGGAGTGCTCTTAAGATGCATTACTGAGGATGAAGCCCCAAAGGTAATTGCTGATATCCATGGAGGAGTTTGTGGGGGACATTTTGCTGGAAGAGTTACAACACATAAAATCTTGAGCACTGCTGGTTATTGGTGGCCATATCTCTTGAAAGATACAACTCTATTGGTTAGGAATTGTGAAAGTTTCAGATTTTTCTCGGAAGAATGAAAACTTCAAGCTCCTTCCTTTGCATCATGTGTCGGTTGAAGCCCCATTTAAGAAATGGGGAATGGATTTCATTGCTGAAATTTATGATCCTACTAGTGTTGGTCATAGATGGATTCTTTTAGCCACCGATTATTTCACTAAGTTGGTGGAAGCAATCCCCACCAACAAGGAAACACACTAGGTTATCATGGAATTCATGTTAAATCAAATCATATGTAGATTTGGAGTTCCAACTAAAATTGTTGCTTGATAATGTCATGAGTTTTAGAGCCAAACCTTTGGGTGTAATGTGCAAAGAGTATGGAATCAATTTGAAATATCCTTATAACTACAACCCCCAAGGAAATGGACAAGTGAGTCTAGCAATAAAAACTTCATGAAGATCATTAGAAGAACCTTGGAGCTAAAAAAAAAGAAGTGGGGTGAGTAACTTAAGTTAGTTGTTTGGGCTGAAAAAATCACTATCAAAAGAGCTACTGGTAAGAGCCCATTTGAGTTGGTATATTGAACTCAAGCTTTATTGCCCTTTCATTTGCAATTGTCTTCATTTTAGTTTGTTCAACAAATTGAAGATCGAGAAGTTAGTCCATATGATGCTCAAATCAATTAGATTATTGAGTTAGATGAAGAAATAAGGGCATCCCATCAGTGGCATGTGAAGTTAAAAGAAAAGTTGAAGAAGTTATTTGACAAGAAGGTGACTCTAAGAGCTTTTAGCATTGGGGATCTTGTGCTATTGAGGGATAGTAGGCATGAAGATAATGGAAAGAATGGTAAATTTTATGCATTTTGGATGGTCCCTTATTCAATGGACATTCGAATTGGTGAAAATACCTTCTTCCTAAAAGACTTAGGTAGGTAAATCGCTTGAATTGCATGTTAATGGTAGGCATTTGAAACATTTCCTTGATTGATTTCTTAGAATTAAGGTATACTCCATTTGTACAGTGTATAGTTCTTTGTTTTCATTCTACTTTTGTGTTTTTGTTCTTTCTAGTCCTTGGTGACCTAGTTTTACTAGTTTCTTGGTCCATTTTGGAGGATGGTTATGGTTTCTTTATCTACAAGTTTATTCCTTAACTCCATTGCCTTAATGGTTTATTTTTTTCACTTGGTCTACTATTTGTTCTTGTGGAACTCATAGAGTGCCCATCCCCAATTCGGAGCCGATGTTGGTGCTCAAATTAGTCTCACCCCGTTTGTCCTTGAAATTATTTAGTTTGTGGGTTTTGTCGTGTTTTCTATCTCCTCGTATTGATGCATAAAAACTCTGTCCTCCATTTGGTTACCATGATCAGTCCCTTCCTTGGTCGAGGATCACTTAAAAGTATAGAAATTTTTTTCATTCCTCTGTCTCGTGAGAAATAGTCTACGTAACTTAGGCGTAAAACTTAGATTTTTCCTTCCCTTCCATTTTCCACAGTCACATTTTGTTGTCCCTGTCATTTTTGTCCCAAATATCTATGGAAACATGATTGGATGTGGCTCAGAGGATCATATTTGGGCTTTATATTAGTTCTAAAATCTCTGTCCTTGAAGAAGGATTCATTTCTGGGTGTCAATGGTGATTTTCCTCCATTTTTGGGTTTGACCGGTGAATTTTCCCGATCAAATTCATATCTCATCATCTATGAAAACGTAGCCCTTTGTTGTTGGATGCACTTGGTGGGGAACTTTGAAATTCTAAGGCCCGCTTCGACTCAAAACTTGTCCACGTGGAGGATTGGTGTTCATTTGAAAATTCACCTTTTTTTTTGTCCTTAGAGTTGCGCCGGGAGACACGTTGAGGTTTCCATTGGCTTGCCAAGACTTAGAAATTTTTTTCATGCTGATGATATAGTTTTGACAGACCATGGATGCGTGGAGGGAAGGTGCTCATTTGAGGATCCACCTCTTGGGTCCCACCTTAACAATTGTGATAGGGAGATAAGTGGAGACTTCCATGCATCTCCTCTCTATATTTAAAATTTTCACATAAATTTTGAAAATCCTGGGACATGTGGAGGGACCATGCCTATTTGGGGTGATGTGCAGAATAATCAACCAATGATATTAGGTCTCATACTCTGTTGTTCATTAAATGTCAACCCAGGGGCGTAAGCTTTTCAAAGGGCCTACAAAATATATGCTACAATACTTTGGAGTGAGGTCTTTGTAGGCTAGAATCATCAAAGAGTATAAAGTAATGCTTGTGCAAATTGGAAAGTAAACTATGGATGTTGTTGATCTGTAGATCTAAAACTCAACACACTATGCACTCATTAGCTTTTAGAAATGAAATGAATAACTGATAATCAATCCACACAACATAAATAGGAAATGGAGGAATAGGATCTTCCCTGTAATTCCTTCCGAGGGGCCCTTGTGTAAAAGTGAGTTCCGATCCTACCCTAGAAACTCACATAACTACTTAAGAAGATAAACGATTCATCTATTAAGTTGTAGCAATTAAAGATTGCTACAACAAAGAGATTACAATGAACTTAAGAGCACAAAATCACAATTCTGATTCTCTCTCATACAGCTATCACTTCATTCCTTAATCTATTACTCCCTATCCATTACATTTCTATCTGAATATATATATATATATATCACTAACTTATTCTATTCTAGGAATATGATCAAAAACCACTCAAACATATTATAGTTGTTCTGTTTCATATTTTTGAGTGGAGACAACTAATTCCTGTCTTATTTACATGATAAGAACTGATTACAAAACTACTTAACAAAGTAACCATAACATTACATATGATGCGTTAGGATAGTTGGTACTTTTTTTCTTATACTTCAGTGTGAGTTGGATAAGTTCTCTTTGGCTATGGGAAGTTGGAGGTGCATCTTTTGAATTGTTGTTGTGGGTTGTTTTGGAAGATTCTTCGAGATAGATTTGGAGCTTGCTACAGGTAAGATAAATCACCCAAAGACTTCTCAGACTTGTCCAAACAATGCTGCCACTTGGTTAACTCATTTTCCAACTTCATATGCTCAGCTCCATATACTTCATGATGCCTCATTATTGTTGGATGTCATGATTCTCTTTTATCATTGCCCAGCCAGTGGCTATGGGCTGCTGTAGGAGCACAACTAGAGTGCTATGGGCTAGGGCCTACTACTTCAAAAGCTTATGGCATCTTGTAATTTGTTCATGGAGACATCAGAAACATTAGTTTGCACAAAAGACAAGATTCACCAAAGTAAATAAGTATATTAGATCTTAATGAACATACAAAACTAAATATATGTAAAATCATAACTTTATCTCATATCAACCATCAAGAGGAGATCAAAGTCTCAAAATTGTATGTGTAAGAGGCTTCAAAAAGGATTTAGATGGGGCCAAAACATGCCAATATGTGGCCTCATCACACCCCCCAACTTAGCTTCTTGCTCGTCCCTGAGAAAGCTGGCTCATCTTGAGGGCACAATATTTTTTGTAGTCATAGGGGTCCTGATTACCTACCTGGCCATATCCATAGAGACCTCCCCTTATCCCAAGTTCATGCCATAAGGCTACTTCTTTTTCTTTATCCAAAGGTACTATTTCCCTCCAATCTGGAATGGGATACCAGAAGATGGGAGGATGAAACCTCAATCCTAACCATCCTTCCTTTTTCATTCTTACCAGTTCTATGTAATCATGAACCCTTTTTATCGCTTAAAATTTACAGGTGAGTTTGGCTCTTTATTTCTCAATATAGTGGGCAACTCATCCCATCTTGATTTGCAAGATACATAAGTTGTTTTACCTTCTTTTTCTAAGAATATCAAATATCAGTTCTGGATAGCTATCCACCTTTTCCTAACCCATGTATCCAATCTATCCTCTGATAAAAACTCTACCCATTCTTCTACAATGTCCTCAGGGTAACCACTTTCTCCCCTTATCATTAAGGTAGAATATTTTTCCATTTACAGATACTCATCTGCCTCTTCTTTTCTTCTCTTCACATTTTTTAGGTAGGATGTGAAGGCATATAGAAGTATCTCACCCAGGGATATGTTAGGAT
Source organism: Taxus wallichiana var. yunnanensis (assembly GCA_018340775.1). Lineage (NCBI taxonomy): Eukaryota > Viridiplantae > Streptophyta > Pinopsida > Cupressales > Taxaceae > Taxus > Taxus wallichiana. Next base: position 840,640,515 of record CM031242.1, on the reverse strand, counting down.
TCCACTTTACATTAGAAGGAACAACAAAGTTATGGATATAAAACTCACTTAGCTATGCCTGAGTGTCAGGATCAGATTCTCTATACATGTTAAAGAATATTTTGGGGTCATCCATAGCATAGGGAAGGTTATTGTAAACAATATCATATCTGAAATGCAACCATTTCTCCTACAGATATAGAGCATATACTCATGGTGGAGGTCTGCATTCTAAAATCCTAGTAGAAAGATCATACATATTTTCTACTTTCATCTTGAGTCCCTCTATTTCTACTTCCTATTTTTCCACCTTCTCCACCAATGTGTCATGTTTCTACCTTGCTTCAACATGCCCTTTAAATCTTTGTACTAGCCTTTGAAAAACATTATAATCTTCAAGAAAATTTTCTTCTAAGAATGTATATAGGTCATCCTTAGGGCCAGCTGAATAGGTATTTTCAAAAGTGAGGTCAAAGTGTATTACCTCAAGCTCTGCTACAGGTTATTTTTGTGCTCTATATGGGACCATTTGGAGTAAGGACTCATCCTTTCCTCCCTTGTATTTACCTTCATATTTTGGTTCAGTTCAGTTCTTCTTCTTTTTCTTCTTCCATGGGAGTCTTTTCCAAAGCTTCTGCTGCTCCTATCAGGGCATCCAATCCTCTTGTTCCCTCCAGGTTTCTTATAATGCTTCTCAAAATGTTGATTTCCTTCACTGCTTGCTCCAGAGTTTGGAATTCAGGTTCTTGTTTCCCTTCACTTTTCTCCTCTTCAATTTCTTCCTACTGTTATGGTATCTCAAGAGGTATTTGTTCTTACTTCTCCTCTTCTTCTGAACTATCCATCTCTCTTACTATCTCAAAACCTTCTTTTGTGATAAATACTTCTTCCTTCTTCTTCTTTTGAGGTGCTTCTTCACTGATTTCTATGGTCTCTATTTGTGTTGTTCTTTTCCTCCTTATCCTATGAGATCTTCTTACAGCTGTTATTTTTCTCTTTTGTTCTTTCTTGGGGGTAACTTCCTCTACTACCTTTTCTTTTCCTTTTTCCTTAGGTAGTCTGAGGTGCCTCCTCTACTATAGGTGTAGGGGTTTTTCTTCCTTTTCTTGCATGCTATGCTCCCTAGTAGGTGATGTTGCCTCTGCACCTTTCATCTTCTTGGAGACAGAGCCCCTTGATTTTGCAGATAGAGAGGCATGAGGGCTGCTTTTCTTACTCCCTACCTCTTCTATGGTTTCCTTTTATGAGGAAATGATGAGCCTCTTCTTCTTCTTCCTATAGTAGTAGAGCTCCTAGTATTTCTTGCTACGGGTATGCTAGACTCCTCTTCTCTCTCCCTAGGGACCCTTATGATATGCTTTCTTTTTTACCTCCTTTCTTGTTGTGGCTGTTTCTCAGGGGTTTCTTCTTTTTCCACTCTTTCTTCAATTTTTTCTTGACTCTTCTCTTCTTCAGGTGTTGCAGGTTACTTGGTTTGGATTCCCTATTACCTGGTTTAAATCAATCCTAGGTTGGATGTTTTGGAGGCCTTACTTGGTGATTAGCTAGATCAGATAGTGATGAGACAAGGCATTCTTCACCCCTTTCTGATATTCTTTTTCCATTTTCTTTAGGCTATTCAGCAAGTGGTTTGGGACATTTATTACTATTCCATGCCTCAAGTGATTTAAGTATTTAAATTGCATTGTATAGAGTAGGGAATACCTTCCTTCACATGTGAAGTACTTGATGATGAATGTAACAATTTCTCTCTAGGCCTCAGGTAGGCTTCTTGTCTCAATACCCCCTTTTGTTTGATTGTATTTCTCCCCTTGGAAGAATTGTTGTCTGATTTGCTGTGCATTGGGTTTCTCCTCCCAATTTTCTCCATTTTGAGGGAGTCTTGTCACTTGCCCAATCAATTCTTCTATTACTGGAAATGATATGCCAACTACCATGGCTTGTTATCCATCAATTTTCTTACGAATTGCTCTGCTCTCTCATTTGAGTATTCGTTAGCAGTTGGAAGTAATTTGTCCATCTAGCCCATTCAAATATATCCTAGCAATGAGGGTTATTTCTCAAGGGTGTGACATCGGTGGGCTCTCTGCGAACAACTATTCCTCCCATAGCTTCTACAGATAGGTTTTTTTTTCTCTCTATGTTGATTTTTGCCCTTTTTGTTTTTCTTAATCACATCTCAGGGGCAATCTTTAATTGTCCCTTGTAATCAAGGTGTGTGTCATTATTCCCTAGGTCCTTGTGTTGCAGCTAATTAAATCTACCCATAGCGAGATCCAATCCTGTTTCCTCCTCGGACAGATGTCACTCGTCCCGAGTGAAAAAAATGTTTCACGCATGCCATTTTTCCTTCAAATTATTGCTGAAGGGACTTATTAATGTCCCCTCATGATGGTGATTGAAAAAAAGTAAATGATTAAGGTGTATATTTAATTTTAACATGTATTTTCAAGAAATAAATACTTACTACTTGTAGATATTACCTTTTTACCTTAGTGCCACCTATTTTTCCTTCACGTGACACCTTTTTATGGGAATATGCTTTGTCCAAGGGTTTGGCATGCAACACTTTTTCCAATGAGTAATTTGATTGCAAGGATCATCTTGAAAAATGATTGCTCTTCTAGAATTTGTTTATGCAATTTTTATGCATAGGTAGATCTGACATGAGGTTCCTCTTGGACTCGCCTTTAGAGGTCCTTGTTTCTATTTGTGCATCTGCAACATGTGAAAACCTGCAAAAATGATACCTCCTTGCATGATGCTTGTGATTTTTAGAAACTTACATTCCTTCTTCTTTTGTTGTATGATGCCTGTAAGTTCTGGAGTGGATTTGTGCATCTCTTTTCTTGACTACCCGTAGCACTACTTTGCTGCAACACTCTGAAATTGTGCCCATAGTGACCATGAGGTGGCCTGTAGCACTAAACAAGTAGCCTGATTTAACCAAGGGGTTACCCGTAGTAAGCAAGGAATGTTTATAGGAAGGGAAAGAGTACCTGAAACATGAATTCTACTTTGTGCAATTGTTTGTGATTCATATTTTGCCTTACCTTCTTCTGAATATGCCTGTAGCTGACCAAAAATCTACCCGTAGCATTTTTAGAAAGTGCCCGTAGCAACTATTTGAGGAGCCCACAACACCTTGAAGGTTACCCATAGCAACTGGAAGGTTTCCCATAGCAAATGGAAGTGGCAAAAGCAATGTGTTAAGTAGGTTTGGATGAGGTGTTTTTCTTTCCATCCTTCTTGAAAAATACACATTTTTTTTCTCCTTCTTTTGTGGTTTTTTTTTCAATTTTTCCCCTGAATGGCCAACGAGTTGGTTTTCCATTCAGGCCCTTTTTCACAGTTCTGAGCAGCCAACAAGCTGGTTTTCTACCCAGAATCTACCAACAACACCCAAAAAGGGTTTTCATTGTTGGTTTTTTTCTTTTTCTTTCTTCTCTCTCTCTCTTTTTTTTGATCCTACTACTGCCTGTAGTAGAATGTTTATTATGGCCCTATTAAGGTCCATATACAACATTTCAATCTTCTTCCCATGGGAGGTAGAGATCATCCTCCCTTCCTTCCTCATCAATCTCCTTTTCCTTTGAACTTGGTGGGTCAATATGAGGGTTTTTCTGCATGGATTTCTGCACTTGCTGTGAAAATTGCTCCTTTGATAAGGGTTTCTTGTATACTTTGAGTCTGTGACCGTTAACTAGGAGTTTGAATCTTACTGGATCAATTGTTTTTAGTTGACTGCACCATTATCATATTGTTTGTAGTTGGACTATGTTGGAATCTCGTATGGCCCAAGCCATCTTGTTTACAATTTTCCTTTGTGGTCTTTGTATTTTGAATCAAATAGTAGGGCCCAATCTCCATGTGTGAACTACCTAGGCTTGATGTATCTGTCATGCCATCCTATTCACTGTTGCTGTATCAATTATGTGTTCTGAAGTGCTTGTTGTCTGTACTCATCCAAAGCATTGAGTTGCATCAATATTTGCTTGTGTGCTTCAGAAATATCAATTCCCAGCTCTACTACAGTCCTCAGAGTTTTGTGTTCAAATTCTATTGGCAGCATTGGTTTCTTCCCATATACCAGCTCATATGGTGTGAAGCTAGTAGTTGTTTTCCATGTGATTTTGTATGCCCATATAGCCTCGTGGAGTCTAGACTCCCAATCCTTTCTTGATAGATTGACTGTTTTGGTCAGGATATTTTCTAATTCTCTGTTTGTGACTTCAACCTGGCCATTGGACTATGGATGGTATGGTGTGGAATTCTTGTGTCTTATCATATATTCTTCCACTAGGTCAGTAATGAGATCAATAGTAAACTGTGGCCCTTGATCTGTAACTATTTCCCTTGGTACACCATATCTTGTGAATATCTCTTCGTATAAGAAGGCTGCTACTTTCTCATCTTGAGCATGTGTCAGTGCTTTTACTTCAGCCCATTTGGTGACATAATCTATACATACAAGGATGTACTCTTTGTTGTTTGATTTGGGGTCTATGGGCCCAAAAAGTCCAACTCATTTTTGCAAAAGGTTCCAGTTGTAAATGAGGCTATAATGGCATCTCATCTGACCTTGTAGGCCTCCCCATATGCATTGGAATTTATCACAGTGGGTTGTATATCTGTTTGCATCCTTATGCAATGTAGGCCAGTAGTATCCTGCAGTCAAGATTTTGACTGCTATTCTTTTGGCTGCAAAGTGTCCTCCACATGGCTCATCATGGCATGCTTTGAGAATGTCAACTACTTCATCTTCTCATAGACATCTTCGTATTACACAATCAGGTCCAGTATAGAAGAGAAAACTAGAAATCCAAGAGTACTTACCACTTTTCCATATCAAGGCATGCTTCTCTTTTGAGGAAAAGTGATGTGGCAGTTGTCCGAAATGAGGTAGTTTGCTACATCAACAAACTAGGGTGTAGAGATAGTGAGGGCGAAGAGGTGCTCATTAGGAAATGAGTCATCCACTATGCCATCCTCTTGATTTCTTTGTAATCTTGAAAGGAAGTCAGCTACAACGTTGTCCTTCCCTGGTTTATCTAGTATGGTAATGTCAAATTCTTGCAACAAGAGAAGCCATCTTACCACTCTTCCGGATACTGATGGTTTATTCATGAGGTACCTAATGGCAGCATGATCTATGTGTATGAAATTTTGATAGCCTGTGATGTAATGTTTGAACTTGTTGATTGCATATACAACTGCCAAGAATTATTTCTCCATCACCATGTAGTTTAGCTCATTGCTTGCATATTTTTTCTTACAAAGTAAATAGCATAGCTGAGATGGCCTTCTTTCTATCCTAGTACTACACCTAGGGTAGTATCAGAGGCATCTTGTATGTATGTGAAAAGGAAATGCCCAGTCTAGTCCATGTAATATGGGGGTTGATATGAGCAACTGCTTCAGTAGATTGAATGCTTCATTATAGGTGGGAGTCCATACAAACTCAACATCTTTGTTTAGCAAGGTGAACAATGGGGCTGCCATTTTGCTGAAATTGTTGATGAACCTCGATAGTAACCAGCATGACCCAAGAAGTTGTGTACATCTTTTTGTTTTTGCGGTACCGGCAGGTCCTTGATGATAGCAATCTTGGTTGGGTCCACTCTAATCCCCTTTTCAGAGACATGGTGTCCTAGCACTATCCCTTCCTCCATGAGCATGAAACATTTCTTATGACTTAGGGATAGATGATTTTCTTGACAGTGTATTAATACTTTTTCCAAGTTATTCAGACATACCTCAAATGTGTCTCCATAGATGGTGAAGTCATCCATATATATCTCTACACAGTCATGTGAGAGATCTGAAAATATGCTAAGGACTGCCCATTGAAATGTGGCAGGTGCATTGCATAATCCAAATGGTAGGAAAACATATGTGAATGTTCCCCATGGGCATGTGAACATGGTCTTTTCTTGATCCTCAGGAGCAATGTGGATCTGATTGTATCCACTGAAACCATCTAAGAATGCAAAGTATTTCTTCCCTGCAAGTGTATCTAGCACTTGATCAATAAATGGCAGTGGGAAATGGTCCTTCCTTGTAGTTGCATTCAATTATCTAGTAGTCTATACATATACACCACTCACCTCCTTTCTTGGGTACAATGACTAATGGAGAAACCCAATGGCATCAGAGATTGGATAAATGAATCCTGCATCTAAGAGTTTCTGTATTTCAGCCTTGACTATTTCTTTCACTATTGGGTTCACCTTTGTGGTTGGTGTATGGGTTTGCATTCCTCTTTGATGTAAATGTGGTGTGTACACTTTTCTGGGTTGATGCCTTGCATGTCTTCATAGTCCCATGCAAAGGCTCCTTTGTTTGCATGCAATATGGTTGTCAATTTTCTTTCTTCTTCCACACTTAATTTGTTATTTATGTGGAGTGTCTTGCCTGACATTATTTCTATGGATTTTGTGGCTTCTGTCATTTTCTCTATGTTGTTGATTGATCGTGTGTGGCTGTAGCTGTGTGGTAGCAGCTGATGGAAGATCCTTTGATCACTTTTAGCAGTTCTTCTTTTGACCATAGATTAGAAAAAGGACAATGAATACAAGGCAATTCTTTAGGAGTGGATTGTTCTACCTGATAGTTGTTTTGCAGTATGTTGGAGATGATGGTATCCTCTTCTAGATCTGCCAGTGTGCATGCATGATCTATTGTTAAAGTAGGGCAGAGGGGTACCTCTTCTTCTTCTTCAATCTAGATAGGTTGGTCCTTGTCTTGTGATACCTGTGCTGGTGGGTACAAAACTAGTTGCTTGGTGATGTTCCCATTTGAAATCTACATGTTGCCAGATCTACAACTGATTAATGCATCTGTAGTGGCCAACCATGGCCTTCCCAAGATCAGAGGATATCCTCCAAGTTTTGTTTTTGGCTGTAATACAATAAAATCTGCAGGGTACTCCCATGAATCTACTGATATGACCAGATCTTCTATGATTCCTTCTGGTCATACTGTGGATCTGTCTACCATTTGCAGCATTGTAGATGTGGGATGAATATGTTGTAGGTCTAATTTATGCATTGTTTCCATTGTTATGACATTGATGGCAGCTCCCAGATCGATCAAGGTATTATGGACTTGTTGTCCATTGATCTGAATAGTGACAACTCTAGCCTGGGTCTACATATTTCTGTGGTAGCATTCTTCCCAGCATGATTTCTGCCAATTTTCCAATGACATGGACTGTATTAGGATCCTTCTTCTTCCTTCCATGTTTTCAAGGCACAAATCTCTGACTGCCTTGGAATAAATGGGGACATCTTTAATGGCCTGAAACAAAGGGATCTTTACACAAACATTTTTAGTTACCCTAGGATATCAAACTCAGGTTCAATAGGAGTGCGTTGAAGGTTCAGATGTTCTGGGAAGGGTGGTGATATTGTTTTTGCATTCTCTTTATTGGCTGGTTCAGGATCCTCCTGTGGTTGTGGTGTAGACTATGGAATGGATATTGTGGGGTTTTTCATTATGGGTAGACTTGGAGGTGGTAGAGTTCTTCCTGAATGTAGGTGGACTTCATTGATGTCCACTGTATAAGTGGGGTACTATGTTATTTCAGTAGTACATGTTGGTTGAGCCAACTTATTGGCAGGATTTGGCACAGGTTGAGTAGGTATTTGAGCTGGTCTTGTTGGTTGTGTGTTTGAAATTATTACAGGATGTTGTGGTTGTTGTGGGAACCCACCTTGCTGATTTCCCAAGGTTTCTTCCCTCTCCATGGTTTCTGCCATGGGTTTGCAAGATTTTGTGGACCTTGGGTTGGCTGGTTTTTCCATTGATTGTGTGGGGGCTGCCATGGTTGATTTTTCTAGGGTGGAGTAGGATACTGCTGCCATTGATTGGGATTATATGGTTGTTGCATAGGCCAATGTGGGTTGGGAGGGGCTGGGGGCATCCAGGGATTACTCCAGTTGGGCATGTTATTTGCATTTTGATTGAAAAATGATGATTGTGAAAATGGTGAATTCGATCCCATACCTAGATAGTTTGTCCTTGGCTGCCAAGGTTTCCTTTGTGCCACGTAGAACACTTGGTCTTCATTTCCTCCTATGGCATGCAACGCTATGGAATTTGGTTCTTCAGATGTAATGCTTGCTACCTTCGTCTTTATAACTTGACACTTGCAATCAGCTTGCTTCTTCCGAAAATCTGGGTAGTAGACCATAAGGGCTTGGTCCATTGCTTGTTTTTCTATTTGGTGTGTAGCGTATCCAGCTGTGTGGCCATGTGGCTGATTATATCCATCTTCATGTCCCATAGCAGATTACTTACATCAGCTTTAGAGATCCCATTGGCTGATGCTGGTAGCATCTTGTTATTCCAAAGTTTACCCAACGTTGATCTCGAATAATTCTTCCCCAGTTGTTGCATCTCCTCGAAGGTTAGCTGAGATGCATCTCCTCCACTCATGAGGTCTAAGGATTCCAAGCAGTCATCTCAGATTCCTTTCAGAAATACTAGCTTGAGCATGTCTGGGCTGAGATTAGTTTGCTTATGCTTCTACAGAGTGAAGGTGAACCTCTCTGTGTAGTCTTCCAAAGATTCATCCTCATCTTGAGTCATGCGGAATATGTCATTTCTTCTGAAGTTTCTACCTTTGCCATATTCCTGATATTTGGCCAGAAAATTTTCTTCATCTCATCCCAACTACTGACTGTGTTCCCCTAGTCCCATGAACCATCTTAGTGTTGCATCCTTCAGGGTGGCTGAAAGAGCTTGAGCTTTTGTTCATCCATTCGGTAGTCGTAGCTTTGGCATAACACATCATACTCAAATAGGAATGTATCTGGATCCTCATTGAATGTCCCCCTGAAGTGTGGGAGGGCTGAGGGTGGAATATTCTTCATAGGAGTATCTTTTATGGTTTCTACAATTGGGAATTCAAAAGTGGAGGCAACATGTCCTCTACCTTCAACTTCATTTCCTGATGCTCGATCCATGGTGTATTTCCTTGTTATACGGATCCCAAGAGATTTTAGAATAATGTCCTCAAATTCCTGATCAACCTCCCCCTTAGTATGATAATGTATAGATACTTGAGGTGTTGTATGGTGGGTGGTAGTAGTTGTAATAGAACTTGCTGAATTGAGTAGGTATTCTGGTGTTCTTTCTCCTCGTGGAGTATGGGATTCGTTCAAATCCTCCTCTTGTCTTTCTTTCACTAGCACGGCCAAGGTCTTCTCTACTTCTTGTTCTTCTTCTTGAATACATGTTACAGCTCCTCTGCCACTCTTCTTCTTTGTGTGGAAGTATACTCCTTGTCTTGGGAGATAAGTAGCTCCTCGATGTAGTAGTTTGTTTTTTCTTTGGCAAAAATCTTCCAAACGAGTCTCGTTCTCTATGCATAAATTTTCCAGCTCTCTCTCTTGCTTTTTCCTGTATATTTTCCTTTTTTTTTTTTTAAAAAAATATTATGAGGGGGTTGGTTCTTAATGCTATTTGCAGAAATTGAGCAATGCGGTAATGAAAAATTTATCCTAGAAAGCAGGAATTCTAGCTCCTAGAAAGATTTTGAAATAACAGGAAGGAAAGCTGATCTAAAAAGTAGGATGACTATTCTAGAAAGCATGAATGGTTATTCTAGAAAGTGGGAAATGAAAGCGTGAATTGACTAAAAGTGGGAAATTGAATCACTTCTATGGTACTATCTGGACACCTTCCTGGAAACGGTGCCAAAATGATGTGCAGAATAATCAACCAATGATATTAGGTCTCATACTCTATTGTTCATTAAATGTCAACCCAGGGTGTAAGATTTTCAAAGGGCCTGCAAAATATATGCTACAATACTTTGGAGTGAGGTATTTGTAGGCTAGAATCATCAAAGAGTATAAAGTAATGCTTGTGTAAATTGGAAAGTAAACTATGGATGTTGTTGATCTACAGATCTAAAACTCAACACACTATGCACTCATTAGCTTTTAGAAATGAAATGAATAACTGATAATCAATCCACACAACATAAATAGGAAATGGAGGAATAGGATCTTCCCTGTAATTCCTTCCAAGGGGGCCCTTCCTCATGCAGAAGTGAGTTCTGATCCTACCCTAGAAACTCATAGAACTGCTTAAGAAGATAAACGATTCATCTATTAAGTTGTAGCAATTAAATATTGCTACAACAAAGAGATTACAATGAACTTAAGAGCACAAACTCACATTAATATATTTTGTCTTCACACATTCACAATTCTTCTTCTCTCATACAACTATCACTTCATTCCTTAATCTATTACTCCCTATCCATTACATTTCTATCTGAATATATATATATATATATATATATATATATATATATATATATATATATATATATAGACAGATCACTAACTTATTCTATTCTAGGAATATGATCAAAAACCACTCAAACAGATTATAGTTGTTCTGTTTCATATTTGTTGAGTGGAGACAGCTAATTCCTATCTTATTTACATGATAAGAACTGATTACAAAACTACTTAACAAAGTAACCATAACATTACATATGATGCGTTAGGACAACTGGTACTTTTTTTCTTATACTTTGGTGTGAGCTAGATAAGTTCTCTTTGGCTATGGGCAGCTGGAGGTGCATACTGCTTTGTTGCTACAGGTAGTTCTGGAAGATGCTATGGGTAGGTTTGGAGCTTGCTACGGGTAAGATAAATCACCCAAAGACTTCTCAGACTTGTCCAAACAATGTTGCCACTTGGTTAACTCATTTCCCAGCTTCATATGCTCAGCTCCATATACTTCATGATGCCTCATTGTTGTTGGATATCATGATTCTCTTTTATCATTTCCCAACCAGTGGCTACGGGCTGTTATAGAGCACAACCAGAGTGCTACGGGCTAGGGCCTACTACTTCAAAATCTTATGGCATCTTGTAATTTGTTCATGGAGACATCAAAACATCAGTTTGCACAAAATACAAGATTCACCAAAGTAAATAAGTATATTAGATCTTAATGAACATACAAAACTAAATATATGCAAAATCATAACTTTATCTCATATCAACCATCAAGAGGAGATCAAAGTCTCAAAACTATATGTGTAAGAGGCTTCAAAAAGGATTTAGATGGGGCCAAAACATGCCAATATGTGGCCTCATCATGGGACTAACCCCTAAATTTTATTTTGAAGAAGCACTAGGAGGAAACTTGGAGGCTTCTACTCACTCTGCCTTTGCTTGGAATTTTCAACAACCAAGGAAAATTGTCGTGGACCCTGGACACATGGCGCTTTGCATTTATTCTTAAATTTCTTAACAATTCTGCAAGATTGAGACACATGGTGAGCCATGCTTTTTAGGATCTCTACTTTTGGGGAACATCTCAAAGTGCATCATTGAGACACATGAAGCTTCCACTGGATCCTCTTTACACCGAGAGTTTTCAGAAGGCTAAACGACATTTTTCTTAAGCTCGTAGGCATGAAAGGCCCATCCTTGTTTGGAATATTTCCTCTTACTACTCCCTTTGTAGTTGTACCAAGGAAACACATGGAAAGCTATGATAAAAATTAGAAAAGGGGAAAATCAATGGTTGTGTATTGCCTGCTTTTCTCGCCATTTTTTCTCCAAGATTCCTAGAGACGTGAATACACACTTTTTGTCATCGTTGTTTGATGAAATTCCTTGTCATCTCTATCTATAAATTCCATTTGATGGATTTGGAACTTAATTTGTGAGTTCAAGGATTGTTAGGGTCAATGTTTTGAAGTTCGAATTTCTCAAGCACTTGTAAAAATGGGAATTACTAGAGAATCCTAGATTCGGGACGGTGGTTACAGAGAAAAGAAAAGAAAATTATGAAATAATGAAAGTTTACAGAGGTGGCATAAAAGATGAAAAATGTGTTGCCTCGAGAGCGAAAAGGATTATGTGTCATATATCAGCAATGTAGAGCCTCTGGAAAATCATTAAAAAAGTATTTCTCACATGAAAATATCATAATGATTAGAATTATTTCTAAAATATTTGTGGCATGGCATCCTAGTCATTAGTCGAGGGCCCAAGAGATGATCACTCACAATTGGTCAACTTTGGCACTTTTCATTTCAAATTTGTTAAACGTCACTTTCTGAGATAAATTGGTATTAAGAAAAGGTCCCTCAAATATTCTTCTCTTTTGGGGGAAAATTGAGTGAGTAAAATGAATAAATGTAATGAGAATACTTTTGCAAATGGTTGGAGTTGAATTCTTAAGAGAAAATTTGAGAAATTCATCTTCCTGAGAGACCAAGCCGAGATAACATGTTAATTCTTTCTGTGTTAGATTTTTATCATGTCAAGTTGGTTGTAGATGTATAGCCATTGACAAGAACTTAGATTGCTCTAGGAATTTTCCCATACCGATGAATCTAAGAAATTTTTAAATTAATTTGTGTTGAATCTCTAACAATTTGTGTCAGCTTTTTTTTAGAATGTTTGCAAATATTTTCTTTCATTCCTATTGCAATATTACATTGAAATATTTGTGAAATCATAGAGGAACTCGTCCATATGATAGTTTAGTGGTATTTTTAATTTCATTTCAAGAAGAGCCTTCATCCTGTGATGAGATAAACAAATTTAAAATCATTGCATTGTCATTTGTTGATAAAGATTGTTTGTAAGTCTTTAGGTGTACCTTATGTGTGATTGATTAGAGATTGTGGTGTTTAATTGAGTATTTTAACTCGAGCCTTCATGTTAGAGTCTCAAAGATTGTGTGAAAACATGCTAATCTAGGCCTCCATTGAAGCACACCTTCTGGTTGAAGGAACGTCTTAACTATTCTGAAGCTTTCTATTGTTGAGTTGTCCATTGTTGTGAAGTCCCTCAAAGATCTTGGTATAATCAGCTTTATCCTACTTAATCTCCCACAAAATAATTCAAAAACCATGAATCCATCCTAAACTACCCATTTTTCCCTTATATTTCCACAAAGGAACAAAATTTATTTACGAAAATATGCAAAACAATCAATATTTCTTAATGTGTTTACTAACCTTAGCCTTGCATTGAAAGTATCTCCATCTTTTAGAAGTGACAAATCTTAAGAGTTAAATTATGGAGTATTGATAGTATTTTCCCAAGGTTTTATTCATAAAATTTATGCAAAAGAAGGATATATCCATCTCCTTCATCAAACAGAGGTTACACTAAGTGTCCTCTCACCTTGTTTGAAGAGGCACAACCTAAAGTAGTGAGAACAAGTCAAATCCTCTTGAAGGTGTTATCCATCTCTCCACAAATTTGAGTGACAAAGGGCTTGTTAGATCTCATCCCCAGCTACAAAATGACACACACTATGATCTATCTATCTTTAAGCTCCATGCCCAAATCTGTGATGCTTCTCAGCTTGAAAGGGAGAACAAATTTGGATACCAACATAGCTTATAACAAAAAAGTGGGCTACCAGTGTGCTAAAAGAAACCACAAATATTGTATTTGTGTTTGAAACCAATAACATATTGGATTTTCCCTCTTTTTATTTTGGCCCCTTTAATAAAAATTGCACTCACATAAATAATTGTTGGGTAGGAATAATCTAAGCCATGGATATGTGTGGTAATTGCAGGTATCAAATTCTGCATAAAGTCCCACATTTTACTTTCCAACTTTCCATTCATGTTTTCATCTTATATACCAAACAAAATGTCATCCAATCTAAAATTATTGACATCATAAAACGTATTAATATAGAAATAACAAATTCTAATTTTCCCATATTTTCTCAAATGTTTTCATTTTCTTTTAATTATGAAGGGATAACTTTTGGCATCCTAGAACTTAATGAAAATTTAATGATGATTACTAAGTGATACCTCTATATCGATACAAAAGATGTAATAAAATGCTATTATTAAGCTTGATTATATTTTTTATTTAGTTGACTCATGGTACTAAATAGTTATTTCATCATATTCATGCATCATACCCATAAGGTTCTATCTATGTTTTCTCATTGATATGGAAATACTTTAATAGCACTTCTAGGTATATGTAAAAATGGAAAGACCACCCTATGTATATTTTTCTTTTGGAGAAGAATATATGACACAAAAATGGAATTTCCCAAAACTAATACATTTCCAACAAATTTATATATTTTATCTTTCCCATATCATATTTTTAGGTGTGAAATTGATTCCTATTTGGTGTTACATGGATATTTCATAACGAAATCATTATTAAATTTCTAAAATAATGTCAATGTTGTTTCATGAAATTTCAAACACCATGTCCCATCCCCAAAATATTTAAATGAATTGACCCACTATAGTGAATTACTATTGATGTTAACCTACATATCAAAAACCTTTGAAAACAAATCCTTTCCATGGGTATTATTATTCAATTAGGAAAATGATTAATTACTGTGTCCCCATGCTTACTCAACTAATTATTTCATTCAAAGAAAAATTTTCTTGCTGCAATGTACATTGATGGAAAAGGTGAGTCTATTTATTCATTGTAACTAGAAATCACACTCTAGTCGTGTATTGGTGAAAATGATACGAGGCATTGAAGAAGTTAGATTTCAAGGATTGAAGTTAAAACTTTGAATAGGGTAAGAGTCTTGATAATGAAGGGGATTGAGGAAGGATAATCTTCAGTTGGGTAAATATATTGGAAGGAACAAAGGTGATCCTTGTATTTCTTCCAAATTTTCACACATTGACCATATGTCACTTTTTCTTACCATTTCAAAATCATATGTTAAATGAAATGTCTGTTAAACATTGAATCTCTTATTAACTACCAACATGCAAAGCCATATTTTTTTATTTAATTTGTAAATATTAGGATTACTTCCATCACATTATTGTTTTTAGTATTGTAAACATGGAAGGAAAGTAAATAATTTAAACACAAGTGAAAACATGTTATATACACCACATAAAATCTCTAACTAAAGGGCGTGGACATCTATATAGATCTAATAATAACACTAATTGTTTTGGTTGATACTATGTTTCCTGTTAACCATGAGGATAAGATGGATGATAAGGAGAGTGGGAGGGTATGGTAGGGAAGGACAAAAAAATCATATTCAAACATATGAAATATTCCTTTCTATAGGAGGTGGTGATTGAGACTCTTAAAATCCTTTGAGGCTAGGAGAATGTGGATTTTATGGCCAATGGTCTAAGGATGTCTCTATTAGGAAAAATCATTGGTTTTCATTAGTATCTTATGGAGTTCTTGTATTTTGAATAGGGTTCTAGAAAATTTTTGATTATGTTATTTCCTCTACTAGGAATGTACATTTTGCTAATAGTAATACTTTTTAGTGGGATTGTTGGTGAGGTCATTAGAAATATTGTGTGGATTTGTTTTAGGTCCTCCAACATCCTTATAAAATAATATTTGTTATTTGTGTTGTTTTGTTACTTGAATCAAAATTAATCTTTTCAAACCAATGACACAATCCTCCTAGTTGAGCCAAAATGAGAGTTTAAATTAGGTCTTATGAAATAATCAATGTTTAAAAGAAGGTAAATTTTTAGATTAATTTGTTAAATTTGGGGTGGATAGACCCCATATTCCTATAGTTTGTTCCAAATCATTCAACAATTTGTAGAATAATAAAAACACTCAATTCATAATTCCTCCATTACATTGACAAAATGAAAATTGCACAAGGAAATACCATTACTTATATATATATATATATAATATATATATATATATATATATATATATATATATATATATATATATAATATATATATATATATATATATATATATATATATATATATATATATATATATATATATATATACACCAATAAGGAATTATCACAAAACACTAAAATTTGTCATTTCTTCAATTTTTTATAATTAAATTACATTACTTCAAAATAGAATATATTTTTACAATAATTTATATAAAAAGTATTTAGTTCGTATAAAAGCACATAAGACAAAAAGTAGGCAACTACACAACAAATAAAAATAGGTATAACAAAAAAAATGTGATACATCAAGAACACATAACGAAAAATATAGGATGAGGTTGAGAAGGATCATCCTTATAAGGAACACCCCATATAAGACATTAACCCAAGGTTAGTTCATCCAACACTAATTTGTGCTCTTCAAGAGAATATGTAACGCCCGCAAGAACAACGTTCTAGGAACACGCTACAACCTAACACTTAATTTGAAAATTGTAACTAATTTTTTTTTTAAGTTATAAGAAGGTTACAAGGATGTTTAACAATTAGGTTAGCTTAAATTAACTTATGCCACTAACTCAACTTTATGATAGATAGGCCAGGTCTAGATAAAATATTAAATATTGAAATTACTTTACCTCTAAGGTCGATTAATTAAAGGTCAACTAGGAAGTGCCATAGTTTAATTTACTTGGTTAATTGTTTTCTCTTCTTAGTTAATGTTCAATCCAAATATGACTAACTTCATGCTTAATTAATTTAGTTTCATTATCCTAATAGCTTAAAGTCATTTTATTAATTTCCTACAACATACTAAGGACTAATAAAGACTTTACACCCCAAGGCAATTAAATGGCCCCATTGACCCATCTACACATACCCTCAAGGATTTAATTTAAACATTTAAAATACATTCCTACCAAACAAAATGGGGTTAATCTTCCATGCTTAGATCAAAAAATATTGGCCACTACTAGATCATAGGGTTCCAAACTAGCCCTAAAATCCTTATGAATTTTTTTTAAAGCCTTTCCTTTATTCTATTTTCCTCATTTGCTCTATTTACTTTGTTAAAAATTTCAAGTTGGAGAGGAGGAAGCCATGGGAGCAAGAGAGGAAGAACTATGGAGGATTCTTCAAGGAGATCTAGTTTAGATTAGTTTAGTTGTAGTTTTATCAATGTACTTTATTTCATTCAAGGATTGGGAGGGGTTTCCTTTACCAATTTGGTTTTATTTCAAGCTATTTGTATTTGGGTTTGGGGCAAACCCTATCTCCATTAATAAAATGAGAAGGAATGTTTTAAATCCACCATTTGTAGGTTTAATTGCTTTATACAACAAGATTTGAGCATTATTTGATTGCTTTGAAGTTTCCTTTTAAATTTACAACTTAAAATTTTGTATATACAAGTTTTAAAAATTACACAAGCATGGATCCAGAAGTTTTTTGTAAGTGACGAACCTCTACCAAGTAGGCCGGTGGTCGTGGACCTCCACCCTACCCAGGTGATAAATCGTAAACCATTTCCTTGTGAAATGATGATTTTGAGACTGCCGCCTATCCTAATTGGTGGTTACGTAACCACCACTCAACACAAGATGGTGATCCTATTTCTTTGAAATAGAACCAAAATTCCAAGTTTTCTCAAACAACCAAAGTTTCACAAAGGTACTAAGATGCATTTTGAGCTTAGTTTTATACACCTAAGGTCTCCAGTTTTGAGATTTCATTCCATTTGATCATTTCTTACTTAAAACTACTCATTTAATATTGGTATAGCAGCAAATTTACACAGTAAAACAATAGATTTCTTCTTAATAATCATCATGCTAATACAATGGCTATTATATAGCCAGGAATGTTGTTGAACAACTTCCTATAAAATAGGAAGTATACAAAACAATAACCTTCCCGTACTAATATATTGTTATACATTTGTTATAACAATATAAACATACTAACCAATTATAATAAACTAACAACCATGTGAATACTAATTCCTAACATTCCCCCCCTTAGTGTTTACATGGTAGAAAAACATCCACACACTCAACTGCAGTATGCTCACCCCTGTGGCATGTCCAACTCTGTGACTCATGACCTTGATCCAAAAGAAAGGCTCGCTCCTTCCATGGTTTTAAACAGGCTTACCACAAACCTTGAAGTGACAGGAACCTCATCAACTGTCCACCTCGTGTGGTTTTCTGGATCCTCCCACAAACCATTTCAAGATCCATGAACTGACTTACTCTGGTGCTACTATTCACCACTATGCTCATACATCAGGGAATTATGTAGGAAACACAACTTGCATATTACAAAACCACATAATAGAAGAAATACTGAAAATATTTCACATTACTTCCTATAAGAATCATAATGTTCTTAATCATAGTCTCTGTCATTGATCGCTGCCACTCGATCTCGAACAACATAGAAAACTGCCACTGCCACTGGAAGCTTTCCTTGACTAAGTCGTTTTGGGTGCAGAATGGGAATGGAACATTGGTATGTATTCCCCCCCACAATTTGAAATTCCACTCAAATAGATACTGAGAAGCAAAATGCATCGAAGAAAATACTCCTGAATGGATCTTGCTAGTTAGGTCTTGCTGCACATGGTCACTAATGCTAGTGAACGTATTCTCCTAGCTGACCATCTTCCAACAAAGTATGGTAGTCAGAGGACCAAGTTAGTCAGAGGATCACTAACAGTCATCTGTGCTCCAACACAACTTTCTTTCCAACATCCATCAAATACCAAACAAAACAGGAACTCTGAAAAAGAATCACACCAAGCTGAAATTCACACCACACAACTGAATCTGGAACACTGCAAAACTCAAAAACAAGTACTCACACTGCACACCTGTGCCACCAAATCATTTTGTGCGGCCCCGTCGTTGGTGACTGACGAGAGGTTGTTGTTCGACCTCCTTCCTCCGATGCCTCCTTCCTCCATCGTATTGCTGCTAGCTCAGCAAATATGATTTTGAGGCTCAATAATTACATACCTTACCCGAACGTCGGATTCCACCGAAAATACGTTCGTAAGGTAAAAAAAATTATTTTTATTTTTTGACTTTTGACAAGTACTATTTTTACAGTGACATTGACCATATGACCATTAAAAATAAAACCTAAAATCACCTATACGACTCAAAACTTGACAATTTTATAATGACTCTACAATTGACTGACAAATGTATTATAACAATGACAACTTAAGAAAATATATATATTGACAGTGAGATGCCAATGGTTTTTAATATTGACAACATCTAATAGAATTTTGACACTTTGAATACAAGACAATATTACGTAGAGAACATATTACATGACTCCTTTGAATTTGATGACACTATTACAAATTTAGTTTAACTCTAATGCCTAAGACTATATTGAATTGTTTTGAATAAAAAATCAAATATCAATTAGACACCAACTACTAAAATGACACAAACGTGTAAGACTTCACAACCTAGACACTTGTCAAATTCTCTAATCAAATGAAACTACGAAAACGACTGCCTCCACGTAGTCACCTATTCCCGGAAATGTTTGGTGATACAAGGGAGATTTGGTAAGATATGAGTTCTCTGAATGCCAGATCTGGAAGAATGCAATCTTGTAAGGTGTCTATTGACCAATCAACGTGATCAGAAGACAGATATGCATAAACTAACTCCTTCGTTGACTGTACATGGCCGCGCATGAAAAAGAACCAGTTTTTACACAGTTGTCCAGTATAACAACGAGCACAAGCAAATTTCTGTATATACAATGAGAGGGATTTTGAATCTTCGAGGAATGAACAAACAAATTCTAGTGCGAAGTGGAGAAGATCACGATGGAGTCTGGACAGGTGAATCCTTTGAAGCGGCCAACCCAAATCTGTATTTATCTTCTAGTGCGATCAGGAGAATGATCCAATGCCTATAACCATAAGCCGTAATATAATGCAGTCTGCCAAGATTAAATGCAGAAAATAAAACGTAGCAAACTGACTATAGGAGATATCAAAGTTGGATACGATAATGAACAAATCTGTAAGAAAAAATTAAACGAGAAATTGATTCAATCACATGGAATTGTCATTAACAGGGGCAAGAATATCTACAAAACTGCCCCTTAGATATCTATTTCTGCATAACCAACACAGAGAAAAGCATCGCTCTGATACCAAATATTGGTATAGCAGCAGATTTACACAGTAAAACAATAGATTTCTTCTTAATAATCATCATGCTAATACAATGGCTATTATATAGCCAGGAATGTTGTTGAACAACTTCCTATAAAATAGGAAGTATACAAAACAATAACCTTCCCGTACTAATATATTGTTATACATTTGCTATAACAATATAAACATACTAACCAATTATAATAAACTAACAACCATGTGAATACTAATTCCTAACATTTAAAGCATTTTGAAATCCAATAGTAACAATAATAAATTACAAGATCTATTCCATTTTGTTCAACTAAATTTCTTTCTATTTCAAGAATATATAGGATCTAAATCTACTTTAATTTTATTATTTTCTTACTAAAAATGCAACGTATCAATACAACATTATTCTTCAAATTTGTTTCTTGTTCACATTTTCACTTGAACATATATACATTCAAACTAACTATAACAACTTTACTTTACATTGAAGTATACTAGACATACAATTTCAACTTCTTACATCTTCTATATTTCCTTCTTTCTCATTTACAATAAAACAACTTCATAATGAAAGTAAAATTTCTTTTTCCATTGAATATAGATCATTTATTTTAACACAATAACTAATTTTCTCATAATACAACCAAGACTTCAAATAAAGAGAATTTATTTCTTTTCCTTTCCCAAAAACTAACTCTACAATACAAATATTTCTTCTTTCTTTTCTTATTTGTTTTTTCACATACAATACAACTTTAATAACAATTATTTGATTGCAACTTTCCTTCACAAGATCAATACAATCTCCTCCACTTAAAGTGGAAAAATCATACAATAATGTAAGATAAAAATGAAATACAATATTACAAGTTCCTTCACTCTAAGTGGGAATGACACTAAGGAAGTTTTATTACAAGAAGGATCTTCTTAGGACTCCATGAAAAATTCCAAGCTTCACAACACCAACCTGAAAGCTCCATCTTAATATGCTTGATCCATAACAAATTGGGGAGAGGAAGCACTCTCCATGCAACCAGGATATCTAATGAGGAGGAGAGTCCATCCTCCACATTGACCCCAAACCCCAACCACATTACAATGAAAGGTGGATCCAACCATGGCAACAAATAAGCTTCCACAACACTAAACCAAGTATTTCACAACCATTAAAAATACAACCAAAATAAAACTATAAACACAATAAGGAAAATTTAGAAAAATATGCAAGTCTTCTAAATGAAATCCAAAGGAGAAAGAATCTATGGGGAGGCCACTTATGCTTCCCAATGGGAAATGGGTGCCCACCTTAAAAACTCTAATGCATATCAAAAATACCCTACATACTCTTATGCCTCCCTCAAGTACCTTTTATGCCTCTCACATACTCGTATGCCTCCTCATACTCTTATGCTTCCCTCATACAAGAACAAGTAAGAAATCCAAGCATTCCTTGTCCAAGGTGGGGCACCCAACCGAAACTCCTATGTATATATCTTCCACCTCGGGTAGATATGTGAATAATGTAAGGTGTCGACATGAAGAAATTCACGCCCGGCATAGATAAAGGGCACCGACATAAGGTGTCGACGTGAAGAAATTCGTGCCACCTGCGCAGTAAAGGGCACATGAAATAAGGTGTCAACATGAAGAAATTTTCACCTGGCATAGGTGAAGAGTGCAAAACATAAGGTGTCGACATGAAGAAATTTACGCCTTGCACGGTAAAGGGTGCACGACATAAGGTGTTGACATGAAGAAATTCGCGCCTTGGTGCAGGTAAAGGGTGCATGACATAAGGTGTCAACATGAAGAAATTCATGCCTTGGTGCAGGTAAAGGGCACACGACATAAGGTGTCGACATGAATAAATTCATGCCTTGGTATAGGTAAAGGGCGCATGACATAAGGTGTCGACATGAAGAAATTTGCGCCTTGGCACAGGTAAAGGGCGCACAACATAAGGTGTCAACATGAAGAAATTCACGCCTTAGCACAGGTAAAGGGCGCACAACATAAGGTGTCAACATGAAGAAATTTTCACCTTGGCAAGTAAAGGGCACATGACATAAGGTTTTCGACATGAATAAATTCACGCCTTGGCACGAGTAAAGGCGCATGACATAAGGTGTCGACATGAAGAAATTCATGCCTTGGTGCACGTAAAGGGCGCACAACATAAGGTGTTGACATGAAGAAATCCATGCCTTGGCAAAAATAATAGTATGTCGACATAAGGATGGATGCGCTGGGCACATCTTCGAGAGGCAACATTTTGAGCGCCGACAGAAGCCACCACCCAAATAGTCAAATGGCCATAACTTTTCATAGGGAGCTCGGATTCATGCAAGGTTTGAATTTTCCTCTATCCATCTTTATCTTTAATTGGGTGAGAAAAATTCTTAGAAATGCAAAATACAGATTCGCTACTTTTGGGTTTGCTAGGGTTCTCACCTACCACCATAATGAGATAAATTAAATGTAACCTAGAGGTGGTTGGGGTAGATTTGGAATTCCTCTCTCTTTTCTCTCTCATTCTTCCAATAAATTGTAAGGAGGGGATTCTTTCTAAAGGTTGGACATTCTTGTTTTTCCCCTCCCTTCTTCTCTTTGGTAGGTGAGTTTGTGGAGTTCAAACCTCCCATTTAAAAATGTAATGCAACTTTGCCTCTTGGCATTTTGTAGTGTATTATATCAATCTTTGGAGCAGATAATGCATGTTTGTGGATGATTCTCAACCCTCTCTGTGTTTATTTGCATCCTCCTGATCTTTCACTACAATTTTGGTTATCTGTGCATGATCTTGCATTACATTTTAATGGTTTGTGTTTATTGGCAAGACGGTGTTCTTCATTCCTCGATGCATCACCTTTGTTAGTTTAGGTTCATTTTTATGCATCTTCTTACCATATCTCCTTAGCAAGTTAGATTAGGTTTTTGAGTAAACCCTCTACATTTTTTACCTGTGCATCTTAATAGAGGAATAGAACCGACCTTCATCCGAGAGAGCTTTCCCGATTCACAAGGTCCCACACTTGGGAAAAGGTCCATGTTATGTAATCGCACTTGAGAGTCTCAACCCATTGAGTTGCGACATTCAAGGGTGCCGTGATTAGCCATCAACAGCTTTGGCATGCCCTCGGTGGGTCAAGAGGTCATTCTACAAGATTTGAAGGAATTTTCAAGAAATTTGGACTAAAAATTGTAGGTTTTACAATTTCAAAATTTTCACCTTCCAGGCTGAACTTTGAAATTGATTTTCAAGGGCTTAACTTGCTCAAAACAAGTCAAAATTTCACCAGTTGATAGATCGGGGATAATCTTCAAAAGGGTATTCTTAGATTTTTGAGATTTTGACTTTCAAAATTTCATGGTTTTTTAGTATTTCAGGTTTTCCCAGGTGTTGAGCATGTCCCAAGTTCTGACACGGTGTATTTCAGGTTTTGTAAGTTGCCTTACATGACCTAAGTTTTTCCTGTACCTTTTGGGGATTAGTAGCTACACAACAAAACCCGATAACCGAATTGAAGAACTATATCTTCTGGGTCCTTCAAGCTTTTAAATTTAATTTTTTTAATATTGTCAGGTTTGGTGTGTAACTTGGCAGAATCTAGCCTTTTGAGGCTCATTATCTAACACATCTGGTGACTCAAAGGGGATAGAATTTAGTGGTTTAGCAGCAATAGTTGCCCAGTGCATGAGAAGAATTCGAACCAGGTCTGATACTCGAGAAGAGGGGTTATTTTTCCACTTACAGCTATCACCAGGCAGAGGAAGGAGAGGAAGAGGACCACGAAGATCACCATCTCCACCTAACTGGACTTTGTCTACACCTCCACCTGGTAGACCTTTTCTTACATCAACCAGAGTTCTTAGGCCAATCATAATGGCACATCTACCACCGAATCCCTTTGTCAATTTCACTGGCAGCAGCCCACTTTCCCTCAATGCACAAAATCTAGTTCCAATTGCAGCATTGAAGAACATTCCATTTTTCACTGGAGAAAATCATACCACTCCTAGTGATCATGTCAAAGACATTGCTAACATTTGTGCAATCCATGAGATAAATGAAATGGATGTTGCTATCAAATTGCTGGCATCTTCATTCAAAGGGAAGGCATTGTAATGGTTTAGGAGCCTTGGAGTTGGTTCTATCCAAAATTGGAATCAGTTATGCATAGTTCTCCATGAGCAGTTTGGAGAAAAGGGAGACAATTTGTCTCTACTAGAACAATTGACAACTATCAAGAGAGCTCCCAACGAGCAGCTGACTGACTTCAACTTCAGATTTCAAAGGTCTTGGGATAGGATTCCAGTGGCCGTTAGGCCAATAGCTGAAGGTGATTTTCTATATTATCTTAAGGCTTTGAATTCTGATATTTCTATGTTAATTCAATCTATGGGAGGCACAACCTTACCTACTACTTATAACATTTCCATTAGGGCTGAAAATTGTCTTATTCAAGTTGGTAAGTTGGCTCCTAGGCCTCCCATGCCCTTGTATCCAAACTTAGAAAATCCAAGCACTAGTCAAACACCCACTTTGGCTCCTATTCCCACTCCTAGAAATCAAAGTTCAAATGAAACTTCTACTTCATCCTCTAGTGCTTCAAATGAACTCCAGGAGGTTATGAAACAATTATAGAACCTTGGAAATGAGCTGGTGACTATCAAAAGACAACAAGCTCAAAGTGCTAGACCATATCAACCTCAAGCGCAGTACCAGGCTAGGCCACCATACCAGCCCAATAGGCCACCCAATCCAGCTGCAAATCAAAGCCAAGTAAGGCCTCCCACCAATAGACCATTTCAGCCCTATAACCCCAATGTTGCATCTACTTCTAAAGCCTTAGTGCCAGTGTAAAACAACATAGCTCAAGAGTATGATTGGTGTTTCCCATGCAATGAACCTCACAACCAATCTATGTGCTTCAATGGTGCTTTGAACCAAGCCTTGATGGTGACAACTACTAGCGTAGAGGGTGAAGTGAGTCAAGAAGCAAATCAGCAACAAGGCACGTCTCAGCAAAACACAGCTCCAAATGATACCGCACTTGCGAATTAGCAAGCTGAGGATTTTTGTGGCATGAATCAAACAATTTCTCAAAGTGTAGCAGCTAACACAAGATCAAAGAAGAGGAATATTGGTGAAGGGAAGTCATTGGCTCCAAGTGATCTACAACCTTCCATCACTCCACAAGGTGTCGGTAAGCAAAATACAGCTCCAAACATGCAAGGACAGCCCAAACCACCTTCTAAACCAACTCAAATGCCAGCTGTTGCTGCCCATGCACAAGAAAGGAATGCACAGACTAAAGGATAGCAAAGAGATGTTTCATCCCCATTTAGCATCATTGATCAAATGAAGAAGACAAATGTGAATATATCAATGTGGGAATATTTATCCATCCCAGGCCAAAGAGATCTTCTACAAGCTGCCATGAAGAATTGGTCAACTTCGAACCAACAGGTCCATATGCAAGAGAATGTCCTCACAAATGCTGCTCAGCCTGAAGGGAATCATGGAGGAAAACAAGGTAAAGTTTTGAAACCCCCTCCATTCTATGTTTCATTAATCATTGGGGATAAACTAGTACATAATTGCATGATTGATTCTAGGGCAAGTAGTTCTGTCATGCCCAAGCAAATAGCTGATCAGCTGGGTCTCCAATATGAAGTCATATCTAAAGGGGTATTGAAATTGGATAGGACAAAAATAGAAACAATGGGAGTGATTAAAGGTTTGAATCTTACCTTGCATGCATGCCCTAACATTACCATCTTGCAAGATGTGTCAGTAATAGATTTGCCACCACTCTTTGCCCTATGCTTATCAAGGGACTTCACAGCTAAATTGGAGGCTACTTATCTGCTGACTAGTCACACATGTTGTTCAAAACAAGATATGGTACTAAGGTCACAATCAGATCCGAACCAATTGCAAACTTTCATATTGAGCCTCATACTCCAAGCCAAATCAATGCCAACTGTTCAACATTTGATCAAGAAGATTATCCAAGCACAAATGAAGCTAACACCAAAGTTGGAAGCATCCCAGATTTGACTCTTGATGAATGGGAAAGCAAGGTACATGCTTTTGATCCCTACCAAGAAATAGAAGAATCTAAGCTAGGAGTCTATTGCATACATGAAGAAAACTAGCCTATTCCTAGCATCACCAAACCAGACCATAAGGATGACAATGAGGTATGGCAATTATTTTTCGATGGATCAAGGAGTAGGAAAGGTGCAGGAGGAGGAGCTATGCTTGTTTCACCTCAAGGCATCAAATATTATTCATCTTTCCATTTCCAATTTTCCTATTCAAACAACACAGCTGAATATGAGGCCTTGATTCATGGACTTCATTGGGCCAGGAAAAAGGGCATAAAGAACTTGTAGGTGTTCGGGGATAGTGAGCTGATCATCAATCAAGTCAGGGGACAACATGCTACAAAGAATGACCTACTGAAGAACTACAAGAATAGGGTATGGGACCTCGTTGAGGATTTTGAAGCTTTCAACATCGTGTCCATACCTAGGAAGAAAAATGAAGCCATGGATAGGCTCGCAGCAGTTGGAGTAACGTTTGATGTGGTTGACAACATCGAAGGAAGAAACACAACCACATATCCATGTGATTATGAGGCTAGCAGATTCAGATAATAACACAAGCTGGTAGGTGTTTGAGAACGATCAAGAGATCGTCAATTTCTTACAAGAAGATGCTGAATTCTCGCTAGGAATCGGAGATGTAGACTAGAGCGTGCGATGCGGTGCTCAAGTAGTATAGTGCCAGACAAACAAGATTCCCAAAGGTTTAATAACATTGTAGTCTATCTTCAACCCTAACGAATAGTTCCATAAGGAAATAGATAACATACGAGTCAAGAAAAAAGATTCTGAGCCAATTCTAGTTGGGAAGGAAAAACACTTCAAATTGGTAAAGTGGCCATTAAGCAGGAGAAATCAGATTTCATACAGCTTTGCCAAGAATTTCCAGATGTCTTTGCTTGGAGCTATGAAGACTTGAGAGGATTCAATCTGAAGTTGGCACAACATACCATAGAATTGGATCCAGATGCTAAGCCCATCAGGCAGAAGCAGAGACCAGTCAACCCTCACATTGAGCCTCTAATGAAGAAAGAGCTAAACAAGCTAATAGAGGCAAGCATTATATTCCCGATCAAGCACTCAAGCTGGGTTGTAAACTTGGTTCTAGTCAGGAAGAAGAGTGGAGAAATCAGGTTGTGTGTGGACTTCCGAGACCTCAACAGGGCATCTCTCAAAGACCATTACCCACTTCCTTCAATGGAACAAATATTGCAAGTGGTGTCTAGTTTGGAGAGATTCTCTCTCCTAGATGGCTATTTGGGGTATAATCAGATAATGGTGAAAGAAGATGACCAGTTCAAGATGGCTTTCACCACCAAATGGGGCACCTATGCCTACAAGAAGATGCCATTTGGGCTATCAAATGCTGGAGCCACTTTCCAAAGGGCAATGGATATGGCATTCAAGGGATTGATCAATAAAATAGTTCTAATATATCTTGATGACATCACTGTATTCTCAAAAATGTAGTGGATCACCTCTTTCATTTGAGGCAGGTATTTCAAAGGTGTAGAAGATTTGGGGTATCATTAAATCCCAAAAAATGCATATTCTTGGCTCACGAGGGAAAACTTCTAGGCCATATTGTTTCAAAGGAGGGGTTGACGATTGACCTAGAAAGAGTTGAAGAAATTCGAGTGTTGCCATTGCCAAGTCACAAGAAGGCTCTTCAAAGCTTCTTGGGAAGGATCAATTTTGTCCGCAGGTTTGTTCCAAACTTTGTAGCTCTCGTAAAGCCAATAATGTTGATGTTGAAAAAGAGCATGACATTTAAGTGGACATCTGAAGGCAAGGCAAGTTTTGAGGCAATAAAAGAGGCTATATCTCAAGCTCCAACTCTTGTCAATCCAGACTTCTCCAAGGATTTCATGCTATATGCCTTTGGTGGTGGAGACACAATTTCTGCAATCTTGGTACAGCAAAACAAAGAAGGATTAGAACAACCAGTTGCTTTCTTCAGTCAAGGCTTGAGGAATATGAAACAAGGTACTCTTTCATTGAAAATCATGTCCTTGCAGTGATCAGGAGCTTAAAGAAATTCAAGCACCTAGTCTCAAACAACAAGATCCAATTGTTGGTCTCTCATGCGGGAGTCAAGGACTTCCTTCTAAACAAGGATTTGAATGAGAAACATGTAGGATGGATAACCCGTGTCATGGAATATGACATCGAGATCAAGGTCACAAAACTAGTACGTGGAAAAGGACTATGTGAACAGCTAGCTTTGAGTCGGCAAGTTAAAGCAGGTGATGAAAAAGAGACTATCTTGGTACTACAAGATGGTCAAGAACAGGAAAATGATGATGTGCCCACTCCTTGTTGGACTCAGAATATGATACACTTCCTACAGGTAGGCCTATGCCCTCCAGAATTGAGCAAAGCAAAAAGGAGATACTTCAGATTACAAGCCATTCCATATGTGCTTGTTGATGGTGTTTTGTTCAAGAAAGACATCAATGGAGTTCTATTGAGGTGCATTGGGACAGGTCAAATTGAGAGGGTGTTACAAGATTTTCATGATGGATATTTTGGAGGACATTTTTCCCCATGGATAACAGCTCTTAAGATAATGAAGGTAGGGTATTATTGGCCCACAAAGTGTTCGGTGACTTCTATATACATGGATAAGAAAGTGTAAGAAATGTGCACTCTTCACAGGAAAAGAAAGACTAGCAGCACTTCCATTGCACCCAATTTTGGTTGACCAACCATTTATGCAATGGGGATTGGACTTCATTGGGGTCATAAATCCAAACTCAAGCCAAGGCCACAAGTGGATTCTCATGGAAACAGACTATTTCACCAAGTGGACCGAAGCAGTAGCACTCAAAGAAGCAAATGAGTCTAACATACTAGACTTTTATGAAGGAATAGTGACTAGGTTCGGTGTGCCACCACTATCATATCGAAAATGCATTGGAATTCATAGTTTCCAAGATTATAGAATGGGCTGTTAAGAATGGAATCTATTTGAGCACCTCTTCAAATTATTACCCGTGGGGTAATGGACAAGTAGAGTCCATGAACAAGAATTTGCTAAGAATCATCGGAAGAACTCGGATGAAAACCAAAGGACATGGCATACCAAGCTAAAATCAGCATTATGGGTTGACAGGATAACGCCAAAGAGATCTACAAGTAATTCTCCCTACAAGTTGGTCTATGGGAAAGAGGCAATATTGCCTATATCATTAGAATTGCCAGCATTGGAGCTCATGAAGTAGTTGGAGTTGTCGAGTTCAACCAATGGAGGACAGTGTATGCGAGTTGATGGAATTGGAAGAAATAAGAGAACATGTAGTTCTGATGATTGAAAAGGATCAAGCCTTAGTAAAAATATGGTTTGATAAGAAGGCAAGAGCAAGGACCTTCCAGGAAGGGGACCTAGTTCTGAAATGGGATGCAAATCGGGAAAAACTAGGAAGGCATTCCAAGTTTGATGCCATTTGGAGTGGCCCCTACATGGTCATGGGATGTAAAAGTAGTAATGCCTTCCAATTGTCTACATTGGATGGAGAAGAACTCCCAATTCCAGTTAACGGAATCTATCTTAAACATTGCTACTAAAAGGAAAAGGTTTACCCTTGTAAATATTAGCCTAGATTTCAATTCCTCTAAGTGCATATGCACATTGTCTTGTTGTAGTTAGGTTTCAATTTCCCTAAGTGCTTCGGCACAAGTTTTTTGCTCTCAGGTTGAATTTTTACAGTTCAGCATGCTCTCGAAGGAGTTATGATGTCGGGATCGGGATTAGAGATCAAGTTGGTTTCAGTTATTGCTTATGACTCCATGCCCAATGGATTGCTAAAAGGCCACTGATCTTCTACCTAGCAGGCAGCGACCCCGTTGAGTCACCAAATTGTTGTATATATCTTCCCCCTCGGGTAGATATGGGAATAACAAAAGGTAAAGGGCGCACGACATAAGGTGTCGACATGAAGAAATTTGCACCTTGGCGCAGGTAAAGGGTGCATGACATAAGGTGTCGACATGAAGAAATTTGTGGCACAGGCATAGGTAAAGGGTGCACGACATAAGGTGTCGACATGAAGAAATTTGTGCCTTGGCGTAGGTAAAGGGCACATGACATAAGGTGTCGACATGAAGAAATTCGTGCCTTGCACAAGTAAAGGGTGCATGACATAAGGTGTCGACATGAAGAAATTTGCGCCTTGGTGTAGGTAAAGGGCGCACAACATAAGGTGTCGACATGAAGAAATTCACACCTTGGTGCAGGTAAAGGGCGCATGACATAAGGTGTCGACATGAAGAAATTTGCACCTTGGCACAGGTAAAGGGCGCACGACATAAGGTGTCGACATGAAGAAATTAACGCCACAGGCGCAAGGTAAAGGGTGCATGACATAAGGTGTCGACATGAAGAAATTCACGCCTTGGCGTAGGTAAAGGGCGCACGACATAAGGTGTCAACATGAAGAAATTTGCGCCTTGGCGCAGGTAAAGGGCACACGACATAAGGTGTCGACATGAAGAAATTTGTGCCTTGGCACAGGTAAAGGGCGCACGACATAAGGTGTTGACATGAAAAAATTCACGCCTTGGCACAAATAAGAGTATGTCAACATAAGGATGGATGCGCCGGGTGCATCTTCAGGAGGCGCAACATTTTGAGCGTTGACAGAAGCGCACCTAACCCGGATATTCAAATGGCCATAACTTTTCATAGGAGCTCGGATTCACACAAGGTTTGACTTTTTGGATATCTTTAATTGGGTTTAGAACAAATTCTTAAAAATGCAAAATACGTTCGCCACTTTTGGGTTTGCTAGGGTTCTCACCTACCACCATAATGAGATAAATTAAATGTAACCTAGAGGTGGTTGGGGTATATTTGTAATTCCTCTCTCTTTTCTCTCTCATTCTTCCTATAAATTTTAAGGAGGGGATTCTTTCTAAATGTTGGACATTATTGTTTCACCCTCCCTTCTTCTCTTTGGTAGGTGATTTTGTGGGAATTCAAACCTCCCATTTAAAACTCAGTAATGCAACTTTGCCTCTTGGCATTTTGTAGTGTATTGTATCAATCTTTGGAGCATATAATGCATTTCGTGGATGATTCTCAAGCATCTCTATGTTTATTTTCATCCTCTTGATCTTTCACTACAATTTTGGTTATCTCATGCATGATCTTGCATTGCATTTTAATGGTTTGTGTTTATTGGCAAGACAGTGTTCTTCATTCCTCGGTGCATCAACTTTGTTAGTTTAGGTTTATTTTTATGCATCTTATTACCCTGTCTCCTTGGAAAGTTAGATTAGGTTTTGAGTAAACCCTCTGCATTTTTTACCATGCATCTAACATAGGAATAGGAACCGGCCTTCATTCGGAGAGCTTTCCCGATTCACAAGGTCCCACACTTGGGAAAATTTCCATGTTATGCAATCGCACTGAGATTCTCAACCCATTGAGTTGCAAACCTTCATGGGTGTTGTGATTCGCCATCATCAACAAATCGTTATGCCTCCCTACATGAATTCTCCCCTGCACTGCCCTCTCCTAAACCACACTTAGGCAATCTACCCAATCACCCAACAAGAACTCCAAAACACTCCTACCTTTCGATAGTAGAGCTTGTTCCGAGATTCAATCTCTCGAGATCCTTCCAAACCAAACAAACACCAATAAATCTAACCAAGAACACAAGATCTCAAAAATATTCTATCTCCCAAAAGATGCAAGAGCACAAAATAATGAAGTAACCCCCAAACAACCAAAAGAACTTCAATAAATAGAAAAGGGAGAGAGAAAGATGATGTGGATCCAAGTAGGATACCACCTCATTTCCTCTCCACTCCACATCACCCTAGTAAAGCCCATACTCCAAAGCACAATTAATAATTTATTGAAGGAATGACATTTTACTTACATACACAATATAATACCACACCCCTAAGGACAAAATTAATTGCAAGAAAGGAAGTGCAATAAACATTTTATCTTTTTATCTTCCCAAAACACCTAATGGGGTCTAATTTTTACACCAAAACCCATAGGTAGGGTTGGTATAGAAATTTAAGAAGTGTGGGACAATTTTTCCTTGTCCCACAAGCCTCCAAAATTGGCCTCTAAGGCAAAATTCGAATTTCCATGAAGGGGTAGAGTGTAAAACACTCAAGATCCCCAAGAACTCAACTTACAACACAAAATCCAAGAGAAATATACTCTAATAAATAAATTCCTTTGGTAAAATATTTAATTAGTTTAAGACAAGGTAATATTAGCTCTAATTAAGACACTACAACCCATTAATAATAAAGAGGAAAAAGTATACACCAAATTCCAAATAAATAATAAAATGAACTACATCACTAAAATCACATAGTAACATCAATAAATGAAACTATATAAAAGGAAATACATAACCCCTTAGTCACAATTTCCCCTAACAAAATTCTAACACACACATAATTACATGTAGCCATGGTGACACTTGTTGAATTCACCTAGAATTCCAAATTGGTTGGTCTTCAATCCCGATGTTTGTTGTGAATAAATTTACTTGCAAAACACATAAATACCTCCTCCGGCCTCCTGGCCGCATTAAAAACATCTATGAAAAAATATACCATATAAATCAACAATCATCTATATATGAATCAAATATCATCTAGGAAAATACAATATCATTTACAATTTCTAGACAACATTTCTATTCTACATTTCATCCATGTCAAAATGATCACAACATTAGTCCAATTATCAAATTCTACTTAGTGTGACAAAAGTATATCGTATGTCATAAATATATATAAATAACCATGTCAAAACCATATCAAAATCAATATAAAATGTCTCTAATAATCCACATGCATCATATATGAGTCAAATTAACAACATTCCAATATCTCTAACATTTGATATTATGCTAAATCAAAAAGCTACAATATATCCATAAGTGGAGGCGACAGGTCTTGAAATCAACAACAAAAAGGTGTCGAAGGGAAGTGGGCACTACATCCCCCTCCCCTTAGACTTGACTTCCTCCTAGAAGTCACTTTGGAATAGGTGTGGAAATTGAACTCGTAGCAATGTAGCATCCTCCCATGTAGCCGCAATCTCATCATATCTATCCCACTAGACCCAAGCCTTGTCAATTTATCTACCTCAAAGCCCTATGGTCATGCACTCTATAATGTGGATGGGTCCTACCATCACCTACCCCGATTTTGCACCTACAATGTGGTCCAATCTAGCACTTGAGAATATTATCAGGTGGCTCCATATGGCTTGATCTGACAAGCAATCCTTTTCACCTTCGAGAATACACCTTGAGGAATAGATACCTGCATTCATGCCTCTCAAAAATGAGTTTCCTCACATGGATTATACCACATATTTGCATTACGGGTCCAAATCGGCAAATCAGAAGAGGAGCCAAAGCATAAGCCTCCACATGTCTCTTTGACACAACTACAAAGGTGAAATCTAGATTCGGTTCCCAAATGAGTGTGGGCTCTCCACGTATTTAGAACACAAGAGAGATGCATCACGATGAAAATTATGAGCATGGGAAGGTCCAGTGGAAGCTTCCACGTGTCTGTTCGACACAACTTCAAAGATGAAGTCTAAATGTGGGACCTCAAAAAAGCACAGGCTCTCCACATGCCTTAGGCCAAATAAAGTATTCTCGGCCATTAAAAAAGTTTGAGTATAAAGATGAGCTAGCGTTATCCTCCACGTGTCTATTCAACACACTTTTGATATCATGCTCAAAAGTGGAGACCCCTGAACAAGCATGGGCTCTCCACGTGTCTCAACTCGAAAAGTTGTACAGATAGTTGAAAAATTTTAAGAACTAGCGTAAGGTGCCACGTGCCTAGGGTCTGAGAAATTTGCATCTCGAAGAGTCTATGGGACCACAAAACTAAGATTTTTTAATTTGATTTTAGACTCCTTTCAATATCACTCTCTGGCGGTGAATCTTGAGAATGAAACTGCCAGTCGTTTGAAGCTTTGTTCCTTCAAAGATTTCCTATAGTCCATCCACCATCAAGTTGTTTTCATCACCGGATACAAATCTAATCATATGTCAAATACTCCATGATGAAATTCCATTCTATCTCAATGATGCCTTTATTGCAGAAAAGAAAAATTCTCATTTCCGAATCCTCCTTTGGAATATTCCATCTACTAGTTTCGCTTGAAGATGATTAGATCCAGTCCTTAATCGTGTCACTAGAATCTTCGCTTTACCCTTGATACCTACCCCTAGATAATATTTTTCATCATGTTCCCTAGTGGGATTGAATTCTCTAATATAATGTGCTTTCTTTCGACTAATCTATCCCGTCCACATGGTAGTCTTGAAATTTTCTATCACATAACTTTTTATATCCTTGTTGTTGTTAGGACACTCTTGTAAGTTGATGCCCCATTTTTTCATCAATTTATTATTATGTTTCATCCATGTTTTCTTTTTACGCTCTAGATTATCTTCCATAACCATTTTGGGCCAGCGAACATTGTCCATAATTTCAAATTTTTTCAAATAGCTTGTCATCCAAGATATTGCTAAAGATTCAACGAGGAAGTACCCACTTTAGGCAACAAGATCTCATACGGAACAGTTGATTTGACTTTGAGAGTGCTTGTGATTAGATGTTTTGGATTCTTTCTATCTATCTCCACCTCGTGATTTGACATGCTACTTCCCCAAACCTCGCAGCCATAGAGAACAACCGGAGTGACCAACAATCCAAAAAGGGTTTTCTTAGTTTTCCAGTCCCAAAGTTCAGCTTTCCTACACCTATTTTGAAGTAGGTAAGATGCTTTCCAACCTCCCTATATCCTTTTTGCTTTACAAGTCTCCTAACTAAGCTTGTGGTGAAATTCAATCCCAAGATATTTGTATTCAGTGACTATTTCCAAAGGGCTCCCCTAAAAAAGAAAGTTAATTTGTCTCTCTTTCCTTTTCAAGGAGAAAATCATGATTTTTTTTTTGCTAGTGTTCACTTGCATCCCGACTTCTTGGTAGAAGCGTTCTATGGATTTTAGTTATTCCAACTAGAAAATTCTAAGTATGGGAGGATCCAACAAAAAACCTCCACGTGTCTCCTTAGTGCTCTTTCAAAAGTAAAATTCAGGGAAAATCCCCAAATAGGCGTAGGCCTTCCACGTGTCTCGGGCCCAAGAAATTTGCTTCACTTGTTGAGAAGTCTCAGTATAAAGAGGAGCCTACGTAAGCCACCACGTGCCTCATTGGCGCAACTCCAAAGGTCGGATAGAGAGGAAGGACCTCAAAGGAGCATAGGCTCTCCTCATGTCTATGGTCTAACAAAGTTGCACCAACCGTTGAAAATTCTAAGTGTGGGTAGACCAGCGGAAACCTCCACGTGTCTCTTTCGGTGCAACTTCAAATGTGAAATATAGGGCAGGTCCCGAAACAGGCATAGGACCTCCACGTGGAAAATATCTTAGTTTGTGGGGGATTTTACATTTTATGCCACTTAGAAGAAATTTCTAAAATACCTCCGGTGACCCACCCTTCCATCTTTGATGTAGACTCAACACATGGCTTTATCTGGGCACTTGTGGGGTCACACTTCACTTTTATACCTTACTCCCTTTTTCAAAACAAGGCTAAAAGTTCCAAATTCCTCCAAATGACCCACCTCCCCACTTTGAATTTTCAATGTTGACTCAAACATGTGACATTATTTGGTCCCCAATAGAATCATGGCTCATTTTATAACTTTTCTCCTTTTCACAAAAAGGCAAAAATCTTCAAAATGCTCCAATGATCTGCCTCTCTGCCTTTGACTTTTCAAACCACCATGTGTCCTTTTGTGTGCCTTAGGAATTTCATTTATATTTTCATTCCTTTCATCATAATGTCTCAAAATTCAAAAAGGTCCCATCTTCCAACAACGGCTTGACTTATGACACGTCTACAATTTCCGAGGCCAAAGTAAGAAATTACTTTTCCACTTTATATTGTGCGTAGTGATTTAGAATTTATAAGAGCCGCGAGACCAATTTGGCATTTTTACAATTGTGACAAAAGTGACAAGTTCACCAAATAGACCCATCGTGCCACGTCTAATTAAAGATGACCACGTATCCATGGATGTTGGGACAAGATTTACAGAGGAGACACAATCGTGGAAGACACCCAACAACAAAAATTTTCCCCATAGAGAGAAGAATGTAAATAATACCAAGGCTCAATGTGATCCACAACCCAAGGAAAAGACTGAAAATGACATCCTGGTGAAGGAAAATAATTATGCACACCCATACAGGAGGACAAAAGTGCATCAAACTAGGTGGGCTAAGAAATTTTGAACAAATAGGGTGAGATTAAATTGAGCACCAACATCGGCTCCAACTTAGGGATGGGCACTCCTGCGAGTGCCACAAGAACAACATAACAGACCATGTGCCAAAAATCCATTGGGAAATGGAGTCAAGAACAAGCTTGCAAAGTAGAAAAATAATTTCCAACCTCCCAAGAACAAACTGAGAAACCAACAAAAATAAGCCGCTAAGGACCAGGACGAACCAAAACAAAAAAAAAAACGAAAAGAAAAATAAATTAAATATTGTACACTATACAATGATGCATGCCTTGATTCTAAGAAATCAGTCAAGGAGATGTTTCAAGTGCCTACCATTCTAAGTATGACCAAGCCAAGAAGTCTTGATACTTTTTTAACAACTAGACATATGCTTGTTTTCCTTCTCTATCCAAGTTGCTACCTAGCCATATTTTTTGAGGTTTATCTTTTGTGCCTTTACTAGATCTAGAACAAACCCCATCAAACATCGAGTCCAGGAGAACCAATCTTCTTGGGATACTTACACTCATCAATTTTATGCTCCTTAAAATCAGCATAGCCCACAAAGTTTTTGACATCGACGTCTACATACAATACTTCATAAGAAGCATTGTTAGGGTCCTCAATGAGATGTAACATTTTATTCTCACCGTACAACTTCACAAGGTTCCCCTCAATTGGTATGGTTGCATATGACATGTCCATTTGTATGCTTCCACCCACACTAGCTGCCCACTTTCTGGATAATAACATCCCCATTTGGTAGGATAGTCCACAATAACCACATTCATGGTTAAGCACTTTCCTAGAAAATTTTCCAACTGCACTACTAATCCCTTGACATACTGAAAAATACCGCACTTCTCTTGAATCCATACGGACATTTCCCAAAAGGTATTGTTACCTTGATATTTAACTCATTCATGACCTCAAGAGGCATTACATTACATGAGGCTCCTGAATCAAACATGTAGTTATGTACTAGCCTATCTTTAATAATCAAAGTGGTAAAAAAGGATCCAAATTAAGCTGAGATTCAACTAGGAATTTCCCAAATACACCTCGGTGATTCTCCCGGTTCCCCTTATACCGTGCTATTTATGAGTTAGCAATGACAAGAGGAACCTCTATAATTATCACACTCTTTCCCGAGTAATATTTTCTTACTTAAATCCCAAATATTTGAATGGCCTTTTCCTATGTTTAGGAATTCTAAGTAATTCAATAATGGGAACAATGACTTTGATCTAGCTTAAGATTTGGGCTATGTCACCA
Organism: Taxus wallichiana var. yunnanensis; assembly: GCA_018340775.1. Classification (NCBI taxonomy): domain Eukaryota; kingdom Viridiplantae; phylum Streptophyta; class Pinopsida; order Cupressales; family Taxaceae; genus Taxus; species Taxus wallichiana. Next base: position 840,602,984 of record CM031242.1, on the reverse strand, counting down.
GGAATATATTTGGGTAGGGAAGTATTAGGAGGGAGACTCACAACTTCTTCTGATAGTATGGAATTTTTCATAGTCTAGGCATGGGCAAGAGTACCGCTTTTATTTGGAGTAATTATGCCTTTTCCGATGTATGTTTCTTAGGGGTTCCCTTGGGATATTGGTAAGAACTCAAACTTTTGGTTTGGATTTTGGCCCCCACTTTGAAAACCTTACTTCTAGTGTTATATTATTTCTCCCAAGCAAGTACCGCATTTATAAAAATGCGGTTATCTGTCCTCCTCGTAGGATCCCTCTATCATACTTTTTAATCATCAAGGACCTTATGTATTAAAAATTATGATTGGGAAGATCAAATTATTGTACAATATCAATTTCAAAAGTATTAATGGGAGGAAGAGGCAATACCTAGTGGACACAATCATCCATAAATCTTCAATAGTTATGGCACTTATTGATTTAGTTGAGGTTGCCCCGCTTTGTGAGTTTGCAGGCTCTCCATCATGCACGCGATCATCATATGTCTCATCATTGTTTGCTTCCTCAACTTCTTGATCTACATCATGTGGGGAGTGTGGTAACAAACACCTATCACACCACTCTATAAGATTGACCTCCTCCACAAGAGTAGTAACCTTGACAATCAAAGGATCGGAACCAATCTATTCTCCTGCGTTGAGGTTTTTACCTCTTGACCCCATGAGCCCTTTCCCTTTGTCATATGGTTTGTGATCACCTCTAGGATGATTTCCAAATCTCTCCTAAATGTGTGACTTGTGCTGACCCTGGGAACTTTTTCCTATCCCTTTTTCTGCTATGGCCAGTTTATAGGATATCTCTTTAACTAGTTCAACCAAAGTTTTTACAACCTCTTCAAGATCCACAACTTTGTTTGATTGAGGCCTCTCGGATCGATTAACTTGAAACCCTCTCTCTTAGGAGAATTTCCAACAAATTTGATGTTATTCTCTATTTGTAAGGCTATGGTGAAGTACGCCTTAATGTTCTAACGTTCTTATCTCTCAAGTAATAAGCAACCTTTTTATCAAAAGCGTCATAATATTATATCAAACAAGACTCATCACTTGGCCTCGGGACTATAGGTAGCCTATTTTTGGTCCTATTTAACTAAGTATTAAAATCATGGACATATTCATATGGATTTTTCTTTATATTTTCAAATTATGACAAAAGGAACAAGGGATATGTCTTATCCTCACATTGTAATCTAAAGGCATTTTTCATCTCGGTCCATGAATCTATTGAATTATCTGGTAAAGCCTTGTACTAGTCACATGTATCTTCCTCAAGAGTATTAATTAAAAAATTCACATACATGTCTTCAAACTCAATTTCAAAATATTCCATCATATTGATAAAGAGTCTTAAATGGTGGTCACCAGGTGATGGCATTATTCCATTGAAATTTTGGCAACCTATTTCTAACATCTTGCTGCACCATATTAAGATATCCTTCCATACCTCTGAAATCTATAGGTCTAAAGGTGTTGATAAAAGAAGGAGGTCTAGGTGGAGGTTGGGCCATATTTCTTTGAGGCGGTGAATTTACGAGAGAATCAAATGATACGGAATGAGGGGTCTTTGGAGCACATGAGTATATAATTCAAAATAGATATTCTCTATTGACTCGGTTTGTTGGAAAACCCTTTCGGCCTTGCAAGAAACAAGGGAAAAATGAGATCCATGCTTTTTAGACACAAATTATTACCCCTCTCTAGTTGGAGAACTCAAATATATATTAAGATTACCTGGTTCAGAATCACTTGAAGACGTATGGTAATCTTCAACTACAGATTGATCACCTTTTATAACTGATATCTCCTTTTTTGATTCTTGATTTCCAACAACTTCCCAGACTTGTTTTCCTTCTAAATTTTCTTTTCTTAGTTATGTAAATAACGTTTTAGTAGGATCCCTGGTGAAGAAAGACCTTCTTCCTCCACTTTGCAAATATCGATGAAAAACTTCACTTGACACAGGTTAAGACACTGGTAATCATCAAAATTTCAATACTAAGGATTTTCACCTTAGTTGTCTAGATGCACTATAAGTAATTGCCAATTTTCTATCAATGCTTAATTTCTGCAAAGCTTAACAAATATGACCTTCCTTTACCCACATTTATCACTATTGATGCAAATTTAGTGCAATAACCACTATAAACTAGAAATATTGCATAATGAACTTGTAATCTTGCACAAATCTTACAAATTTCAACAAAGGATGATGTTTAAAAAACTTATTTGTACTTAAACCATGTAAAAAATATTACCTAGGTCAGCATGTGTATACATTTGTAAAATTAGTCCTGCAAGGTGGCGCCACTTTAAAGGTAAGACCCAGAGGTAGATCCTCAAATGTGCGCAAGCCCTCCACGTGGAAAAGATCTAAGATGAAGTGGGCTAGGGGGTAATTTTAACATTTTGTATCACTTACGGAAATTGTGCATTTTTGGACAATTTAACTTTGTCCATATGTTGTTGATATAGGCTTTACGCATGGCTTTCTTGGGAGTCGACGAGGATGCGGCTTACTTTATGAATTTAATTATTTTCTAAAACAAATCGAGAATCTAGAAATTCCTCAATGGTAACCCACCTCCCCACTTTTAACTTTCGATGTGGACACTAGCGGGTCACGCTTCACTTTTATTATTTATTACCTTTTTCAAAACAAGGCTAAAAGTTCCAGTCCTCCGACCACGGCCTCTCCACTTTGAATTTTCAAAGTTGACTCAAACATGTGACATTATTTGGTCCCCAGTGGAATCGCGGCTCATTTTATAACTTTTCTTCTTTTCATTGAAAGGCCAAAATCTTCAAAATGCTCTGACGATCCACCTCTCCGCCTTTGATTTTTCAAACTGCCACGTGTCCTTTTGCGGGCCTTAAGCATTCCTTTTATATTTTCATTCCTTTCATCATAATTCCTCAAAATTACAAAAGGGACCACCTTCCCACAATGGCTCAAATTATGACATGTGTACACTTTTTGGGGCCAAAGTAAGAAATTGCTCCACTACTTCATATCGTTGAGTAGCCAATTAGAATTCATTGGAGCCACTTGGGACCAATTTGGAATTTTGTACGATTGTGACAAAAGTGAAAAGTTCACCAAATAGACCTACCATGCAGCATCCAATTAAATATGAACACGTATCCATAGTTGTTGGGACAAGATTTATAGAGGAGACATAATTGTGGAAGACACCCAACAACAAAAATTTGTTCATAGAGAGAAGATTGTAAATAATACCAAGGCTCAATGTGATCCACAACCCAAGGAAAGGATTGACAACGGCGTCTTGGTGAAGGTAAATAATTACACACACCCATACAAGAGGATAGAAAGTGTATAAAACTAGGCGGGATGAGAAATTTTGAACAAACAGGGTGAGATTAAATTGAGCACCAACAATTCCTGTGTCGATTTTTCTTGAGTGAGTCAATTTCTATATCGATGGATTCCTTCCACCGAGGTTGGTATCGAGTGTTTCAAAAACATTATCAGGGCTCGAGCTATCAATCAATGAACTCATGAGTGAAAATTTTACCTCATTTCTTGTTTAACTCCTTGTTTTTACTCCAGATGATGTATCTGGGAGTTGTTACAAATGTGAGTCCTTGATGGTGCTTTGTACCCACTTCGGATGAGAACTTGGCTACTTTTGAGAAGAACTATGTTGTTTCCATGTAGATTGATGTGGAGTCACATTCTCCAGTTCTCCAAGGTCAACAAATAGCTCTCTGGTAGCACATCTCTTCTCTGAGTAGTCTCCTCTAGCTGATCATTTGATTCGAGAGACTAGTCGGTGAGAGGTGGTTGGTAATGGTTCTTCTGTTATCACTACTAAGTCAAAGGATGACTCGTCACAAACCATGTCTTGAATCTCGTATATTTTATTTGTCTTAGGATCCATGAGATGGTAAGCCTTTGAGGTAGTGCTATAACCAAGTAGGATGCATGGGAGTGTCTTTGGCTCAACCTTCTTTCTCTTCGTGCTGGGACATGCATGTATGTTGTGCAACCAAATACTCATAAATGAGAAATTGATGGCTTTCTACCACTCCATACCTCTTTTGGCATTTTATTTTGTAGAATATTTTTGGTGCCCTGTTGAGAAGATATACAGCTATCTGTACTACTTCAGCCCAATAGCGTTCCTCTAGCTTTGTTGTTGTTAGCATGCAGTGAGCCATCTCCATCATTGTGTGATTGCGACGCTCAACAATGCCATTTTTCTGGGTGTGTAGGGAGTAGTCAGGTTCTTCTTAACACCTTGTTGGTTCAGGAAGGCCAAGAACTTATTTGATGTGAATTTCCCCCCTCGATCTGAGTGAAGTAGAAGAAGTGGTTGTCCAGTCTCTTTCACAACATGATGATAGAAATTATGGAAATGTTGAAGAGCCTGAATTTTCTTCTTCAGTAAAAACAACCACATCTTGCGAGAGTGGTCAAAGATGAACAATTGGAAGTTTTTGTATCCTAAAAATGAAGTAGGAAGTGGGCCATTCAGATCGGTATGAACTACCTCAAGACGCATCTTGGCATGGAAGATGCTCACCTAAAATGGATCCTTGTGTTGTTTTCTTGCAAGACAAACATGGAAAATAGGCAAGGAACTGGACAATTTAGGTAGTCCATCGACATATTCTTTTGAACTCATCGATGCAATGAACTAATTGACAAGTTACCATATTTAAAATTCCACAGGGCTTTAGATTCTATTATTGAGGTAGATAAAGCTAAACTAGAAGATGAAACAATATCTACTGCAAAGAACTTATCTCTTAGAAATTCTCTAGCAATGACCTTAGCTTGTCTGGAGATTAGGCATGATTTAATGCCATTTTGGAAAAGAAATTCTACCTTTAGGTGGTGATTTAGGAGCTGAGTCACGGATAAGAGATTTCTAGTCAAGAGAGGATTATATAGTACCTTTGTAAGTGTACATTTTTTTGGTTGAAGAAGAATAGTGAAATTTCCTATTCCTTCGCAATGTACTCTTTGTAATTTTCTATTCAAACCCGATCTCAAGAGGGTTTTTCATTAAGTGATTAAAACAAATTCTTGTCACCGAACATATACTTACTTACACTTAGGATTCTATCAACCATACTTTCTTCGTGGCTGAGAAGTTTGAGAGATGATTACAAGGTTCTTACTAAAATTGGCTCCTTCTGATGTCTCCTCATTAGATTCATCATCTTGTTGGGGCTGTGATATTTCCCTTATGTTTTCTCCAGGTAGGGATGTCATTTGGACTTTTGAAAATCATCATGCCCTGATGTGCTTGTTTGACTTGAAGACCCCTATTTCAAGCCATTGTACCAGCAATGATCAATGTCATGAGTATTGGTTTTGCAGATTTGACACCATCTCTTGGACTTTTGAGCTTGTGGATTTTGATTTTGATCTTCTTGAGATTGCTTCACATTTGGGGACCTTTTCGATTCTTCTGGCCACGTTGGGGCCTTGAGAAAAGGGCTTTGTCTGAGCCTCATCTTGGACTAAATTGATTTCCTCTTCCTACTGCAATAATTTCACGAGTTCTTCAAACGTCACTACCTGTTGGATACATTACGTAAATGTAACGAACACTCGGGCGAGAAGGGAGTGCCCTCAAGGTGATCAGAACCAGAATCATATCTTATACCTTCTCACGATGAGCTATTAACTTCGATCGTAGCTCAACCACTAGATGTAAGAACTCGTCAAATTTTCTCATTCGACCCCATATATAGGGTATGCAATTTTGACTTAATATGGAGAACCTTAGTCTTATTCTTCTCCTTAAAGATGGTAGCAAGATTTTCCCATGCCTCCTTCGGTTTGTCTACATCCTGAACATGCAGTTGCACATCATCAGTGATACTCGGCATTATCATCATCAATGCTTTAGCACTTGTGATCTCATATTTAATGACTTCATCGGGGGACCTTTTCAATTCTTTTGGCCATGTCGGGGCCTTGAGAAAAGGTCTTTGTCCACCTGGCCTCATCTTAGATTGAAATGATTGCCTCTTCCTGCTGCAATAAGTTCACGAGTTCTTCAAATGTCATTTCCTATTGGATACATTTAGTGTCATAATGAACACTCATAACTGAGAAAGGAGTGCCCTCAAGGTGATCGGAACCAGAATCGTATCTTCTACCTTCTCACTAAGAGCTATTAACTTCATTCGCAGCTCGGCCACTCGACGTAAGAACTCCTCAACTTTCTCATTGGACCCCATAGATAGGGTATGCAATTTTGACTGAAGATGGAGAACCTTAGTCTTATTCTTCGCCTCAAATATGGTAGCAAGCTTGTCCCATGCCTCCTTTGGTTTCTCTGCATCCCAAACATGCGGTTGCATGTCATCGGTGATACTCAACATTATCATCATCAATGATTTAGCACTTGTGATCTCATATTTAATGAGCTCATCAGGGTTTGTTGGAACTTGTGCGGACCCTAGTGACATGCTCCATAATCCCTCAAACTAAAGGATTGTACGCATTTTTGTTTTCCAGGCCGCATAATTTGTCCCTTTAAGTAACTGAGCATCGAAAGAAGCAACTTCGTAGAAGACATCTTAATAAAATAAAATAAATAAACTTTTATTTATTTATTTATTTCAGAAGTTATTACAACTTTTACTCACTAATGAGAAGTACCACTAATAAATGCTCACGATAATCACATGCTGAAAGATGGTGATGCTTTGGGGGACATTCTTTTTAATCTTCACGCGTCGATTAATGTCGTTCCCGACTTCTTATTCTTCCCGAACTCGATTTGCTTGGTGGCTAATGTCAAAATGAAATATTCAAGAATCCTTTTTGAACTAGCTCATCAAAGACTAGATTGCATGTGTTTTGAATCTCGTTGAGCAAGGAAAAATAGAACCCAGAGATTTCGGGAGCTTCAGCAATATCACCTTTGGTGATATGAACAGGCCGATAGGCCTTTTTCATAATTAAAAATTGATGAAAATTAATGATTTAAAATTAATAAACATTAAATCTAAGAAAAAATATATATTAAAAATAATAAATAAAATAATGATTAAATTAATAAAAGATAAAAAATTGAAAATTTAAATTTAGAATTAAAATTATTAAATAATAAATATTAAAAACTAAAAATTATAATTAATAAAAATCAGAAATTATTAAATCATTAAATCATTTTAAAATTAGAAAAATCATTAAATCATTTAAAAATTAGAAAAATAAATCAACAAAAATTAAAATCAACAAAATAATTAATTAAAAATAAAATTAGAAATAAATTAAATAATAAAAATGGAGAAAAATAAAAATAATAATTAAAAACTATAAAATGAATAAAAATTAAATTTACATATTAATAGAACTTAATAATTAAAATATTAAATTTACAAGTTAATAGAACTTAATAATTAATTAAAATTAGTTATAAACATTATGTAAAATAATAAAATATAAATTGAAATTAATAAAAAAAGGAAAAATTGAAATTAATAAAAATTATAAATTAAAAAATAATAGAATATTACAAATTATTAAAAATTAATAAATATTTAAAATTATTTAAAGTTAAATATTAATAAAATTATAAAATTAAATTAAAATTAAAAATTAGAAATTATCAAAAACTAAATTATCATATTATCATCATCAGTGTCATCGTTATCATCATGTTTTTTTCCATTTTCATCATCATTTTCATCCACATTTTCTTCATTATTGACATCATCATTGTCGCCATCATCATTTGCACGGTTTTCATGGTCGTCGTCATCATCATTGTCTTCATTTTCATCATCATCCTTATCATCGCCGTTTTCATTCTTGTCAATATCATCATTGTTTTATTTTTGTCATCATGATATTCGTCATCATTTTCATCATCGTCAAATATCATTATCGTTCTCATTGTCAATCGGTTTAGGTTTTTCATTCAGTATTAGGGAATTTGGTTTATAATATGCTTTAATTGCCATCGTTACTCACACTTATCCACTATTATTTAAGGTTAGTGTTTATGGTTTAAATTTAAGTATGTACTATTAACATTAACAAAATGTGTTTAGGGTCAAGCACTTGGGATCGATGGTTCGTGATTCAATGTTCAAATCTGAAATTCAGTATGATAAAATTAATATTTTAAAATTAGTATTGATATTATTCGTTTTAATATTCTTAGTACAAATATTTATATTACGAATATTAATATCATGAATAATATTAATAATATTAATGTTATTGCTAATATTAATATTATTATGACAACTTCACACATAAAATAAAATTTACTATGAATGTCATTATCATCACCACCATTGTTGATTATTGTCATCGTCATTATCATCACCAAAATCGTTGATCATTGTCATCATCTTTATTGTCTTCATAATAATCAATCATCATCATTCTCATCATCATCATTTCATCAAATATTCATCATCAACATCATCATTCTCATCCCATTAATGTTTTTACTATTATTTTCAACTTCATCATCATCATCATTGTCTTCGTAATCATTTTCATCATCATTATCATCACCACCATCATGGATCATTGTCAACCGCATCATTATCATCACCAACATCGTCGATCATCACATCGCATTCTCATCACTAACACTATAGATCATTTTCATCATCATTAACATCACTACCATTGTTGATAATTGTCATCATCACTATCATTATAATGATTAGAATATATTATCATAACCACATCGTTAAAATTATCTTCCTCGTGATCATCTCCACCATTGTCAATCATTTTCGTCATCATCATCATCACCATCGTCGATCATTGTCGTCATCATTATCATCACCACCATCGTCGATCATTTTTTCATCATTATCATCACCACCATCGTTGATTATTGTCATCGTCATTATCACCACCACCACCATTGATCATCGTTAGAATTATCATTATCATCATTATTGTCTTCATAATCATCAATCATCATCATTTTCATCATCTTCTCAATCAAATCAGCATCATCAACATCATCATTCTCATCCCCATCTAATTTTTTACCATTATTTTTTTCATCATTATGATCATCATCATCATCATTATCTTCGTAATCATTATCATTATAATTATCCTCACCACTAATGATGATCATCTCCGTCATCATTATCATCACCACCATCATTGATCATCATTTTCAGCCTTATGATCACCACCATCTTCATAATCATCAATCATAGTCATTGTCATTATGATGATGATTCTCATCATCATCATCTCAATCAAATTGTCATCATCAACATCATCATTCTCATCCACATAAAAAATTTTACCATTATTTTCATTTTCATCATCATCATCATCACCACCATCGTCATCATTGCCTTCATAATTACTGTCATCATCTTTATCATCACAAATGATCATCACCACCATTGTTGATCATTATTTTCATCATCATCATCATCACCATCGTCGATCATTGTCATCGACATTATCAACACCACCATTGTCGATCATTGTCATCATCTTTATCATCACCACCATCATTGATCATCGTTGTCATCATTATCATCAACAACATCATTGATCATTTTCATCATCATTATGATCATCATTGTTGTCTTCGTAATCATCATCATCATCATTTTCATCATCATCTCCATCAAATCATCATCATCAACATCATCATTCTCATCCCCATCAGGTTTTTACCATTATTTTCATCATCGTCATCATCATCATCTTTGTCTTCGTAATCATTATCATCATCATTATCAGCACCACCATCAACGATCATTCATCATCGTTGTCATAATCACCACCATCATTAGTATTTGTCGTTGTCATCATCATCATCACCATCTTGATCATTATTTTCATCGTCATCATCACCATCATAATCATCATCATCACCATCGTCGATCATTGTCATTGACATTATCAACACCACCATTGTCGATCATTGTCATCATCTTTATCATCACCACCATCATTGATCATCGTTGTCATCATTATCATCAACAACATCATTGATCATTTTCATCATCATTATGATCATCATTGTTGTCTTCGTAATCATCAATCATCATCATTTTCATCATCATCATCATCATCATTTTTGTCATCATCTCCATCAAATCATCATCATCAACATCATCATTCTCATCCCCATCAGGTTTTTTACCATTATTTTCATCATTGTCATCATCATCATCTTTGTCTTCATAATCATTATCATCATCATTATCAGCACCACCATCAACGATCATTGTCGTCATCATCATAATCACCACCATCATTAGTATTTGTCGTTGTCATCATCATCACCACCATCTTGATCATTATTTTCATTGTCATTATCACCACCATCGCCGATCATTGTCATCATCATCATCATCATCATCATCATTAATCATTGTCATTGTCATCATCATCACCACCATCATCATCGATCATGTCATCGTCATTATCATCACCACCATCGTCATTCATTGTTATCGTCATCATCACCACCATATTTGGTCACTATTGTCGTCATTATAGTCACCATTCTCATCATCTCCATCAAATTATCATCATTATCATCACCACCATCTTTGGTCACTATCGTTGTCATTATAGTCACCAACATCATCAATCATTGTTGTCATCATTATCATCACCACCATCATCAATCATTATCATTATCATTAACATCACCACCATCGAGGATCATATTCATCACCACCATCATCAATCATCATCATTATCATTAACATCACCACCATCATGGATCATATTCATCACCACCATGACCACCATTATCATCATCATTATTGGCATTATGATCACCACCATCATGGATCATATTCATCACCATTATCATGACCACCATTATTGATCATCATTGTCGGCCTTATGATCACCACCATCATGGATCATATTCATCACCATTATCATGACCACCATTATTGATCATCATTGTCGGCCTTATGATCACCACCATCATGGATCATATTCATCACCATTAACATCATGTCAAATTAAAAAAACAAATAACCTAGTCCAGTTACAAAATTTTAACCATATTTTTGAAACACAGATTCAAGTTCTCTAATTTCACGTGTTTATTTATGTTCATAAATGAAAACTAAAGTGTTGAGTTTCCTTCCATACAAAGCTCGTCGCATTTAATCTCACAACTAATAATGACACACTGATGAGTTTGTGAGACACCATAAAATGTAAAATTCCTCATATTGCATCAAACAAATTAAATTTATATAAATGTTAACTATAAAAATGTAGAAATAAATGCAAAATTACAAAATCAAAATGTGTATCACATGTAATTAACAAACCTCGGCGTATTTTTCACTGATTCACGTTTAGAAAAATTGATCACTACATATCACTGAACAAAATTACAAAAACATAGAAATATCAACATATCAGAAAGACACATATTTAAGTATTCAAGGACGAGTGAGTAATGTCATTCATGATGACGTTTGTTCACATTTCAGCAAACGAGCTTCCTCCCTCTTCCTAATAGAAACATATGCACCTTCCTTCATCTTAGAATAACGCTCATAAGAAAAAGGAGGACATATGCATAATCCATCAAGAGACTTCACTCTTGATATCACCGTGAATGTCAGCCCCTATCATTCCCTCACCGCTATGTCGATCGTTGCTCTGTTAAGAGTGAGTCCTTGCGATTTGTGAATTGTAAGAGCCCATGACATCTTCAAAGGTACTTGTCTATGACATCCCCTCAATACTGGAGGCACAGTTACATATTTTGGATGACTCAAATCCCATGGGATGCCGACATAATTCTAAAACTCCACAACAACAAATATCGACAAATCTGGAGGCTTTGTCCCAGGGAAATACACTATGTTCTTCACCTATCCAAGAGATCCATTAACTAAACCTACGTCCACCCACAAATTACACACCAACATAACATGTTGACCATTGCAAAGTAACACCTCACTCTCCAACTAGTCATCATCACTTTCTCCATACGCCACTCTTCTCATACAAGTTGCAACAACTCGTGCCACATAGAACATTCAATTTCTTAAGCATAATCCTATTATGAAATGTCACTTTCACATTCATCGAAAAAAATTGACTGGAAGAGTCAAACATCAAAATTTCCTCTGTACCAAAGCATGAATCTGTTCTAGACATCAACAACTCCCAATCTTCGATTGTGGGATTCACATTTCTAAAATTAGATAGCAAGTTTCAAAACTTCACCTGATCCAAACTATCCCCTTCTTGACGAAAAATCATGTCGAGAGTCACGACATGAGAAAAAGATCTCCACAACTTTTTTCCCTCCATGTTTCCTGCATACATCGGTATGTCCTTTACAGGGGGAGTTGGGCAAGATCCCTGACAAGAATTATAGACCTATCTCCAAATATGACATTCTCGTGTGAAGGGAATGCTTCTCGCAAGTGAATATCAATTTTTTTCAACAATTTTGGACCCACGAAACTCATCTCATTGATAAGAATGTATCTATAATGTCTCATCTGCTCTTGAAATACATCCAGTGCATGTCTATTAAAACATCTCATGTCGCGTAATGGAATTCTCAACGATGAATGCACCATTGTAGCACGGATGTTGAAAGCTAAAACTCGTGTTGCCAAAAGAAGACGAGGAGTCTTACCTGTCATGACATTGTTTTCCAAGACATTCTTAATGCAATTAATCAGGAAAGATTTCCCCATCCCAACAGTACCTTGTATTATCATCTTGAGCGGAGCTTCCTTGTGGTCCTTTCTAGAATGTTTGACTATAGTTTCTAGAGCAATACATTGTTTTCTCGACGACATTTCCACACCTGATACCTAATTGTTTGAAGCATCCAATACATTTTGCATGGATTTGTTCATTTCTATAAAACATGCTGACGTATCTTGTACATCCTCATCCTCCTCTATATCCCAAACATGGTTCAAATCAAAATTCCATCTTCCAAGCATATGAAGATCACTCAAATGCACCTAATTTGGAGGAACAATGCCAGAAAATAACTCCCACTCATTCATTCCATCCACTCCCACAAAACTTTGTGTCTCATAGTCCTCGGTGTCTTCTATGTCTTCTTCCTCCATTGCATCCTTTTGGTCTACATGCCATGCACGATACGTATTCTTATTTCTCTCCCAATTTTGTAAAATTTCCTCTCTAGTACTTCCTATGTCCCTGTGTATATCATGAAAGGGCTTATATAATAACAAATCACTCCAACAAAAGTTCTCGTGATCCTCTGATCCACTTTCTGAGCAGAGAAAATACCACGGCCATATGCGTATGACAGTGGGTGTATTCCTGGGCTTCCATTTGTCTTTCTTTCTCTTCGCATTAAATGACCATGATCTCATAACATCAATCAATGAGATGGATTCCAAATGTACCGGTCGATCTTTATATGCATCGATGAAACATGATCCAGTTTCATTCTCTCCAAATGTCATACTCACCTTGCGAAAAACCTTCCAACCAACATTCAGAGTCATAAAGGCACAATTGCATTGAACCAATGACAACTTCAACAACATGTGACATGTCTCTTGCACCCCAATATCACGTTCCACAATTGCTTCTATTTAAATCCTCCAGTATATGCATAGTGTAGACTCTTCCCCATCCACATCACCTAATATCCTTGTCAACATGTCATGAAAGCTCTTTGACCTCTTCTCTACCTTTGAAGCATATTTTTCTATATACTTTAACACCGTGTGTCTAGAAACAACAAGCTGGAAATCTATATTACCGTGCCATATGGCCAACATGTCTCAGTTGTGAAGGTTCAATCTTGCATCGTTGTGGGAAGGTTCAAATCTCTTCTAATCATCTGCATCAACAAACAACTCTGAATCATCCCGAAGATCCCACAGAACATTATAACAAAAAACCATGGATGATCCCTTCTTTCGCAAATAGGACATCTCGCTACATTTAGTATGCCTCTGCACATGGTTGACAAGTTCTTCATAGTCATAAAGTGGGTCATGCTATAATATCCATGAAGGATTCATTGAGGAAGGATCTTCGACTCTAGATCGACCGAGCACCACATTTATCTGATGGCTGTCACGGGGATTCCACGAAGTGACATATCTATTAAAGAATGATATTGCAGCCATTACCTGATTCTCGTCAGCCCAATCAAACATTTCCATAGAGGGGATACCGGGGACCCACATGAATTTGTGGACATGTGCAGATTCTCGATGTTGCCACTCAAACCTATAAATACCATGCCAAAAAAACACGTGGCTTACAAAACCATTTTTTCACAATATTCAAAATGCATTGGATCACTCCACAAATTCAAATAAATTTCAATCAAACAGAAAACTACAAACCTGTACCAGTAGTCCTTTGCACCAATTAGTTTCTATATCACCTCTTCACGAAATATCTCAAATCTTCTGTGCATTTAAGCTGCAACAATATGAGGATAATCTATCACATTCCCAATCCTCCACTTATACGCCCTTGAAGAATTTGAATGAGGTTCACCAGGCATCAACTGGTGCAAATCAAACCACTTTGTGTCTGTTGCGGTAAGCGTAAAAAAAAGGATGATGAGGATGATGATGAGTGATTACAAACCATAAATAATGAACATAAACTCTCATTGGTAAACACTTGACACAAACCTTGTAACTTACATATGATAAAAAGTAAACATAAATGATGACACAATGCTTCAAATGATCTTAGTGTTGTATCTGTAAAGTTATATTGGTGATTTCTGTTTAAGATATGAGTTCGATTAAACATTTTTTTACAATCATTAAGGTTGAATTTCATTATCAAACATGAAAACTTGTGTGACATCATGGACTATGCAACATTAACACCGAACACAACTCTAAAAGTGATGAGGACACTACTAAGGAGAAATGCACCACCGAGAGCACAACCATTGATAGTGTTGATGGTGGTGGTGGTGGTTTTGATGATGGTGGTGATAATAATAATGAGGCTAATGATGATAAAAATGATGATCATGATTATTGACGATGATTATTAATGATCATGACAATAATGTTAATGATGATGATAATAAGGATTATGATGATCAAAATAACCATTGATAATAATGATGGTGGTGATATTAGAGATGAGGATAATGATGATAAAATTATGATCATGATTATTTACGATCATTATTAACGCTCACGATGTATCCGTGCTCCCGCTCTTCACGACGTAGCCCTAACCCTAAAATCCATGGCGGTGGCAATAATCACACTCCACACTCCAGTTCTCCACAACACAGCCCTATCCATGGTAGCGGTAGTAATAAATGCAAAATTGATAAAACACAAGGTAAGATTGAGCTTTATCCTTGTGCCAAAGCATATTGTATTGTTATCTTTGAAACCCCTGAATATAGGGATTTGAATTTCAAAGAATATTGGGTTTGGGGTGAACACGAGCTCATGTTCAAGCCATGGTATCCATCTTTTGATCCCTTAAAAATTTCATTCCTTTTCATACCTACCCTTAAAATTTTGGTTCATTTTTCAGGACTCCCACTTCAACTCTGGAATAGATCATGCTTGCTTGCCATAGGTAATGCTCTAGAATCATGTGTAAAAGTTGATGATAAGACCTCTGTTTAGGTACATACTACTTATGCTCGAATCCTCGTAGATCTTAATACCTCTCAAGATCTACCAGCAATAATCAAACTAGCAAATTGGGGATAGAATTTGGGAACAAAGATTGGACTACTGGGGTCTTGCTTTCAAATGTCGACGTTGCTTTCAAATTGGTCATATTTCAGAGGAATGTGAATATTCCAAACACAAAGGAAAACCTACATGGTGGAAGGATTCTCTACCTGAACATCTAACAATAAATCCCCATACCGACCCGATTGTGGAACTCCCACAAGCTAAGAACACTTCTGAGAAGAAAGCTTCCTCTCCTCAGGATGCTCTCCTGGTTGCGGTCCACATCCCTATCAAGTCAATTGAAGTGGTTATTTCAATCTCAGTGGAAGAAGGAAATGAGGAATGGAAGGTAGTGGATAGGAAAAAGAAGGGATCTCAATCTAAACCCTTCATTGTCTCGGACAAGACATGAGTCTTGTCCTGTTATGGGTTATCATTCCTATATCTGGGTTGTTGGCCTAGTGTGCTGCTACAGAGCAGCTACTTTTTAGTTGAAATTTTGCTGGTTTTTGGCTGTGTACTTGGAAGATTCTTCTCTACTATTGGGATTTGTCATTTTATCTTGATTTTGATCTCTCTTTGAAATACTGATTTTTTCAAATCTAGCGTTTGAGCACTGCTGTACAAGGGTATAGTCCCTTTCAACAAACTATTGACCTTTAATAAAAAAATAATAGAGATGTTGATGATGATCATGATGATGATGAAGATAAGGATAATGACAACAATGATGACGAGGGTGATGATTTATTCGACGACGATGATGCTGATAATGATAAAAATGATGATTATGAAGCTGATGATCATGACCAAAAGTAATACGACCATGAAAACAATTACAATGACAATGAAGATGGCATTTTGGTGGTCGTGGTGGTGGTTGTGTGGCGATAGTTATGATAATAATGATGATAATTAATGATGGTGAATATGAAAATATAGATGATGATGATGATGATTGTGATGACGATGATGATGAGTATTATGAAAAAGATGATGATGATTATAATGACGACGATGATGATGGTTTGTATGACAACGATGATGTTGATAATGATAACAATGATGATGATGGGGATACTGATTATGATTATTATAATGATGATGATAACAACCGCAATTAGATGACCATGAAAATGATGATGCCGAAAATATATTGTTATGTAGGGTTGACATTTACCCACGTACAAGGGTATTTTTCATTGTGTTTCTCACTGTTTAAGATAATTGAGATGTTGTCCTTTCAAAGATTTGGGAACTACATAATCATCATGTATGGAAACGAAGATGATGATGATAACCACAATTAGATGACCATGAAAATGATAATTTTGACAATATAATGTTATGTAGGGTTGACGTTTACCCCTGTGTAAGGGTGTTTTTCATTGTGTTTCTCATTATTTACGATAATTAATATGTTATCCTTTCTAAGATTTGGGAACTATAGAATCATCATATATGACAATGATGATGATGACAATTGTGTCAATGATCACCATCATCTAACAACGGTCATGATGATGATCATGTCAGTGATGGTTAGTATCGATGATAAAGAAGAAGATGATGAAAATGATGATCATGAAGATGACGATGATCATTATAATGATGATGGTGACAATGAAGAATATGATACTGGTGAGGATGATGTTTGTGATGATGATAATGAAAATGATGATGATGAAAACAAAAATATTAATATTAGTACATATAATAATATAATTTTTTTACAATATTAATATTTTTAGTAATAAATATATATATTTTGGATGATGATGAAATGATGATGACGACCATGAAAACCATGCAAATGATGATGGTGACAATGATGGCATCATTGATGATGACAATGATGAGGAAAATGTGGATGAAGATGATGATGAAAATGGAAAGACCATGATGATAAAAATGACACTTATGATGATAATAGCTTGATCCGGAGATTTCCGATCTTTAGCGAGATTGGTCTCTCTCTTTCCACCTCCTTCATCAATATTTTCTAAGTTAGGGTTAGGGCAGCCACAAGGAGGATGTGAGGAGGTGCGAGGAGCCATCATCATATTACTTTTATTTAATACTAATTATATTATTATTATACTCATCATCATAATTGTTTCCATCATCGTCATCATCATTCTAATCATCATCGTTATCCTTGTCAAAGTTTTTATCATCATTTTCGTTGTCCTCATAATCATTGTGGTCATTTTCATCCTTATCATCATCATTTTCTTTGTAATTAGACTCATCATAATTATCATCACCATCATTGATTATCGTTTTCATCATCATCATCCTCATCATCATTATCACCACCACCATTCTTGGATTTGGATGGTAAATTATATTGGTGGCTTATTTGTAATCCTAACATCCATGAGTTATAAATGTGTGTGCTAAATATGCAAATGATTTTCCTCCAGTTCAGTGCATCTACCATTTCTTACCTCCTAAGGGCTCTCCATTACTGACTGTTATTTTCTTGGGAGAGACTCTTATCAAATAGATTCTTTAGCATCGTTTTCATTTTCATCTTTATCATATTCATTGTCATGATTAATATAATAATCGTAATAGTTAGTATCATCATCATCGTGATCATCATCTTGTTTGTCATGGTCATTCTAGTTCAGGAATGAATGGCCTCGATGCAAACGTACCAATTTGGTTACTTAAGACTCATATTATTAATGATAAGGATCCCCATCCATGTAGTTCATTGGTGTTGATCGTCATAATAATCATCTTCATCGTTGTCTTCCTCTTCATAATCATAATATGCTTTATCTTTCATCGTTGTTTTTTATCGAGTATTCAGGGAAATTGGATTATAATATGCTTTATCTTTCATCGTTACTCACACTGATCCACGATTATTTAAGGTGGTGTTTATGGTTTAAAGTTAAGTATGTACTATTAAAATGAGATAATCATTACACTTACTATTCACCATATTATTGTTTAAATATAATTAAATATTTACAAATATAGCTAAATTGACAATAACGATATTTATGATTGCAAAAATTAAGTCCACGAAAATGTTTTCCATGAGCACCAAGTCTGAAAAGGATTCTAAACAAAACATGACTATTTTTCAACTCCACTACGAACTATTGAAACTCTCAAGTGTTGTGGATACAAGAAAGGACATCTAAACAGACCATTAATAGTTTCAAATTTCACTATGTCAACAATATTGAAATCATTTTGCATTGTTCGTATAAGAATATCAACATAATGTCATCTCGCAAAGTCTATTTTAAACATTAAAATACTAAAGTTTTTATCAAAACAAGTTCAAATGACATATATTCATTTTGAATCCCCAAATTTCTTAACCCCCCTTATTTTTTTAGCTCTATTCGGGCAATCCTTCTTAGCTCTCGGATTCGGGACTTCAATTCCATTCTTCATCAGTTTACTTCCAGGTTCAACTCTAATTGCATCCTCCACAGTGTCGTAGATAAGGCCAAATCCTCTAGAACGTGTTTTCTTTGTCCTAAACGAGGAAAGGAAAATGGTCCTCATATCATAGACTTTAAACCTTTTATAGAGCTCTTCCTTTATCTCGTCGAGACTCAAATTCGGTCTTCTATGATGAAGAACATGGACAACAAATTGTTTTCTACAAAATTCTTCCTCGCATTGAATGTTTCTAATGCATACCGTCCATGTAGGAGTGTCAAGAGGAATGGGGACGTTAGATTGACTCCGCGTCTTCATTCTGCCAACACAAAACTGGAACAACCCAAAAATTGATTTATAAGGAGAGTGTCAACAAATTGAACACTTGCAAAAAAATAATATTAAGTGCATTTTTATCCAATTTTAATGAAAAAATATATGGCTACCATTTTATCATACGATAATTAATAAATGCTAATTAATAAATGGATCAATTGTTCAAATTATTGTATCAAAGGTGGTCCAAAGAAATTATTATTTAGTAGATTTTCCATTCTAATTAAGAAAAAGATTTTAATACATTTCTAACTCCTAATGATGAATCACTTCATGTAATCACATTAAGCAGTTATTAGACAATATCCAAATTTTCAACTGCTAGTCATGGTAGGAGAAGAACAATGAACAACAATTATCTGAAAAACCTCATTCAGACACACTCTGAATGCAAAAAGCTCGTATTCAAAACCATATAGAAATCAAAAAAATACGAAAGAAATTACATTAAGCAGTTCAACTCCAACTTTTCAACTGCTAGTCCAGGTTCGGGAGAACTATAATGGTAATTCAGTTTATGAATAGTTCCACTGATAGTGTGCATAATCATAGCTGGTAGAAAACTTAATTATACAGGACAAAGGCAGAAACAATGATGGGCTAAAAAAAACCCTGTGATTAAAATCCAGTATATTCACTGCCAGAAACTTATCCATATGCAATTATTTGGAAACAAAATCCAAAATCTAAAAAGATACAGAAAATTATTTGGTATTGGTGGATAGCAAATGCAAATAAAAAATCAATTATATCCAGGCCAAAATATATATTTCTTGAGAAAGCGTAATTTCACGCTAATAAGATAATGAAATCCATCACATATGGTCCATCAAACAGTAAAGCTGTCCATGCCAAATCAGTGCAGATAAACAGACCAGAAATCAATAGGGATAAAAAGCATAAAGGTCTAGTCAAAATTGAAGTATTCAACAAAGACTTCATCCTAATAGGTGGCCTGTCTACCTCGAATAACAGTTGGACCCACATAAATCCCTTACCGCCCAGGTCCAACTTTGTTAAATGCGTAGTTGTTTCAATAGGAAAATGGCCCCTTTTACAGGGAGTGGGCTCAACTTACACTAACATAACACTGCCTCGCCCATTAAGAAACACATGCATTAATGACGCAGGCAAGCCAATTGCACTTTGAAATTGGGTCATAATTGCTATATACAATTGTATTACAGCTAGACCAGAACCAATAAAATACATGTTAATCTCAAAAAACATACCAACTAGGTACCACTAAAATATTTACAATAAACAGAGTTACAGAATTAGATGCTGGTTAATATTTCAGAGGGATCGCTTCCTAGTGTTGGAAGTACTAACTGTTGCCTCAATTATATTGAGAAATCCAAAAGTGTGGAAGGCCATGGAAGGATGAAAAGCAGAACTAAAGGTATGATGCTCTAATCTGATGGCATTGGTTATAATCTAGATTCCAAGAGATATCCAATGGACTCACACCTACCATTACTATCGGTTCTAACGTCTACCCACACTAAATAGATGGAATCCGTGTATTATAAATGGAGGCGAATAATTCATTCATTTATAAATTAAAAGACATGTAAAGAAATGTTAGCAAAACTTTATTGGTCTGAACGTTTGGTACATGACTCTCTCCCATATAAGCATTTTCAAATCCTGTTTGAGGCCCTTATGGTGATAGATGACGAAGCTATTGGTTCTTCTGGTCCAAGCCTTATCCCAGACATGTGAATTTGTCACTCAAAGAAAGAGGAAGATCTTGAGGTACTGTATCAGATGAAGAAATGCCCAATCTCGTATTAACTGCTAACATTAGAGATCATAGCATCATTTGATCCCATGGGCAGCAATGATTGCAGGATATGCACAAAATGGTTTTGCCAAAAAGGCCTTGCAAACTTTTAAGCAAATGCAATTGGCAGGTGTAACACTAAAATCCACAAACTATTCATGCATCTTTCCTGCCTATTCCAAAGGAAGCTTTGGAACAGGGCATGGAAATCCATCAAAGCATAACTGAAAACAGTTTTTTAAAGATGTTGTAGCCGCAAGTGCCTACCAGACATGCATGCAAAATGTTGAAGCATACACGTTACATGTGAACTGTTTGTAAAAATGCATCAAGGAGATGATGTTGTAGAAAATAAATAGATTAACAACAAATATACAGAATAAATCAAAACATTAAAACCAGAAACTACAACACTGCTGCTTGCATAAGCTTCAGCTCTTTTACAATGCAATTACATGTGCCTCTGTTTTATAGAGGGCTTTCGATCAAAAAACAAATCATGTTAAAACAGGGCATGCTGCATGCAAAAACACAGCATGCTGATTTATTTGGCTTTTCTTAAAATTACGAACTAAAATTATAAATCATGGAATAAGCATGAATATAGCACAGGTATAGGACAGCTGTGAAGAAACAAAAGTATAATTTATAAAGAACATACCAAATTAGAATCTGTTCTGCAATCTATGTTTCAAATGCACCCGTTTTTGATGATTAATCAAAGAGGATGAAAACCAGAAAGTTTGGTTAAACATCTAATTGGTATTGGTGGATAGCTAATGCAAACTATGTAAATTTGTCACTCAAAGAAAGATCTAAGTGTATTTAGAAAACAACGAACTACTGCACAACTATTTTATCCTAAAAACAATTGGAATACTAATTAGACGCTCCAAATAAAGAATCATCACGGCTATTTACCAATTGGAAAGCTCCAAGGTAAAATAAATGAATGCCTAAATCATTGCATTAACATTTCCCGTGCACTCGATACTGTAGTCTGCTCCTCCATCAGTTATTTCTGCAATTACCTGTAAAATCAAAAGCACAGTGGCTCGAACTGCACCCTCTGATCTCGCATCATTTATCTTAACATGTGGAGAACCGCGCGCATATGTAACTGCCTGCCCACCGAACTGTTTATTTTATTTATTAAGTATAATTGTTTATAATAATTGTTTTTTATTATTTATTAGGAGAGTTCGGTCTGTCAAAGAGAGAGAGGGGAAATCTGCAGGTAAATAGACAAACGGTTGAACCAGCTGTCAATTATCAAATACAACAGTTGTCAATAGTTGTGTGGAAAAGGGCTGCAGGACAGGTGTCGAAATTCATTGAGTGAAGTTATATGTTAGGCCTATCGGCCTAACTAGCAATGCTGGTTCAAAGTTACGGGCTTGGTCAAGTAAATGCTCAGCAAATTGATGATGAAACTCCTCCAATTTGTATTCTACGTCTATGGTCTGTGTTCCCACGATGAAGCTTGTATGTATAACACACAGGTCAAAGTTCAGCTAGATTTAAAAACAAATTGCAAGGTACCAAATGTCCCAATCGACCACCTTCCTTCACGTATACTGCAGGAAGTATATGTCGTTTGCAGAGTGACAGGAGGGTAAATCATTCAGATTTTGGGATAAGGTCACTTAAAATCGAACTTTCCTCGCAGCTTTCTTTCTCTTGGTTGCTGAAGCATACAATCAAACAAAACAAAAAAACAAAACTGTACACGTCCAAATTTGTTCAAGAGACTAACGTTTAGAGCTGATGGCAAGTTACTTGAGTTATATGCTGCAGACTGTGGAAATATCACCTCTTCTGTACAGGATAAAACTGAATTCAACACAGAAATATCCATGCAAGGTACCAAAGGGAGAGGAGCTTACAATGGAGAAAAGAATAAATTCCACGCAAGATAATGCTTGGCGCCAACAAATCCTCTATGTTGCTGAAGGTATTTCAGATTCCACGCAAGTATTGCAAATCTTCCACTCTTCTCCATGCAGTTGATTTCCAAGTTTTTTTATTTGATATCCACGCAGACAATCCTCTCTTCACCCACATGCCGCCTTCCTTCACTTCGCAGCAAATATTCCAAGCTCCTCCACACAGGTATGAAGAAGATTTATCTTGTAGCGCAGAAAAAAATTTAAAAATAACTCAAAACTTCCACACAGGTTTGAATACACAACTCCACGCAGGTGTTTTCCATCTTCATGAAGCTTCCAATCTTCTTGAACCATACGCCGCTCTGATGCCAGATTATGAGTGGGATTTCGAGGAGAATAAATAGAGATTAAATATCTCTATTACACATATTGTTAATCAAACAAGCACGTACAATATATATAGCTATGTGAATAAACAAGACTCCCCAGAATAGGAGGACTTGTTACAAACAAACAAGAGCAAATAATGGAATAAAATAACCACAATCCTAATATAATAATATATGTGTTGTCTATGCTAACAAAATAAGGATTCATGAGAAGAAAATAAGGATTCATGAGAAGAAGATGCAACTGGAATTCCCAAATTTTCCCTGATATCACATCTTGACCCGAGGAATTGTCAAACACTTCTATTAAAAATTCCATGAGCAGAGGGATATATATTAAATTTATCTTCAATGAGCGGGCGCCATTGATAAAAAAATCCATTTGTGTAAGGAAGGAAGACCAGGGAAGCAAAAATTGAACTCGTAAATCAAACCCCTGATCTGGTAGAACACCACCGATTCTATAACCTCCCCCAAATGAAATCACATGTGTCATTTTAGCGTAGACCATGGGTTTAGAGGAGGTGCAACTCCTAGACTTGAAAGTAGTAAGGAAAGAAACACGGCCCCTTCAACCAAGCCTGGCCCTTCCCAGTGACTTCGATGCCGTCACTGCAATCCACCTAACCACCGCCCAGATCCACAGGAAAAGATCCACTAAACCCTATTATGTTTTATAAATAAAAGTCTTATTTTCAATTAAAAAGGGTTCATGACGATTTCCATGCTAACTGAACATACGATCCGAAAACTTAATAAATGTTATGAATGATAGCTACATATCAAAAAAGCGCAATGAACACGTTAAAAACATCCAGACTGATAATATTAATATGTATTAATTAAAAATTTATATACGAATGACACCTATTAATATTTTATCATATTAGCTTCAACCAATAATTAAGCTCATACAAATGAATTTACTAACAAATAAATTGTATAAATTTAAATGACAAAAAATATATATATTAAATCTGAAATTAAGTTCTAAACCCTAGATATGAGTTAAATTTCTCCATATTGATGGACAAAAAATGTACTAAATAATAATTATATGGATGTGATAATATATGTGAATCATCTCCCCATTCCAACAAGGAAGTGGGCATTAGCAACAATTTTAACACTTGGTTTCATGATGATAATATCCCTATCGAAGTACAAAATTCCATCTTTGATGACAAGTGTGAAAGTTCACTTACTACTAAAAATCCTTAATGAGATCTTGTCCACTTTATTGGGATTGATAGCTCTCCCACGCAAGAATAGTACAATTATCTATTTCCATATACTTCCACATGATTTTTGGGTCTATAGAAGGATGGTTAAGAAGCGGTTTGGGGAAGAAAGGATCATCATTTTCAATCGATGCAAATATTTTAAATGCAAATAAGATAAAATGGGTGCAGCTCCTTGTTAAATAGAACCCAACTAACCCTAATTGGAAAGAGAATATTGTTATATGGAATTTTTTGTAGTTAGGAAGGGTTTCTAACCTCATTCAGAAGATCCAAGGATATGATCAGAATATCTCCCTACAATTTTCCATTGAATGGAAACAGAGAATGATGAAGTATGGTTTACATACCAATCGGATCACGAGAGAAATTGGTTGCGAAGTAATTTGTCTTAGTTTGGAAGGTAGCATATTATTCAACAAAAGAATCGATAAGAACACACAGGTCAAGAAATATCTTGAAGCGAGCAAAGAGCTCCGGTTTTCACTTTGTGGGTATTAAGGTAAACTCCATTCCAACACACTTTGATGAGATCGCCAATATCAAGGTCCATTTTATCACTTTAGAAGGAATGTATATTACAGTTCCCATCAAGCATTTGGTTTTTTTGAACCATTTCCATAGGAACCTGCTTGTTTTCTTCCCTCACTACATTATCAATTATATGGAGTGCTCCATCTTAGAGTTCTAAACTCATGCCCATGCCATCCCTCTCCACCGGGGCATTATTTTCCTCCTCCACCAACACTATCTCATCCATCACCCTACCATCCCTTGACCCCCATCATTCCACCCACCCTTGACTCCCTCTATCCCGACCACCGCCATCAATCCCACCACAATTCATAATAGACCAAGAAACCCTCTTTCCTTGGTACCCATCCTTTTCCCTCCAGTAAGAAAGTCCTTCGTAGTAATAAGGACATGGAAATCGCACAAAATCTTCTACACATTAGCACTACGGGGCCTAGTGGATGTAATCAAGAGAAAAGGAGGATCTTGACAAAGAATTGAAAACATGGAAAAGGATTTGGAAATTTTGAAAAGGGAAATTCATCGATTAACAAAGCAAAAGGGTAAAAGGAAATTGGATGAAGATGCTAAACTTGGGGAAGCTCAACTCAATGAAATCTATAAGAAGCTAAATTCTCTTGATGACAAATTGGGGAATTCTAAGGATAGGCGAGATTGTAACATCCTTTCTTACAAGGATTTTTATGACTTCTTGGAATAACATGTTAAAAGTATCTTCATGCTTAGTGATATTTTTGATGCTATTTGGGGAAAATATGTTGAAAGGGATTGTGTTTTTTCTCAGCTGGATGTCAATGATCCTTCTTGTATCATTACATTGGCTCTCTTTACTTCATATGCGACTATACCAGACCAGTGTGAGCATCTAAGAAGTGATCCTATGTGGAACTATCTTGTTGTTGTTTACTTATAGATTATTTGTAGTTTTGTCCTAGTCTTGTCACCTTTGTGTAGTTTCTTTTTTACTATAGTTGGGCTATATTGTATTATCTGTATGTTTATCTATTTTGTAAGCTTCCACTTGTTTATCTTAATTTTGAGCATCTATGTAATAAGGTATAGTCCCTGCAAAACTGATTTTCCAATAATAAACCAAAGCCAAAAAAGTGGGGAGGGCCATTATCTAAAATAAAAATTTATTAATGGATGGTGAAAATTTTCCAATTGAAAATATGAAATTTGAACACATGTTTTTGAAAGACATTGTATGATTAATTCTTTCAATATACCAATTAACAACAACCTTGAAATTGAACCAAGTACACAAATAATGAGGAGTGAATTCTTGTATCTTAAATAGAGGTATGGAAACCCTCATGTACTAATATTAAAACCATGATATTCCTTCTACCACATAGAATCACATCGGTACCAAACTCTCGATTTCCTTAGGGTCCTCGATCATATGAAGGTATTCATAGATGAGACAATATGCTAGTAGAGATATATCATCTAACTATCACCATAATGTTGATACTTTTGAGCCATTGTTAGGGGCATAAATATTAATGATGATAACAATTTCCCATTAATGTCTAAAAAGACTCAAATAACATGATATGATGGATATTCACCCAACGTAGTTACTAAGTATGAATATTTTTGAATTAAGTGAAATATTGGCACCTTCAAAGTAATCCAATGAGATGTATAGAACTGTATGGTGGCTGATAAAATACACTTTAAGGAATCATGTAGAAAAAACCTTGAAAACTTAACTTCTTTCAAACCAAAAATTTAAATCTCATAACCAATGAAAAGCAAAGAACATAGATATTTTCATGAGGAATTTTGTGAGAGCTATTAAATTTTAGGACATAAAATTCATTGAGAAAAATCCTTCATTTCTTATTCCATGCAACCATATTTCATCCATATATTAGTGTCCAAATTAAAAAAATTCTAGTCAAAATAGAACACAAATTCGAAAAAAACATAGAAGGAGATCTCTCTTTTGCATAAATTGTAAACTTATTCTATTTTTATTTTAGAAAACATGTCTTGTCTTCTCTTTTGTAACTTCATAAATAGATGTGTTTTTTTGGTGTTTATGGTTGTTTTTCTTTATGAAATTCACATTGTTTTAAGTGTGAAAAATAAGAAACAAATTAAAAAATTCAATTGTCGGCCACATTTGTGTGCCATTGTAAATATGTTTTCTAATTTTCACCACACATAATAGACACTAAACATGCATATGTGTCATTATTATATTGTACAAAAGTGGCACAAATATCATTTGACATAATAAGAAAATTATAATATTTTTATTTGTAATTACCGTAATTTCAAATATTTCTTTTATTTAATATTTAATTATTTACGACTATTAACCATTTGATATTAATATGTTAATTATGGATTCATATTTCACCCTAACCCTAATATATAATGTGATGAATTTGTTTCAGCTCTGGAGGCATAGGGTGAATGGTGGTGACTTCCCTCAACGAACACCAACTCAACATCCTATAGAACGAATGGCTTAGGAGGTGGTCTAGCCGGGGTGAGCACGTCGGAGGTTCTCCTATGAGTGAAAATGGCGGTAGCCTCTAGATGGTTTTTGGATAGAAGGCTCCTCTGGAGTCTTCTTCTGATGCGCCTAATCTTTCACGAGAACAATGTTAAAGCAATCGGGAATGCAACACCTCCTAGAAAGGGAGTATGGGTGGTAAAATGTAGTCTTGGACTAGGTGAGAGCCCATATCATTTTTGAGGTGGTGAGATATGGAGGAGAATACTGCTAAACTCATGGCTTATGCAAAATCTAAGCTTATTTTTCTTTGGGGAGGAGGTTACAGAATCGGTTGAGCTCTATCAAAATAGATGACTAATTTGCAACTTCATTAGATGTTGTCTTGTCTTTCTGCCTTACACAAATGGATATCGAATAATGACACCCCGCATCAAAATTAAAGTTGACATCTACCCCTTTACTCGTGGTATTTTCATAGTAGTGTTTGACAATTTCTCTAATATGGATGTGATTTTTGTGAAAATAGGGGATTCTAGTTGCGTCTTCTTCTCGGAAGCCATGGTTCCTTCACTTTAATTCCATAACTAAAACTTTTACTATCAAACTTGTGTGGATAATGATACCCTATTTCCCTTTGCAATTCAAGAGTGATGATTTCTTCATGGCTATGGGGGATGTTTTGGGAAAATTCTTAGTTCTAGATCCTATGGTGAATCTTTCAATCAAACCACATATTCCCATATTTTTGTGGATATGGACATGATTGTTGATTTCTGCCCACCCCGAAGCTTAGAGTCATAGATATAATATGGACACAATACAAGGATTATGAAGGTTTCCCTTGAGATCCAGAACATTTTTTTCCTTAGACATGTTGCTTCTGATTGCCACATTGTCAAGAAATAGATTAAGGGGTGGGTCTTGTGGTAAAAGGATTTTACTCAAGATAATAGTGTGGTATATGCTCATGAGGACAATAATAATGATAATGATTCATCTAGTCATAGATGTAATTAGGAATAGAAGAAGGATTAGAAGAAGTATGAGACTATCTCTTCTCCCACTAAACCAAATATTGACTCACATAGGTTGTAGGAAAGCCGAATTCTTCACTCTGATCCCGAGGTTCCTGTAGATTCAAATTCAAAAAACAATGAGGTTCTTGAAATTTGTCTTTTGGTCCACTTGGATGTGAATGTAGATCCTAATGATGGGATGGTTGGAAGGTTGTGAACAACAAGAAGAAAGGAAAAATTGGAAATTCACCTCTCAAGATGAGCCTTAGATCTCATAAATGGAAATACCAAGGTAGTTAAGGCTTCTCCTTGGGTAGGGGGCAAGTTTCTTTGGTGATATACTTTGTGGTACCCTTTCTCCTTTCTGGAGTTTTCCTTTTCTCGCTTTTGGCTTGTCTAGTTGTTTCTCCTTAGGACTTTGGGGCCTTGTTCTTTGATGTTTCTCTTTTGTGCCTTGATGCTTATCTTTTGATTTTATAGGGTTCCCGATCCCTTCAAAATCTGCTCTATTACCTTATCTAGTAAATTTTTTTATGCATTCATATTTATTATTTTTGGCCTAAAATATAAAAAATAATATAGCTGATGCAAAAGGAAAATTTGAAAATATCAAATACATTAAATAATTTCATTCATGATTGCCTTGGTCTCTATGATGTAGTGGTGTGTTTGACCATCTTGTAGGTAGCGGTGGCGGGATGTTTCTCCTCCCATATAATTTTCTGTCGTTGGCTCTTGCAATTTACCTTTCATGGCATGTCAAGGAAACTTAAGACACACAACATAATTTGGTAGATGTGATCCCACATGAAATTGTGGATGCTCCACACATTAGTGGTTGCGGATAAAGCCGATATTCCCCTCCTCTGCCTCTTATAGCCACCATGTTATCCCCCTCCTCTTCCTCCTCTAACCACCATGTTCGCCTCTAGTGTCTAATTACCTTATTTTTGTGGTTGTTTGCGCTTCTTTAATGACTCCTTGGTTTTATAATGTTTTTATTTGAAAAATATTTTTATTAATTTTACGGTACTGTTACAATCTTGATTTTGGTTAGGATGCCATTTTGACTCTCTAAAGGCTTTTGTAGCTCAATATTGTGATTGTCATTATGGGGTTACATTCCTTGCACTCATTTTTGTGCAATTAACATTGTACTATAATGTTTTATTAATAAAAATATATTTTTACAATTAAAAAGGGTACATGCTGATTTGCATGCCAACAAAACATACGATCCCAAAACTTAATAAATGTTACAAATGACATCGACATATCAACAAAGTCAAACAAACACTTTAGAAACACGCAAAGCGAGACTATTAATTAAAAATAATATATGAATGACACCTATTTATATTTTATCACATTATCTTCAACCAAGAATTAAGCTCATACAAATAAAGATAGTGACTAAAATAAAATATATAATCAAAATTTAGAAGAATAAAATATTCTTTAAAAATGTAAATTGTTAATGAATGGAGAAATAATTACAACTAGTGGGTAGAGAGTAAGCCATGGTAACTTCCTACCAATAGACTACAATTGAAACAGAGAGATTAACTCAAGATCTTAAACAAAACTACTCCCTATTAATTAAAAATCAATTGCTCAAACGCCGCCGAGATTCTTTCTGATCTCATCAACCTCCGCGACATTAATCTGGAATGATTTCGCCAAAACTCGGTTGGGGATGGCGGGATTGGAGGTGAAAGTAGCTAAAGGAATTACAGAGTTACCCGGAGCTTGACTGTTAAGAGTGGCTATGACATACGCAGGCGTGTTTCCTATGTTGTGAACAAAGTGAATGATACCCTGGGAAACACGAACACATCCCCGTTTTTATCCGTTCTACCTAACTGTCACCCACGTTCGCCGCTGACATCATATTGATATTTTGTCAAAATAATCACAAAAATGTATTGCAGCGCAGTGGTTGGGCATGACCCCTATGTTTTTGGAGGTCGCGAGTTCAATACACGCTAACTTGCGTGATGGTTAGGCTCCGCCGTTTTTATCTCCGCAGAGAAAAGCTTGTTGGTGGTCTCGACGAAGCCAACGTTGAGAGTCCCTTCCAAGACGAAGATAATTTCAGAGGCTCTTGGGTGGGTATGCAGAGGAAGAACTGCTCCCACCGCCAGATCCACACGGGCCATTATTAATCCCAATGTGTTAATGCCAGGGAGGAACTGTGTTATTGTTGTTTTCAAACTCACTCCAAACGGATTCCCTGATGTATTTCCTGTGCTGCTCAGAACAGATGTGGTGAAGTTCTTTGCAGAAACCTGATTGGGATTAAGGCAAGGCAGGCCATTCATAAAAATAGTGAAGTTCTTTGCAGAAACCTGAAACCTGTATCAGCTACGCAGAAGTCCTTCAATGCATCTGGATCTGCACTTATTGTGGGCAATAACAGCACTAAAAATAGGGGAGCCAAAAGTATGCCATTCGAATTGGGGTTTGTAGGTTGCAATTTTGTAACGACCAAAGAGCATTGCTGCAATGTTTAGCTATATGCGGGTATATATGCAATCCATGAAGAATTATATATATTAATTTATGATGTTGCTTGCGTTGATTCCCCGACTGCAACAAAATCCTAGAACACGGCGGGAGTACGAATGATGGGTTTTAGTCAATAATATTATGGCGGCTGCGATTGTTCAATGAAGGACCAAGTAAAGCGTGTTTGAGCAGGTATGTTTATGTAATACAAGACATGAGCATACCACCTCTTTCTAGCGCTCAATGTTATTTTCATTTCCGTGCGTGTGATTGAACGTTCTTTTGTTGTTTACGACGTTAAATTAAATTCGACAATCAACCAGAGCCACGTCGTGGATATGAATTCCCATTTTCTTTTGTTTTTGTTTTTGAGACTGTTACATATTGAAATTTAAGATATAATAATATTGGACTTGACTCGGCACTGTTCCTACTTATTACGAGTTCGCTTACATCGGAATAGCGTTATGAACGTCACCTTAGACGAATTTTATCTGCTAGTAGGGAATGGAGAATAGTTTACAAGTTGCAATGGTATCAACGATAGGGCGTCAATGGAAATTGGAGATGTCGATGAAATTACAAAATTCAGACGGATTTTATACAAAATGACATCCTCTTTAATATTCATGAAAATGATTATAAGAGTTCCAATTGAGACTACTACACAACACGGAAATTCACTTCATTTGTAGATTCTATGTGATTGTCAAATAACTCCAAGCAAATATGCATGCCATTATATACATGAAGATGAAAAATATCAAATTAAATTTATCACAAGAAAATTCCACCGTATTGGATTATATCAAGGAGAGGGATTATCCTTTTTAATAAAACATAACAAATTAATTCTAACATGCACTGTTTATGATTTTATATGCTTGGTAATCACAGACGGATTTAGTAGGAAAAGCTCTCATCCCGAGGGAAAAGAATTTATTAAGACAGTTATGGGATCCAGACGAGAAGTCTAGAAGGTGAAAGTGCTTGAGTGAATCAAATAAGAAACCTCCACAGATAGAACTCATTATTATTCTATTCTTAATTTGAGTAACTTTATATTTATCTATTGGGAAAAGGGATTTTTTTGGTCACTTATGTGTCATTTCTATTTTTTTGTTAACAAAAATCATATTGTAAAACTTAAGTTATACTTAAAAATTAATTGAAAATGAAAAAATGTAAAAGTTATATTCTTACCAAGAAGGTGGTAGCTATGTGGTTATGGCATGAAAGTACAAATACAAGTTTCATTGTCATTTTCAAGGTTTGATTCTCTCTCTTTTTGTTTATATGTTAAAGGAGTTCATTGTAGCTTTGTGTACACACGTTATTTAGTTTCCATGAATATACTACATTGTTTATGTGTTCATTTTTACCTATGGTGTTTATTCACTTCAATCATAAAAAAAATTATCTTTATACTTCATAATTGAATGATGTTATAAACATGACGTTTCTCCCTTGATGTATGTGATATCCTAATACTCTAAATTGGTTTTGAATGTATCTGTCTAACTGAACTTTGTGTCATACATGTATGGTTTGGGGTTTTTTAATACTTTGTTCTTCCATATTTAATTCACATTTATCAATACATTATATTCTTTCATGTGTGAGAGTGAGTTGGTTTTATCCTTTTGTTTACCTTGAGTTATATGAGAAATCATTGTGTCAAGTCCACTACGGGTTCTCCCTTCCTCTATTTTCTCTCCTTTATTTTTCTTTCTTCTTTCCATTTTTGTCTCTTTTGTGCTTTTATTTTAAAAAACCAAAAATAAACAATAACCCCATAATATGGGTAAAATGCCCCTCCCAAATGCAAAGGATCGTCACCCTTTCAATATGTGATTTTCCGTAATGGTTGCTATTCTATAATACCTCCGTTGGGCCATATCTCAAAATATAAAGTGACATATAATCTTTCCAACATAGTTGTAATTATCTTACATTATTTTTTGCAAGATATATTAGCTCTTTCCTTCGAAGAAAGAATCAAAATACTCTATCATGTTTAACACTAAATGCCTAACATGTGCTCTCCTTGCTAATTTTAAAAAATTATTGTAGTTTTTTCCTTGGATATCAATTTATATGGAACTAGAATCATAATAATTTTCTGCACTTTAGTAGGAGGTAGACGCGGACGGAGAGGGTGGAGCAGGAGATGGAAAGAACACGCACGTCTAGAGCATGACTGATGGGTCTATTTCACTCCCTCCCTCGTAAACATGGGTAGAAGAAGTCATAGGAAACATATGCACTAGAAAGAGACAGCAGAAAGAACCACTGTAGAAGTTACTTCCCAAATGGAAGAAGGAATTCTCATGGCTGCATGTACCGGACTCGGTGGTTGAAAAATATCATGGGAGATTCAACTTCACTCTGATGGGGTGTTTTGTAGGGATTTGGCCTAATATTGATCAAGTTCAAAGTTGTATTAGGAAGAAATAGAAGATTTTGGGGCAAGTCAATACTTTTTCCCTATCTGAGAAAAGCTTCATGTTTGTCTTCTCCCATAATGAAGACCTGGTCCATGTATGCAAGGTGGACCATGGTTTTATGGAAGAACCACTCTCACCATTGTCAGATGGAAACCGGGTTCCAAAACTCACATCCGAACTGACTATCCGATATGGGTAAGGCTCCCTAGGCTGCCCCTCGAATTCAGGGAAATTGATGTTTTTGTTGGAATAGCTAAAGCAATTGGGGATTTATTAGTACTGCATCCAATCACAACAGCTAGGTCGAGGTTCATTTCCATAAGGATGTGCATAAATTTCGTTGCTAGTTCTTCTCCTCCGAAGGCCATAAACCTAGTTTCTAGAGATGGGATTTGGAAGCAAAATCTCATATATGAAGATTCACCAGCATTTTGTAGCAAATGTGGGAGAGTGGGACAAGGGAAATTTGGATGTAATGGAAAAAATCCTAACCGTAACATCATTCTCAAAGAAGGAATGAACAGGATGAAAGCTCGATGACACAAATGGTTTCTCCTACAAATGGAGTCGAGCTTGCGGTTGATTTAAAACTATAGGATGAAGAAACGGTTCAAGATCGTGCCAAGAAGGACCTACTGACCGTGTCTCCCTCAGTCAACATGTGAAATTAGAAAGTGGCATTTCGACACAACAGTTTGGAAGATGATGGAATCCTACCCATTTCAAACTCATCACCAGTGGGTATAGCATAAGAGGAAACCATGAATGTGGCCCTACAAATTAGTAACGTGGAGTCAAATTTAAATTTGGAACATGAGGAAGTTATAGAAGAACTCTATTAGAAGAAGGCGGAGGTAGAGAAGATATTGCCTAAAATATTGACCAGGGATTGCATGGGGGCGAATTCTAATAAATATGTTGAAGCCTTGAGAAGCAAGGCATTGATGATACTGCAGCGAAAAAAGATTTGGGAAGGAAAACATCAACATATTTGACAAGTATAGGCATGATGTAATTTTAGTGGAATAAAGCATTATTTATGATTAATGACAAAAGTGGATACCCTTGCAACACTTGGAAGAAACATAATATCAATGAACTCCAAAACTTTGGGTAAAGTTGACATCTCATCTTGCATATGAGGGAAGATGGATGGATGAGTGTAAAGAAGAAAATAATGTGCTAATTATGTCACCCCCAAGATTGACTAGGAGCAAGATACTAATGCAAAAAACTTAGGTGTCCCTTGTTTTTGGTTCTAATCCAACTTTCATCATGCTTTCATCCTAGTTTTCAGCTTCCCCTGTGTTAGATGATTCGATTGTTTATCATTTGGTCCCTTGTCATTTCTTGAAATTCTCAATATTTTAGCTAGATATTTTATCCTTATATGTAACATGGTATGGACCCTGGCAAAACTCTCCATTTATAGTTTCTGCAAAATAAAATTCTACCCTTTTGTACATAATCTTTTTCTTAGTGTATGTTATTTTTTGGGATTGTATTACTAGGAATACACACATTTTTATTTTTTAATTTCTTCATAAAATTTACTTTTATTTTAGGTATGGAATTATATAAATTCAACTATTTTTAGTAAAAATAGAATTTATTCTAGCTTTGTTATAAATGATAAATATACTATGTTATCTTAGGTGTGTATGAATATCCAAACCAATGCTAAGAATGTGGGAATTGAATTTCGAGTGCTTGCAGGATATCTTCTACATTTAGGAGACCACCTCATACACTATGAGCTATGTACCCTTGGATTAGCATTTAAGGTGTTCAACAATGATACCTAGAAGTCATGGTAACCATTCCCATAACCACTTCTACTAAGATGAGGGCTTTTATTTTTCTTTCACATGGTAACTCTTTGGAAATCCCATCTCAATGATTCTTACCCCATGAAAGGGAGTTTTAAATGCTTTTGCCCCTTCGACATGGGTACATAATCAATATACCTAAAATCCCTTGGGTGATTCTGTAGTGCCCACTTCCCTTCAACACCTTTTTGTTGTTGATTTCGAGACTGTTGACTATAGTTATGGATATATTGTAGCTTTTTTATTTAGCATGATATTAGATGTTAGAGATATTAGACTATTGTTGATTTCAACTCATATATGATGCATGTGGATTATTAGAGACATTTTATATTGATGTTGATATATGTTGACATGGTTATTTATATATATTTTGACATGCGATATACTTTCATCACATTGAGTAGGCTTTGATAATTGGACTAATGTTGTGATCATTTTGACATGGATGAAATGTAGAATAGAAATGTTGCTAGAAATTGTAAATGATATCATATTTTCCTAGATGATATTTGATTCGTATATAGATGATTGTGGATTTATATTGTATATTTTGTCATAGATTTTTTTAATGTGGCCACGAGGCCGAAGGAGGTATTTATGTGTTTTGCAGGTAAATTTATTCACAACAAACATCGGGGGATTGGAGACCAACCACATTGGAATTCTAGGTGAATTCAACAAGGGTCACCATGGCAACATGTAATTGTGTGTGTTTTCAATTTGGTTAGGGGAAAATTGTGACCAAGGGTTATGTATTACCTTTTATTTGGTTTCTTTTATTGATGTTAGTATGTGATTTTAGTGATGTAATTCATTGTATTATTTATTTGGAATTTGGTGTATGCATTTTCCCCTTTATTATTAATGGGTTGTAGTGTCTTAATTAGAGCTAATTTAACCTTGTCCTAAACTAATTAAATATGTGACCAAAGGAATTCATTTATTAGAGTATATTTCTCTTGGATTTTGTGTTGTAAGTTGAGTGCTTGGGGATCTTGAGTGTTGTACACTCTACCCCTTCATGGAAATTCGAATTTGGCCTTAGAGGCCAATTTTGGAGGCTTGTGGGACAAGTAAAACTTGTCCCACACCTCTTAAATTGCTATGCCAACCCTACCTATGGGTTGAGGGGGTAAAAATTAGACCCCATTAGGTGTTTTGGGAAGATAAAAAGGTAAAATGTTTATTGCACTTCCTTTCTTGTAATTAATTTTGTCCTTAGGGGGTGTGGGCTTAGATTGTGTGTGTAAGTAAAATGTCATTCCTTCAACCACTTATTAATTGTGCTTTGGAGTATGAGGTTGACTAGGGTGATGTGGAGTGGAGAGGAAATGAGGTGGCATCCTACTTGGAGCCACATCATCCTCCTCTCTCCCTTTTCTATTTATTGAAGTTCTTTTGCTTGTTTGGGGTTACTTCATTATTTTGTGCTCTTGAATTTTTTGGGAGATAGAGGATTTTGGAGAGCTTGTGGTCTTGGTTGGAGCTTGTTGGTGTTTTTTGGGTTTGAAGGATCTTGGAGATTGACTCTTGGAACAAGATCTCTACTATGGAAAGGTAGGAGCTTTACTCTTGCTCATGTTTTCCTTTATTTGTGTATATGTGCTTGTTATTTTGAGTGTTTTGGAATGCTTGTTTGGGTGCTTGGGTAGATTGCCTAAGTGTGGTGTAGGAGGGGACTATGGGGAGAATTCATGTAGGGAGGCATAAGAGTTATTTCATGTTTTGGAGGGAGTTTGGGTTGGGTGCCCCACCTTGGACAAGGAATGCTTGCATTTCTTACTTGTTCTTGTATGAGGGAGGCATAAGAGAGGGAGGCATAAGAGTATGTGGGAGGCATAAGAGGTACTTGAGGGAGGCATAAGAGTATGTAGGGGATTTGAGATATGCATTGGAGGTTTTAAGGTGGGCACCCATTTCCCATTGGGAGGCATAAGTGGCCTCCCCATAGATTCTTGCTCCTTTGGCTTTCATTTAGAAGCCTTGTATATTTTGTTGTTTTTCTTCTTGTGTTTATAGTTTGAGTTTGGTTGTGTTTGGAATGGTTGTGAAATACTTGGTTTAGTGTTGTGGAAGCTTGTTTTTTCCATGGTTGGATCCACCTTTCATTGTAATGTGGTTGGGGCTTGGGGCCAATGAGGAGGATGGCTTCTCCTCCTCATTGGATATTTTGGTTGGGTGGAGAGTGTTGCCTCTCCCCCATTTTGTTGTGGATCAAGATATCATGAAGGAGCTCTCTTGTTGGTGTTGTGAAGCTTGGAGATTTTGGTGGAGTCCTAAGAAAATCCTTCTTGTAATAAAACTTCCTTAGTGTTATTCCCACTTAGAGTGGAGGAACTTGTAATATTGTATTTCATTTTTATCTTACATTATTGTATGATTTTCCACTTTAAGTGGAGGACATTGTATTGATCTTGTGAAGGAAATTTGCATTCAAATAATTGTTATTAAAGTTGTATTGTATGTGGAAAGAAATAAATAAGAAAAAAGAAAGAAGAAAGATTTGTATTGTAGAGTTAGTTTTGTGAAATAGAAAAGAAAGTAATTCTCTTTAATTTGAAATCTTGGTTGTATTGTGAGAAAAGTAGTTCTTGTGTTAAAAGAAATGAGTTATATTCAATGGAAAAGAAATTTTACTTTCATTATGAAGTTGTTTTATTGTAAATGAGAAAGAAGGAAATATAGAAGTTGTAAGAAGTTGAAATTGTATGTTTAGTAGACTTGAATGTAAAGCAAAGTTGTTATAGTTAGTTTGAATGTATATATGTTGAAGTGAAAATGTGAACAAGAAACAAATTTGAAGTATAATGTTGTATTGATATGTTGCATTTTGTAGTAAGAAAATAATAACATTTGAAGTAGATTTAGATCCTTATACTCTTGAAATAGAAAGAAATTTAGTTGAACAAAATGGAATAGATCTTGTAGTTATTATTATTACTATTGGATTTCAAAATGCTTTAAATGAGTAGTTTTAACTAAGAAATGATCAAATGGAATGAAATCTCAAAACTGGAGACCTTAGGTGTATAAAATTAAGCTCAGAATGCATCTTAGTACCTTTTAGTAACTTTTGTTTTTGGGAAAACTCTGAAATTTTAGGTTTTGTTTCTAAGAAACAAGACCACCACCTGTGCGAGCGGTTTTAGTTGGCGGTCTCGTAACCCTCACTCGGGAAGGCGGTGGTCTCAGAACCACCACTCTATAGGGTGGTGGTTCATGGTTTGTCACCCAGGTAGGGCGGCGGTCCCTAGTACCACCGGCCTACTCTGGCGGCCAGTGGTTACATCACTTACGGCATAAATTCTCGGATCCACGCTTGTGTAAATTTTTAACTGGTTTATACTAAATTTTAAGTTGTAAATTTAACAAGGAAACTTCTAAAATCAATCAAATAATGCTCAAATCTTGTTGTATAAAGAAATTAAACCTACAAATGGAAGATTAAAACATTCCTTCTCATTTATATTTATGGGATAGGGTTTTCCCCAAATAGAAAACCCCAAATACAAATAGCTTGAAATAAAACCAGATTGCCCACACTTAAAGGAAACCCCTCCCAATCCTTGAATGAAATAATAACTACATTGATAAAACTACAACTAAACTAATCTAAACTAGATCTCCTTGTAGAATCCTCCATAGTTCTTCCTCTCTTTTGCTCCCATGGCTTCTCCTCTCCAACCTGCAATTTTTAACAAAACAAATAGACCAAATGAGGAAAATAGAATAAAGGAAAGGCTTTAATAAAAATTCATAAGGATTTTAGGGCTAGTTTGGAACCCTAGGATCTAGTGGCCAAGATTGTTTTGATCTAAGGGTGGAGGATTAACCCTACTTTTGTTGGTAGGAATGTATTTTAAAT
This sequence comes from Taxus wallichiana var. yunnanensis, assembly GCA_018340775.1. NCBI lineage: Eukaryota > Viridiplantae > Streptophyta > Pinopsida > Cupressales > Taxaceae > Taxus > Taxus wallichiana. The sequence continues at coordinate 840,563,568 of CM031242.1, read as the reverse complement.
GTTTAAATTAAATCCTTAAGGGTATGTGTAGATGGGTGAATGGGGCCATTTAATTGCCTTGGGGTGTAAAGTCTTTATTAGTCCTTAGTATGTTTTAGGAAATTAATAAAAGGACTTTAAGCTATTAGGATAATGAAACTAAATTAATTAAGCATGAAGTTAGTCATATTTGGATTGAACATTAACTAAGAAGAGAAAACAATTAACCAAGTAAATTAAACTATGGCACTTCCTAGTTGACCTTTAATTAATTGACCTTAGAGGTAAAGTAATTTCAATATTTAATCTTTTATCTAGACCTAGCCTATCTATCATAAAGTTGAGTTTAGTGGTGTAAGTTAATTTAATGTACCTAAGGGTAAACACCCTTGTAACCTTCTTATAACTTAAAAAAAAATTAGTCACAATTTTTGAGTTAAGTGTTAGGTTGTAGCATGTTCCTAGAACATCATTTTTACGGGCATTACACTTGGTATCAGAGCCATGGGTTTAAAGCTTGGACCTTTTGGAACACCTAGAAAACATGAAACATGAAATTTTAACCTAGTACAAAATTGGTTTCTTTTAAAATAGGAAACCAAAATGTCGATAATTGTATAATTTAGAACACATAGAAAACTGAAACAACACATAGAACAATGAACTAACTCTTGCCTTGATTTGTGTAGGATGCGTGGATTAGATGATAGGTATTTTCACATAGATCTAGATATACCACCTCCCGGAGCAGGCCATTCTACCTCAGGCTTTAGTTGTATACGCGGCCTTGGGATGACTCTACCTCAGACATTTTATAGATGCTTGAGGATGTCTACTTGGAGTCTCGCTTGGCGAGAGTCGGCCTGAGAGAGGGCATAGAGACAAGATTTCATAAATGAAGGGTCCTTGGGATGATGACTTTTTGCTAGACATGACATAGATCCATCACTTGTGGGAGGCCCATGTTGTGATCCATCCCCCAGGAGAAGAAGCTTGACATAGTGAGGATTGTAGGGAAGAGAATTTACTGCTTGGAGTCGCCTAGGGAAGAGTCACCACAACATTTCGAGGGCAAAAAGTATTTACTTAGGAGAGGGCATAGAGATAGGATTTCAGAGGTTGTAATAGGGACAAATCTAAGAGCCTTAGATAGAGGGAGATCCTCTAGACGAGTTGGAAACCACAGGGAGCCACCTCATGGAAGAGTTGTTAGATGTCGGTCCTCCTGTCCCATCAACCATATTTAGGGAGATCTTGAAGCTACTCTAGATTTTCTCATGATAGCATGGTTGTGGCTTAGGAAATTGAAGGAATGCCTCAACAAAGGTAAGATATCACCTATTCTAGTAGTGCACGATCCTCGGATCTATGTAGAGTTCTACATTTACATAGGTAGTGATTATTTGGTAGGACTTGCACTAGTGTGTTGATGTAGGAGGGAAGAGTAGTTGCTTTTGAGTATCACAAACTCAAGGATTATGAGCTCATTATAATCCTTCCATTGGGTTACTCATGATCTTGAGCTTGTAGTAGTTGTGCTATTACCATAAGACTGGCTTGGTGCGGTGGAGACACTTTCTTCTTGCCCGGAGATTTAAACTCGGGAGTGATCACTTTTTGAGTTTCTACCATCTCTTCGGTGGGTACATATTTGGCATGAGATAATCACAGACGACCCAGTGGAGCAAGGATTTTGTAGCATCTTCCTCTATGATAGTTTTCTACCTTGTAGCCAAAGTAGAGATTGAGACCATTGAGAGACCCCTTGCTCAAGGGGGATATTTGATGGATTTTAATTAGAATGCGGATGGTCTTCTCGTTTTATGAAAAAGTGGTCAAGTATATGTTCCTATGACTTTTTATAGATGGAGGCTTGAGACGGGGTTCTTGACATCATGGGAGAGAGCTCATCATGCACACCTTATTCATCCCATCGTAGGGTGGAAAAGATGCATGCCAATGTGATACTGATTGTACTTCATTGAAGAGGACTTCATGGAGATGTGGCTTAGTTTGTGTTACACTATTTAGAGTGTCGAGGCTAAACTGTCTGAACATCGGTATCCGTAGATGGCCTTCTTTTTACTCATGTCATACTAGAGTGGAAATGGGACACCATTTCCATGGATTTCACTATTGGGTTACTGATGTCGAGATATCACCATGATGCCATCATGGTTATGGTGGATAAATTGATGAAAGTGGCTCATTTTTCTCTAGTGAAGACCACCTATACAATGAGTTCAAAGGCATAGATATATCTAGATGAGATCATCATATTACATGGATTCCATAAGATCATTCACAACTCACGATCCTTTGTACAAATTCACATACTTCCGACCACCATGTAGCATGCTCTCGAGACGAGGATCAATTTCATCACAACATATTGCTTAGAGATGAGATGGATGGACGAGACAAAGGGTCAAGTAGATCCTGTAGGACATGCTTAGGATGTGCGTTACAAATCACAAGTCGAGATGGGAGGAGTATTTGTACTTGATGGAGTTTTCCTACAATAATAGTTTTCTAGATGTTTGATAGGCATGGCTCCTTTTGAGGAATTATATGATCACCACAGAGGAGTACAAGAGACCTTTAAGTTGGGACATGTTAGAGGTCGGGGGAGGAGTTTTCTTGGGAGTTTTCCAACATTATTGTAGGCCATGGAGTAGAAGCTTGTTCTTATCGGATAGAGGAGCTTGTTCTTATCGGATAGAGGTTGTGGGATGTGCGGGACATGTAGAAGAAGTATGCGGACTAACATAGGATAGATCATAGTTTTGAGGTGGGCATGAATGTGTTTCTTTGGGTAAGACCGCATAAGATCTCTATCCATTACAAAAAAGGTTCTAAGATTTATCCTAGGTTTTGGTTTCCTTTGAGATCTTGGAGTGCATCGGTCCCTTGGCCATCATCTAGTGTTTCCACCTAGCTTTTCTTGTGTCCCAGTCATAGTTGAGGGACTGAGAAACGTGATCAATTCATGATTTATCCACTTGGAAACAGAAAGTAAGATATTTTCAAGGGAATAAACATGATTAAATGGTATGTTGTAAAGAGGAATATTCTCTTGAAGATTTAGACTTTTGGGGGAAAATTTTGGATGAGTGAGTGAGTGAAATTGTATAAATGCAATGAGAATACTCTTACATAAGGGGGTTAAATTTTATGAGAAAGTTTGAGAGAAACCATTTTCTTGAGAGATTGTCTGAGAAACCTATTTATTTTCTTGTGTTTTAGATTTAATCATGTCAATATGGTTGCAAGTGTACAACCATTGACAAGCTCGATATTATTACAGAAAATCTCCTCTGTAATGAATTTAATGAACCTTGAAATGAATTTGTGTTGATCATGAGCATAATTGTGTTACGCTTTTATTTTAGAATGTTTTCAAATAGTTTTTCTTGTTCTTGTTACAATCTTATGTTAAAATATCTCTAAGTCACACAAGATCTCATCCATGTGTTAGTATTGTGGCATTTGCAATTTCATTATGAGAAGAGCTTTCATTTGGTAATGAAATAAATAATTTAAAATCACTTTACTTTCACTATGTTGATAAAGATTGTTTGTAAGTCTATGAGTGTATCTTAGGTGTGACGAACTAGGATTTCTAATGTTTAATTGAGTCTTTAACATGAGCCTTTGTGTTGAATTCTTGAAGAATGTGTGAAACTGTGCATCTCTGGGCTTCCATTGATTCACATCTTCTAGTTGAAGGAATATTTTGGTTGTTTTGAAGCATTCTATTCTGGAGTTCCCAATTTATGTTAAAGGTTCTCAAAGATTTGGTATAATCAACTTTATATTTCTTAACTTACACCAAAAAATTCTCAAATGATAAATCCTACATGATCTACCCCTTTTTGTCTATGTATCAACAAAGGTTTAACAATTTCCTTTGCTAAAATATGAGAAAACAATCAAGATTCAATTATTGTCTTTAGTAACCCGAACCTTGTCTAGAAACATCTCCACTCTTTAGTGTGACATCTTGTGAGAGTTAGACAATGTTGTATTGATCATATTTTCTCAAGGTTCTCACGAAAATTGTTCAAAGGATCTTTTGATATCCTTCACCAACACAGGTTACAGAATGGGTCCTCTCACCATGGTTGAAGGTATAACCTAAAGTAGTGAGGGTAAATCAAACACTTAGTGAGGTGCTATCCATTTCCCCAATGCATGAGTGACAAAGAGTCATCCTAATCCCCTCCTCGGATTTAAAATGACTTATATCATGATTTGTCTTTCTCTAAGCGTCCTACTAGGTTTCGTGATGTTCCTCAGCCCTCGTAGGAGAATCAATTAGGATACCAATAGGAACTTGTTTATATTCCTATAGGAAAGAAACCCATAGGCTACAAATGGATTTTCAAGAAAAAATATAAGGTAGAATTATATAAAAAAAAGGATATGCTCGGAAAGAGGGCATTGACTATGAAGAAACCTTTGCACCCAATGTAAATATCAAGACCATCAGAGTTGTTTGTGCACCGCATCACATAAAGGATGGAGACTTTAAAAGATGGATGTGAAGAGTGATTTCCTAAATGGTGATCTGAAAGAAGAAGTGTACATGATCCAACTGAAGGATTTTTGATGAAGAACATCAAAAGAAGGTATTTCATCTCATAAAATAATTGTATGGACTGAAACAAGCTCCAATGGCATGGTATATCAAGATCGGTGATCACCTTTTATAGCAGTATAGGTTCACTTGTAGCCCTTTAAATTGTAATTTGTATATAAATAAGGTAGGCAAAGAAGTTTTCATTCTTGTTGTGTATGTGGATGATATTTTGATCACTGCTAGTTCAAAAGATGATGTTGATATTGTTAAGAATGATCTCAAAAGAACCTTCAACATGACAGATTTGGGGCTTCTACATTCTTGTGTTGGCTTGGAGATATGACAAAGGAGCATCACATTTTTGTCTCCCAGATAAAGTATGCCAAGAAACTCCTAGAAAAATATAGAATGTCAAATTGTAAACCTATATCCACTCCCATGGAGAAAGGCTTTCAACTTTCAATATTCCAGGACTCACCTTAAGTAGATGCTACTCTCTACAAGCAATTTTTGGAAGGCTCATCTATTTGACATCTACCGGATCATATCTATGCCATGTTGTCATATATCTTTCTAGGTTCATGCAAGAGCCAAATAAATGTCACTAGACTATATAAAATCATGTTTTGAGATATGTCCAAGGAACAACTAATTACGGTATGGAATATAAGAAGAATGATCAATTATTCTTACAGGGATATGTCAACTTGGACCATACCAGATCTATTGATGACATGATGTCAACCACATGATACATTTTTCATCTTGGATCTAGACCTATCTCATGGATCAAAAATAAGTAGAATATTATGTATATCTCATCAACAAGGTATAATATCACGCCACATGACATACTGTGTGTGAAGTGATATGGTTACGTCACATTTTGGATGACCTGCGAATTCATGAAAAATAGTCACCTATTCTCTATTGTGACAATCAGAGTGTGTTGAAGCTCATGCAGAATCCAGTCTTTCATGAACGAACAATTCATATTGAGATTTATTATCATTTCATTCGAGGGCACATCTTGGACCATCACACTTAGCTCCAGAACTATCCTAAAGAAGCACAAGTTGCTGACATCCTCACAAAATCTCTCAAAAAAGTGAAATTTGAACTTTTCAGGGGTCACATTTGCAAGAATAATGTAATAAGGGGGAAATGTTAGCATAGACAATACATATATTATTATATTAGGATAGTGGTTATTTTATTCCATTATTCGCTCTTGTTTTTTTGTAACAACTCCTATTTTGGGATTCTTGTTTATTCACATAGCTATATATATTGTATGTGCTTCTTTTATTAACAAGATATGTAATAGAGATATTTAATCTCTATTTATTCTCCTCAAATCCTTCTCATATATTTCCCTCACTTTAATCCCTTGTGAAAACTTTTAAAATCGAGACATATTTGGATAAGGTTGCCCTCCTTTCCTTTGCACTTCTAGAGTGATGATTGCTTTAGGGCTATGGGTAATTCTTTGGGTAAATTTTTAGTTGTAGATCCCAACACTGAATCTTATGATCATACCATATATGCCCAAATTTTGGTAGATATGGATATGACTCTTGACTATCTAGCTATAATGGAGCTTAATATCAAGGATACAATATGGACATAAAAGTTACATTATGAACATTTTCCTTTTAGATGGAGAACTTTTTTTTCTCTAGGAAATATAGCTTCTAATTATCCCATCATAAAGAAAAAAATTAAGAGACATGTATCATGGTGGAATGATTTTGATCTAGATAATTTGGTAGTACATGCTCTTACGGACACCGATAAAGAAAATCATTCTATAAGTCTTATGGATAATTATGAAGAGAAGAAGGTTGAGATTGTTTCCTTTTCCTCTAGACTAGTTATCTATTCACAACAGAGTTACAGGAAAGGGGAGATTATTTTCCATAGTTGCACTAGGTCTATGTAGATTCATAGCCCTAAAAAAGGAGGTTCTTAAAATTTTTCTAGCAATCCACCCATATGAGAAAGTAAATCCTAATGGGGGGATGGATGGAAGGCACTAAACAATAAAAAGAAAGGAAAAGATGGAAATTATCCTTTGGAGATGAGCATTAAATCTCATAGGGGAAAGACCATTTTAGTTAGAGTTGGCTCTTGGGTTCAAGACAATCAAGTAGTTTTGATAGGTCTTTTTGAATTTGCCTTTCTCCTTTAGGATTTTTCACGCATCTTCTTTATTTTGGCTTGTCTATATGTTTCACCTTTGGGCTTTGGGCCTTGATCCTTGATGTCTCACTTTTTGTCCTTGATTATTATCTTTTGGTTGTATATGGTTCCCGATCCCTTCAAAAAAAATTTGTTTTGTAGTGACCACTCCTCTTCGATACTTATTATATTTTGATTTCAATTACTGTTGACTATAGACATGGATATGATCATATCATTTTGGTTTAGTATGATGTTAGATGATAGAGATATTCTGACTATTGATGGATTTTGATTCATAGTATGATTTGTGTGGATTATTAGAGACATAGAGAGACATGTTATATTGATGATTATGATGTGTTGTTAGCATATATATATTTATTGAAATTCAAAATTCCTGTCATGTTGACTATGATTTAGCATTTGAACTAATTTTGTGATCTTATTGATATCGATGAAATGATTAAATTGAAATATTGTTCAAATTATAAACCAATGATAGCATTTTTAGTGTATATGATGATTTAATTATATGAGGATCTTATTTTTTCGGATGTGTGTATATTTATCTTTGATATATTTGATGTGGAAACAAGGTCAAAGGAGGTATCATGTGTTTTGCAGGTAATTATATCACAACAATCAAAAGGGGTTAGGAGACCAACCACATTAGAATACTAGATGGATACAATGACGATCACGATGGCAACTATGTAATGTTTGATATTTTTTATTTGATTGTTAGGATTTCCATATGGGGATGACCTCTTATTTTGACCATGGGCTTTGTGTTTAATTCTTCCCTTTCCCTTTATTTAATTGTGGAGTATGTGATTTAATTTGTGATGTACCTCATTTTTACCATTGTTGATTAATGTGCCTTAATTAAGTGGTTCAATCATGTTGTTAATATTTTTTGGGATGTGACCAAAGGGACCATTTATTATAGTAGTTGGTACTTTGTATCTTGTGATTTAAGTTGAGTGTATGTGACTTCGACTATTTTAAACCATTCCTTACTTGAGAAATTCGATTAGAGTAGTTGGCCATTTTGGACACTTGTGGGAAAAGTTAATCTTTCCCACACTCTTAATTTCATATACCAACTATACCTATGGATTAGGGGTCAAAACTAGACCCCATTATGTGTCTTGTAAGGAAAAAAGTGACACTTATTGCACTTATCTTACATGGGTTTTAAATTTTGTCCTTAGGGGTGTGGGTTTGTGTTGAGAGTGTAAGAGACTTTTTATTTATCTCCACCACTGATTTATTGTGCCTTGGGGTTGAGGTTTGACTTGTTATGTGGAGTTGAGGATAAGTTATGTGGCATCCTACATGGATCTACCTCACCCTCCTCTTGTCTTTTTATATATGTAACTTTGTTTGTTTGTTTGGGGTTACTTCATGTTATTGTGCTCTTGTAAATTTGGAGTTAGAGAGCTTTTGGAGTGCTTGTTGAAGTTTTGAATCATTTTGACTTGGATTGAGCTTTAAGGAGCTTGGAGTTTGATTCTTTGATCAATTTCTTACTATGGAAAGGTAAGAGCTACACCTTTGTTTTACTTTGTCTTTAATATATATATGTGTATTGCATGCAAGTGAATGGTTTTTGTGCTTGTGTAATGCCTTGTATATATATATATATATATATATATATATTTTAAAAAGATAAATTTAAATTAAATTTTGATTTCTTTCCCCATATACCTAGTCTTGGCATGCATGAAAGTGGAGGGAGGTTGGTGGTGGCAAAAAAATCTTGAAGGATTGTTTTTATTGAAAAATTTTGTGGTATTTACTAACTCCTACTTAGCCGACCAGAATCCATGTAGACATTGTTTCCTACAACAAATTTTAGGTGAAATTGAATGCTCCTTCCACCAACTCTATCAGTCTTTAATGTTTTTTAAAAAACCTTGCTTGGCACATTTTTGGGGATTGGCTGTGCATTAACTAGTAGCTGGACACCTACTTCCTTTTGTTTTAATTACACCATGCTTTGACTCTTGTTTGGGGTTAGAAAACACCAAGAAATAGGAGGTATGCTCATGTAAGTAGATTGATGGAGGAATAAAAGCTGGAATGGGGGAGGCGTAGAGACTCCCAAGAAATTTTTTTTTATTATGTAAATTCCCCCACTACTCTTTCCTTCATTCTCCTGCTCCACAAAAATAAGGGAAGCTCGGAGAAGCCTTAGACATCAATAAGTAGCTTGAGGAAGGATGACAATTTTTCTTTTGCATTCACCTGGTAGACTTTGTTGCAAGTGTTGGATCTTATTACACACATGATGGAAACTACCCTCATAATTCTATGCTAGCTTTAAGCTTATCATAGAATGAATTTTATTTATTTGTTGAGATGGCAGTTGTTTGGAGTTTTATGGTTTTTTGCAATCGATTTTCATCCTACATGCTATGCTTCTAGTTTCTTTCCTATTTTTGTTGTTTCAAAGGATGATTCCTTGCAATATGTGGACCCTTCATGCAAACGGTTTTGCACATTATTTTTACTCATTCTTGTTGTTTCTTACATACCAATGATTTCATGGATACTCAACTTTATTTTTTTTTTTTTTTTAATTTAATGGTGATAATGAAATCGAACTTCTGTGTGTTTCTATTGTTCAATTTGGAAATGAGTTTAATATATATTCTCTTAAAATTTATATGATGTGACTTCTATTGTGTAAATTTGAAATGGGTATTATATTTATACCCTTTGAAATTTATTTGTTGTGATTTATCTTGTGCAAATCGAAAATGGGTATAATATATGCAGTTATATATATTTTCCTAGAATCGACTTTACTGCATTCTTTAATTATGCCATTTAGAAATGGGTTTATATATTTATATATGTTTCATTGAAAATTATCTACTAGAGAGGTTGATATTTTGACCACTCAGTTGTTTAAAAAAAAAAAAAAAAAAAGATAAAAAGGGGTTTGATACTATAAATTTTAATGATGTATAAATATAGGATAATGAACTTTAATCACTGAGATTAGTGTCTAAAAGTATGATTGGAGGAGGGGAATATTGGAAGTGTAGGTTCTACCTTTGTGTTTCTCTCTATATTACAATTTACGTGCTTAAATAGGCATGGATTATGCTGGTTAAATTTACCTAACCATTATGCCATGTGAAGGTTTTGGGGTCATTGGTATTTTGTTCGGCTGGTCTAGTTGAAGGTAAAAAGCCAGGTCTAAACCTTTCTCAAATGTTAAATATATATTAAAATGAGACTAGTTGAACCTAGTTGTTGGAAATTCTAAATGATTATTGAACCTGCTTGTATCTGGTTTGTAAACTCTAACTATTTAATAACAGGATGTGTAGTTCTCCTGTAGTTCCTTGTCGAAACACGAAGAAGAGAAGAGCTTACAAGAGAGAGGATAATGGTAAAAAAATCCTACAAGCTGATTAAGGGATATTTGTTGTTTAAGAAAATTGTTGGTAAGTTGGTTTTTTTGTTGTTAGAAACTTCAATTTACTCATTCATGAGTTATTCCTAAGGATAATGTGACTTTGATCACATTGAAGTTATTTTATTTATTAACCTAAAGACATGGTTGAGTCCTATCGACCAGTTTGACCATGAGCTTGGCTCCTTGACCCGCTTAAATGGGAATACATTACCTCGTTGGAGTTTGTAATGGCATTGAAGGTGGAAATAGTCTTATTAACAACTCGGTTACCTTAATGAGATAAACTCATCGAGTTGATAAAACCAACTCGGTGAGCTATATGGATTTTTTTAAATAATATTTAGGAGATGTACTCCAAGTAGTGTGGGTTCTTGAGGTTTATTTTTGTATTTATATTTAAATTTAAATAGAATAATTCTATTATCCCTAGCATTACAATCTTAGAAACCATATGATATGTCATAGGGTAGTGAAAATGTTCCTTTGGACGGTAACAAGTTGGACTCTGAGTGTTAATCAATTATATGGCTTGTCTAGTTAGTATGGTATGTTTTAGCGTAGATTATTTCATGTCATGATGATATCAAATTTTCAAATAAATTGTTATCCCACATTGTAAGATGGTCAAAGATAGTGCCAGTTCCTTAATGAAGTTTAGAAGGTAAAAAAATATTCAACAACCTATGTTTGAATAAGATGGTTTTTTTTTCTTATCATTTTGGGGGATATATCTTGAGGTGACAAGAATCTTAGCAAAATATCTAAATTATGCTAGCTTGTTAGTAGGTATAGTCACTGCTATTACAAACAATGGTATTCCTTATAATCATAAGGTGTTATGATACTTGCATTTGCTAGAGTGATAAAATATTATTGATTGATGGTTTGAGTATTAATTTCAATCTTATAATCTATATGATTATATGATTGAAATCCCTACACACTGTATACAATATGTTTCAATAACTTGAATGATGGATTAACTTTTCGTTTAGAACTTTTATAATGGGTACAAATGATTTTCCTTCTTAGTTTGGCATTGTGAAAATTTAGCTTGATTAATAGAGTTAGTGTTTTAGTGATTGGAACCTTTTCATTAAATAAAAGGTTCTTTTTATGATATTGTTAATGGTAGCATTCTATTCCTATGTGTAGTCTTTATCATGCTCAGTTCTCACGAACTGACTCAGGCTAATAATTTGCAGATGGATTTTGTTGAAAAAGAAAGAAAGAAAGAAAGGCCTGTTGAAGTTGCTTCGGTTTTGTTTATGAAGTTCCCTTGTATAAATGCTTAATGTATTGTAGATCTTGGAATGGTGTTTTTAGAGAATTTTGAAGGCTTATTGCCTTGGGTTTTCTGTATTGTGGAGTAATGTCATCTTAACCAGCTGAAAACTAAAACTTGTATTTACTATCGTGGAAAGTATAGATTTGATCACTGTATTGTCATGAGTGGCTTTAATGTATTATAGAAATTTTAAGAATAGTATAGCGTTGTTTGATCAATGATGTTACCTTCTTGTTCCCTAGTCATAGTTCCTTAGAATTGTTTTTTCTCTTGGGTTCATCTGTCATGTTGAATTGAATTGATGTAACCATGTTTAACTTTAAAAAAGAGTAATGGTAAAATTTTCTCTTGAGATAAAATGTTGTGTGGTAAACCCTTCTAAGACATAGTAACAATGTAATTCTAAGCATAATAAAATGGTTGGATGATCTTTATAAAATTTAAAATAAAATATATACATACAAATAAATTAATGTAGATGTGATCTTCTTGATAAATTTTGGGTCCTTAGGTGATCAAAGAGGAATCTAGCTTTTGTAATAAGAATATATTTACCTTGTTTTTCCCCAAACTAAACTAATCAACATTATCCTTTTATGGTGAATTATTAAATGATCTTATGGTGAAATCAATAATTAGTTTTGGAAGATAATAAAGTATTTAAGTAGGAGGAAATTGATTAAGAAACCCTTCAATATCTCTCAATCATTTGAAATGTAAATTGTTTTCCTTTGTCAAACTTAATCAAGCAAAGTCTAAATGAAACTTTTAACCAATCTTGATAAACTATTAGCCTCAATAAAATTGTTAATAAGAAATGAGACCCTAAAGTTGAATTCTTTTGGACATGTTTCCCTTAACCCTTGCCTTGGTTCATTGTAATATTTATTAAGTAATGTTAAAATTTTGATCCTTGGACAAGAATATTATTATTCTGAACCTAAAATGGTACTTCCCTCAATTGGAGATTGTTGTAGGAATTAGAGAACAAGTATGCAAAAAAATTCCTCAAACCACAATAGTAGGAAACTATATAGCATAATTATACTTGCAAAAATATAATAGCATAAATAAATAATGCACAAAAGAAGACAAGACAAGATTTAATGTGGTTCACCCAATGTGGACTATGTCCACCAAGAACTTGCTTAGATTTTATTATCAACAAGAGTAAAACAACTCTCACATTCTTCTCTCAGTTATGAATTCACAACAGAATTCCAAAGATGCTAAACCACATCTAAACCACAATTGACACCCAATTGCTTAACCTTGATCACTCTTAATCACCTCTTGATCATTAAGACTCAAGACCTCTTGAATAGTCAAGATATCTTAAAGATACCCTAACACCTCTATTTATAGGATTAAAATCCTCTTAAGAAGTCCTAAAGCTGACCCTAAAAGTTTGAAAGTCATGATATTTCAACTTCCCATGGCTAGAAAAATAGTCCCGAACATTAACCCAATTAACAACATGTTAACAAAGACAACGTCACACCAACAACACAACGTCATAACAACGTCATAGTGAAAATGCCCAGAATGCTCCTGAAGTATCCAAACTTAACCATTCGAGATCCACCACTTCAACATTGATTCAAGAAAACCAAAAACAAGCTCCACACCCCAACAATCTCCCACTGGAGACTATTTCCAATGAGAAAAGTTATTAACCATTCATTATGAACCATTCGAAGGCCAATCAAAGTTAAACACAACTTCAAATTCTCCTTGTGACCTCCTTGGTCATCATATCCGGATGATTCTAATTGGTATGAATCTTTTCCAACTTCAACTTATCTTCTTCCAAAGCTATCATGATGAGATGATATCTCGGTTAATGTGCTTCGTCTAGAGTGGAAATTAGAGTTCTTCGCCAAATGAATAACGCTCTTTGACTATCACCGCGTAGTCTCCCAACTTCCTACTTATGACCCAACTCATCAAGAAAATGCTATAGCCAAATCATCTCCTTTCTTTCCTCTGTGGCAGCAACATACTTAGCCTCTATGGTTGACAAAGCCACAACCTTTTGTAACCATGAAATCCAACTCACTCATTGTATCACCAACCGTAAATACATAACCTATCATGCTCCTCCTGTTGTCCAAATCTCCTACCATGTCTGAATCTACATATCCACGTAATGTAGTGTCTGATCCACCGAAACACAATGTTGCTCCCATGGTCCCTCTAAAATACCAAAGGATCCACTTTACTGCCTACTAGTGCTCTCTACCTAGATTACTCATAAAATTGCTCACTGCTCCCACTGCATGGGCAATGTCAGGCCTAGTGAATACCATAGCATACATCAAGCTACCAACTACTGATGATTACGGTACCCTAAACATCTATATTATATCCTCCTCATTCTTGAGACTCTGCTCCTTTATAATTTATAGTGACTTTCCAAAGGAGTACCAACCGGTTTAGCATCCTCGCATACTAAACCTCTCCAAGACCTTCTTTATGTACTCTTCTTGAGATAATACCAGCTTCCTCTCCTTCCTATTTTGAGTTATTATCATACCAAGGAGTAGTTTTGATGCCGCCAAATCCTTCATAGCAAAGGAGTCACCTAGGCTGCTTCTTAGTACCTTTATTTCTGCATGTTCTTCCTGCAACAAGAATATCATAGATACATACAGGCACAAAATAATATAACTACCATTAAGAAACTTCTTGATGTACACACAATGGTCTGAGTGACACTTGGAGTAACCCTGCTCCTGCATAAAACTTTCAAACTTCATGTACCACTGCTATGGAGCTTGTTTCAGGCCATACAAGCTCTTATTTAATTTGCACACTAACCTCTGCTTCCCTTTGACCTCATAACCCTATGGTTGTTGTATGTACAATTCCTCCTCCAAATCACCATGAAGGAATGTAGTCTTCACATCCAACTATTCTAAGTGTAGGTCTTCTACTGCAACTAAACCAAGAATAGTCCTAATATAAGTCATTTTAACAACCAGAGAAAAAATTTCATCAAAGTTCTATACCTTTCTTCTGTAAAATCCTTTGACCACCAATCGGGCCTTGTATCGACGTTCATGCCTCCATCTTCCTCTTTAATTCTATACACCCACTTTTACGTAATGCTCTCTTGCCCTCGGGCAGCTCCACCGAGATCCCAAGTCTAGTTTTCCATAAGAGATCTATGCTCTTCATCCATGACATGCTCCCACTTCTTCCTTGCATCCATTTGCACCGCTTTTCTTCATCAAAGCACTCTAGCTCTCCACTATCATTGAGTAATAAATAGTTAAAATATGGAGTAAATCATTCAAGTTCCCTTCTTACCCTAAAAACCTTCTCACTCAAGAGTTTGGGGTTCTGATGAGTAGTAGCACCTAAACCGGCGCATATGCTAGAACATATTGATGTTGAACCGGCCCTTGGAGACTTGTTGTGTGTAATGTCCTCTAATTGTGTATTATTTATTTGATTCCTCTTTTTGTTCCTGTAACTGATCTTTATACATGACTTTTTCATTAAAGAAAATATCTCTAGACCGAAATATTTTCTTGTCTTTAAGACTCCAAACACGGAAACCAAAGTCATCTTCACCATATCCAACAAAGGTGCATTTCTCATACTTAGCCTCTAACTTGTTCCTATCATCTTTATCAATGTGAACAAATACCTCACATCCAAATACTCTAAGAAATGAGTAATCAATTTTCTTACCAGACCAAGCCTCCTCAGGTATACCTCCATCCAAGGCCATACAGGGGTCCTTTTGTTAATCGATAAACATATGTGCTACTACGGCTTCCACCCAAAACATGAGTGGCAACCCCACATGTAACCTCATGCACCTAACATGCTCCATGATTTTCCTGTTCATTCTCTTTGACACTCCATTTTCCTGTGGAGTATTTGGAACCATTCTTTTCTTGTGGATCCCATTTACCGAATAATAATCAAGAAATTCATTGCTGCAATACTCCCCTCCATTATCCAACCTAAGAAATTTCAACTTGAGACCTATTTCATTCTCTACCAAGCCTTTCCATCTTTTGAAAGTTTCAAACACATCAAATTTCTTTCTAATGCAATATACCCAAATTTTCTAGTTACATAATCAATGAAAGTGACGTAATAACATGAACCACCAATAGAGTTTGCCTTAGCTCACCCTCATACATCTATATGCACTAACTCTAACTTACCATCCTTCCTAGTAGGTCCAACTTGAGGAATCTCACCGCTTTTTGTTTTCCCATAAACACAGTCTCACCAAATTCTAAATCTAACTCCTTTAATTTGGGGCAACCTATCCTTTATAATGTGCATGCCCTTATGACTCATATGACCAAGTCTCTCGGTGCCACAAAGTTACATCTCCATCTCAGTAACTAAATTTCAATAAACAACACCACCGGTTAAATAAAACGTACCATTTTTCTTACCTCTTCCAACCACAAGATCTCCTTGGTAACCTTCCAAGAATCGATGTAAAACTAATATATGGCCATCACTACCTAGCTATCCCACTGATATCAAATTACACATCAACTTAGGCACATGCACCGGAGTCCTTAAGTAGCCATGTGTTCCCATTTTATATTTTTACCTTAACACAACCTTTCCTACTATGTTGCATGGTTCATCATCACCAAGATATACATGTCCAAAATCACCTTGAACAAAATCAGTAAAGTAATGTCTATGTGGGGTGGCATGGAAAGAAGCCCCTAAATCTAACACCCAAGATTAAGAAATATTATCTAAAGAAATAATTAAGGCATCCCCCAAACATCACCTATTGCCACATTTACCTCTTTCTTTCCTACTTCTTTTCTTCTTATCCCAAAGAGCCTAACAATCTTTCTTAGCATGACCAACCTTCCCACAATGCCAACATTCTAACTTACTCTTGGACTTTGACCTTCCATAATCATTCGACTTCCCATGGTTACCTTTCCCTCTATTCTTTTGTCTCCCTCTTCTCTCCACCATCAAATCATTTCCATAAGTAGAAGAATCTACGATGCTCTTCCTTCACATTTCATCACTTAGGATCACACCTATTACATCCTCAAACTTTAGTTTTGAGTTATTAGAGACTGAATTACTTACAGCCATAACCAAGTTGTCCTAGCTATCTCGGTAAGGAGCAAAAATCATCAAATCCTGACCTCATCATCAAATTAAATTTTTACAAAGTTTAACATACTCAAAACCATATTAAATCCATTCAAATGATAAGTAATAGAACCATTCTCGAGAATCTTCATATTAAATAACTTTTTCATCAAAAATATTTTATTAGAGGCAAAGGGTTTTTCATATAACTTCCCCAACACACTCATGAGACCTTCCATGGTCTTCTCCTGTGATATGTTGAAAGCAACCAAATATGCAAGGCATAAATAAATTTCCCGAGTGCCTTTCTATCCAGCAACTCCCAATCCTCATCTGACATGGCTGTAGGTTTCTTTTCTTTTCCAGCCAAAGGAACATGGAGGTCCTTCTAATATAAGTAATCCTCCATTTTCATCTTCCACAAAAAAATTTCTACCCTTTAAACTTCTCAACCCTCGATCTACCCTCATCTTCCATAGCTCCCACTCAAGCTTAACTTTCCTGTGATTTAAAACTTCAGAAAAAAACTACCAAATCTATGATACCAATTTTTAGAATTAGCGAACAAGTATACGAAACAATTCCTCAAACCACAGTAGTAGGAAACTATATAGAAAATTATACTTGTAGAAATATAACAACATATATAAATGATGCACAAAAGAAGACAAGACAAGATTTAACGTGGTTCACCCAATGTGGGATACTTCCCCCAAGAAATTTCTTAGATTTAATTATCAACAAGAGTAAAACAATCTCACAAAGTATTCTCTTAGTTATGAACTCACGAATAAATTCCAAGATGCTAAACCACATCTAAACCACAATTGACACCCAATTGCTTAACGTTGATCACTCTTGATCACCTCTTGATCATTAAGACTCAAGACGTCGAACACTCAAGATATCTTCAAAGATACCCAAACACCTCTATTTATAGGATTAAAATCATCTTAAGAATTCCTAAAGACAACCCTGGAATTTTGAAAGTCATGATATTTTAACTTCCCATGGCTAGAAAAATAGTCTTGACATTAACAACCAATTAACAACATGTTAACAACGCAACAACGACAATGATCGCACAACAACGTCACAAAAATGACTGTAGAATATTCCTAAAGTCTCCAAACATAACCTTTCGAGCTCTAGTACTTCAACATTGATTCAAGAAGACCAAAATAGGCTCCACACCCCAGCAGTTGTACTTGTCACTTGAGCGGTAGAGATGTGTGGAACGAGTTTTGGTGGCTCGAGTAAGATTAATTAACCTTGAGAGAAATGGAAAATGTTCTTAAATCAATGAATTAAGAAAGTTATTGACATATTATAGAATGATTCTCCTTCAGAAAACTTGGTCTAAAGCTATGTAGTCAGTAGTATAGAAGAAAGAAGTTCACCTTTGTAAAATAATGGTGCGAATCAAAACATGAATCTTCTAGATCGTAAAGTCAAGTTTTTGTAAATACTTAACCTTAAAATATGTTACACCATGGGATGTCCTTAACTATAATATGTAATGTGTTTGGACCTTTACGTTGTGCCTTGTCGAAGAGAAAATTGGATTGTTCATGTTAGGTGTTGTATGTTTCCTTGTTGTCTATGTGGTCATCATTGTGTCAAGATGTTCGAAGAGTTAGTTGTAGCCATTGTGACCACCTGTTGTGTCATTCTATACTTCGAACAAGTCAAAAAAAAAATTATCCTGTACTTTGCTATGTTATCTTGTGTGTTTGAAACCTGCTCGAACCTCGGAAAAAATTGGAGTTGTGATGGTGTTGTGTGATGGTGGTGGATATTGAAAGAGTAATGTGATATAAGCGTGATGTTAACTATGTCATAATTGTGATATTGTGAACACACATGTTGTGTATATCACTTAGTGTGTAACTATTGGCATGTTGATGTGTTGGAGATGAGAGTATTCTTTCTCCTTTTCATGAATTCAATGAGAATTTAAGTGTGATGTACCATCTTGTTGTGTGTATGAAAGGAATGTTATTGTGGATTGTGGATTGTTGGATCTTTTGGCATTATGTGATATGGTGTATTGATTACATGAAAAAATTGGTGTAGAGTGAATTTGATTGTATTGTGATGTCATCATCATGTTGTGAAGAAATGTGTATGTCACCATGTCATGTTGGAATTGACTGTATAGGTTTTTATTTTCTCATCATAAGTATAACTTGTGTAATATGTAATGGTATATGTCATGATTTAGGGACATATGGTGAGTATATGATCCCTATCGTAAAGTGATTGCACTTTGGGTGTAACATATGGTAATGTGGTGTGTTGAAAACTGTGAATGTTATGTATGTGATTTACCCTGTATATGTACCATGTGGAAAGGTGCACTATGATTAATATGCGTGAAGTCCATTATGTAGTATTTTGCATATGTGTTATGTTGTGAACCTTATGCTAACCGACTTTGAGGGGAATCTGTAAAAGTGTATGTTTGGAGTGAGGGAATGTGTACCATGGGCCAATAACTTGAGCTGACCTTAGGCTCAGTAGATGATGACTGTGCTCCTCTTTCTCTCTCTCCTTGTGGTTGTTGTATGGATACAACCTAAGTGTAGCTATGACTGTGTTTAGCCTTGTCAAAGTGGTGGCGGGATGATTCAGATAGAGATGATGATAGTTGTACTATTGATATGTTATTTTGCAAGCTGAGGCTTGATGTTCTAAGTGCCAAAAACTCATTGAGTACCCCCTTAGTGGCCAGATAAGGCCACATATTCATCATAATGTGCTATTCTTATATATGTATTTTATTTATAAATTGAACTTTTTATTTTATTTCTATAAGGACCAATAATTTTCTTGATTTCCATGTTTTACATTTTGGGCATTTCCTTGGTTTGTGGTACTAACATGCATATTTTTACACTAACTATGGCTATTTGGCCATTTTTTTTTCTTGTTTTGGATCTTTTTTTTTTAATTTTAAGATTTTATCCCCTTGGCCAAGGCTTGTACTTTTGCACTTGGTGTTTGAATCAAATTTGTATGTTTGGTTCTATTGTCGTAATATGTGGAATAGGGTCATAGGATAAACCATGGAATGGTTGGACCTATGGACCCACTTTGTTGTATGGGGGTACACCCCAAGGAGTTACAGATAACTAGTAGGTTTTGAACCATGAGTTATTATGTCACTTGGGTTATAGGTGTCTAAAGTCTATGTGCCTAGGGCCATATGAAAACCAGCCTCCTTGAGGGAGGCATAAGAGACTTAGGGAGGAATAAGAGATTGAGGGAGGTATTAGTTCTCAATTTAATCTCACACTATTTTTTCAAAACGTCTTTAGTCTACATGGTTTGAATTTTTCTCTATCTCCCTATATTGATGAGTGAAAGATTTTACCTTCATTTGGTTGCCATGGTATGTCTTTTCCTTTGGTCAAGATCACATTGAGTCTGGATATTATTTTACGTTTCTCTATCCATGAAAAATAATTTGTAATTTGGGCGTTAATTCAGGGTTTCCCCTTCCTTCTATTTTTCCACAATCATCTTTTCCCTATCAATTTTTATCCCAAAATCCATGGAAACATGTTCCTTTCATTGGATGTGGCCCGATAGGTCTTTTTGGTGAAATTTGTCACTTTTGTGACATTTGTAAAAATACCAATTTGGCCCTATGGCCCTTATAGTATCTAATTAGTTATTTAAAAACATGAAGTGGCAGGGAAAAATTATTACTTTGACCCCGGATATAGACATGTGGCCATTTTTAAGATAAAGGCACGAGAGGCAAATCATTGGAACATTTTGAAGATTTTTTCATTTTTGTGAAAAAGGAGAAAAGTTATAAATTGATCCACAACCCCATAAGGGGACAAAATGATGTCACATGTTTGAGTCATAATTTTAAAATTCAAAGTTTGGAAGTAGGTCGTGAGCATTTTGGAGTTTTTAACTTCTGTTTTAAAATGATGTAAACATATAAAATTGAGTTGCGACTCTGATAGGGGCCACATCAAAATTTTGAAGTAGGGAGGTGGGTCGTAGATCATTTTGAAGTATTTTGGCCCGCTTCAACTCAAATATTTTCCATGTGGAGGGCTTGCACTCATTTGAGGATTCACCTCTTAGTTTGACCTTTGGAGTTGTGCCAAGGAGACATGTGGAGGTTTCCACTGGCCCTACCCATACTTAGCCTTTTATTCAAGTGGTTGGTTCAACTTTGTCTAACCATGGACACGTGGAGGGCCTGCACTCATTTGAGGATCCACCTATGGGTCTTACCTTTACAGTTATGCCAAGGAGACACATGGAGGCTTCTACTAGCTCCTCTCTATACTTATACTTCTCAAGCAACTTTCTAAGGCCTGGGACACATGGAGGGCCCGCGCATGTTTGGGGACCTGCCCCTAAACTTTACTTTTGAAATATCGCCGAAGGGACACATGGAGGTTTCCACTAGATCTTCCCATAATTAGAATTTTTTCAAGTCTTTGGTGTAACTTTGTTAGACCTTAGACACATAGAAGGCCCACGACTTAGTTGAGATTCCTTCTTTTGAGATTCATTCCAAAAAAAGCCCCGATGAGACACATGGAAGATTCCACTAACCCTACCCATACTTAAAATTTTCAATGGCCGAGGAGACTTTCTCGGACCCTAGGCACGTGACACCTTCCACTAGTCCTAAACTCTTTCAAAAAATTTAGGGATGAGACACGTGGTGAGCTCATGCTTGTTTAGGGTCTCCACTTTTGGGCACCATATCAAAAGTGCACCAAGAGACATGTGGAGGCTTTTGTTGGCTCCTCTCTATACTAAGAATTTTTCAAAGAACAAGGAAAATTTTATTCGGTCTAGGGCACATGGAGATCCCTCACTTGTTTGAGGTCCCACCTCTAAACTTAATATTTGAAGTTACACTAATAAACACATGGAAGCTTCCATTGGGCCTTACCATACTCTAATTTTTTAGAAATCACTTGCAAAATATCTATAGTTCGAACATGTGGAGGGCTGCGATCGTTTAGGAACCTACCTCTAGACTTAACCTTTATAATTGCACTAAGGAGACACGGAGGTTTCTATTGGCTCCTCTTTTCACCTAGCCCACTTGGACTCACAGTGCACCTGAAAATGCAAGTATCCATGCGAGGACACTCATTTTCAAGGTGTATTATCGAGGGTGAAAATGATTACTTGTCACAATCCAACCATATGGAGCCACTTGCAAATTATTAAAAATGGGATTTCTTGCATGAAAAAATAAAATAATGATTAGAAGGACTATTAAAAATTTATGGCATGACATCCCAATCATGGTTGAGGGATAAATGTGATCAGTTCATAATTTTTCCACCTCACACCTTTGGGTGTAAATTTTTAAACATCACTTTCTGAAAAAATTGTAACAAGCAAAGGATTCCTTGAATATTCTTCTTTTGGGGGAAAAATTTGGGATGAATGAGTGAGTGAAATTGTATAAATGCAATGAGAATAGTCTTGCAAATGGTCGGGGGTTATATTTTACGAGAAATTTTGAGAAAGCCCATCTTCCTGAGAGACCATCCGAGAAACCTATTAATCTCTTTTGTTTTAGATTTGATCATGTCAAGATGGTTGCATGTGTAAACCATTGAAAAGCTCTTAGATTGTTCAAGAAACATTCCCTACTGATGAATCTAATAAATCTCAAATTAATCTGTGTTGATCTTGGGCAAAATTGTGTCTACTTTTATTTCGTAGAATGTATTCAAATGGTTCTTATGTTCCCGTTGCGAATCTTATGTTAAAATCCCTCTAAATCACACAAGATCTCATCCATTTGATAGTATATTGGCATTTGTAATTTCATTATGAGAAGATCCTTCATCATGTAATGAAATAAATTTTTTTAAATAACTTTACTATCACTTTTGTTGATAAATATTGTTTGTAAGTCTATGAGTGTATCTTAGGTGTGATGAACCATGGATCTTTAATGTTTAATTGAGTCTTTAACTCGAGCCTTCATGTTGAATTCTTGAAGAGTGTGTGAAATTGTGCAGATCTGGGCCTCTATTGATGCACACCTTCTGGTTGAAGGAATATTTTGATATTCTGAAGCTTTCTGTTGTTGAGTTTTCCAATTATTGTAAAGGTTCTTAAAGATCTGGTGAAATCAACTTAATTCTTGCTTAATTGCACAAAAAATTCAAATAACCATGAATATTTCCATAAGTACCCCTTCTTTTGTTGTGTATCCACAAATGAACAAATTCTACTGCCAAAATATATAGAAGCAAGCGGTTTTAAGTGTCTTTAGTAACTTGAACCTTGTCTAGAAAATATCTCCATTCTTTAGAAGTGACAACTCGTGAGAGTTAAATTGTGGTGTAATATTCATATTTTCTCAAGGTTCCCCTAAATATTGTGAAAAAGGATCTCTTCATGTCCTTCACCAACAAAGGTTACAAAATGGGTCCTCTCACCCTAGTTGAAAGGAACGACCTAAAGTAGTGAGGATAGATCAAATCCTTAATGAAGGTGTTATCCATTTCTCTAATTCCCGAGTGAAAAGAGTTAGATGAATCCCCTCCCCAGCTACAAAATGACTTATACCATGATTTGTTTGTCTCTAAGTATCTTGTTAAATCTGTGATGTTGCTCAGATTCCAAGGGAGAATCAATTTGGATACCAAGGCATAAGAGACTTGAGGTATAAGAGATTAATGTGTATGATTGATGCTTCGAGAGGTATGTTGAGTTGTTGTGATGTCTTAGGAGTGGTGATATGATGTATGTGTTACTCATGTTAGTTAGATATGTTTTGTGATGTTGTGATATGAATTTGATGCATTTTTGACATTATGTATCTACTACTATTGTTTTATGTTATGTGGAATTTTTCATATGTGGAATTGTGGGAATTTTTGGTTGTTGTAGTACACTTTTGTTTGAGTATTATATGTCAGTCATAGATGTGTGACAAGTGCTATGTTATGTGGACCATGTCTATTTTCTTCCATATTGGATTCAACTCTTGTGGTGTGATACCGTCATTAAAGTATGTAAAATTATACTTGAATCATTAGTGTTTGTATGACTCTATTAGGGTGTTGTGAAAATAGTTCATGTTTGGGTACCCAAAAGAAATAATAAACTAAAACTCTTCAACCATAAATTTCAAAGAACTTGAATTAAGAATAAGGTAAATG